>CM024760.1:73272749-73529776 GCA_014218235.1 Colocasia esculenta | reverse complement strand
TTCCCTGTGCACATGCATCACAGAAATTTCATTCTTGTTAAAGAAAATTTCAGGAAGACCACTTACCAATTTAAGCCTCATGATCTTGTGCAATACATTATAGCTAGCGTGACCGAGCCTATGATGCCACAATGTAAGCTCATCCTGTTTGTTTGCTACAAAGACATAGATCATTATTTTCTGGATCATCTAAGTCAACCATGTAGATGTTGTTTTTTCTTTTTCCAGAAAATTTCAGACTTCCTATTTCCTTATCAAGAATTTGACATGAATTGGATTCAAAGACAATTTTATGACCCTTATCACACAATGACTTATGCTAAGCAAGTTGTGATGAAGGCCATCAACAAGTAAAACATTGACTATTGAGTTAGAGGCAAACTTACCAACCTTACTTGAGCCGATGATCTGGCCTTTGTTGTTATGTAGCACCCCAAAAATTTTAATCCAAAGTGAATGGAAATAAATAATTTTCCTAATACCAGAGTATTTAAAACATACGTATCATTATCGTATGTGCTAAAACACTTCGGAAAATTTCGTAAAAATTATAAATCAACCCTAAATATTATTACTAATAGGGTGTTTGGATGCACTTTTTTATCAACTTTTTCTCTTAAATTTAAAAAGAGAAGGTCAGACATCTAACCTGTTTTGGTTGGTAATTTTTTTTTTAAAGTGAAAAATTTTATTCTATGTAAATCTCTCTCAAAATAAAAACAATCATAACAGTTTTTTTAAAAAAATTACATCTCTCTCTCTCTCTCTCTCTCTTCCCCTCTCTCTCTCTCTCTCTCTCTCTCGCAACTCTTCTCTCTCTCTCCATCTCTCCCTCTTCCCCTCCTCTCACTCTCTCTCCTCTCTCTCTCTCTCTCCTCCATCTCTCCTCTCTCTCTCCGCTCTCATCCTCCCCCTCCTCTCTCTCACTCTCTCTCTCTCCTCAATCTCCTCTCTCTTCTCCCCCGCGGAACCCCCCCACCCCCTTCCGCAACTCCCCTCGGCCGAAACCCCGCCCCCGCCCCACCCCTCCCCTTTGCCCCCTGCCTCCCCGGCGCTGCCCCCCCCTCCTGCGCCCCGCCCCCGCCCCCCCTGCCGCCCCAGAATCGGCGCCCCCTCCCCGCGCGCCCCCGCGCCCCCTCCCCTGCATCCCCCGCCGCCCCAGAACCCCGCCCCCGGCGCCCCCTCCCTGCGCGCCCCCGCCCCGCCACCCCAAACCCTCGCCCCCGGTGCCCCCCCCTGCGCGCCCCCGCCCCGCCGCCCCAGAACCCCGCCCCCGGCGCCCCCTCCCTGCGCGCCCCCGCCCCCCCCGCCCTGTCCCCCTCCCCGCCACCCCAGAACCCCGCCCCCGCCCCGCCGCCCCAGAACCCTCGCCCCCGGCGCCTCCTCCCTACGCCCCCCCCCCCGGCGCTGCCCCACCTGGCGCCGCCACACCCCTCTACAACACACTACCATAAATTTTAAAATTTATATTATTTTACCAAACAGATAATATAGATTTTTTATAATTTTAAATTTAAAATTAAAACGAATTTAACATCATTTTTAAGTAGAAATAGTTTTTTTTAAAACTACTCCCAACCACCCCATAAATTTTTCACAAAGAAATTTGTGCCAAGAAAAATCAGATCATCCAAGTTTAAAGTGTTTCGCGACTTATTATCGTAATTCATGAATAGTCGTAAAACCATTATCACACGTACGTGGATGAGTCAGAAAATTAAATAATCATATATGGACTTCAAATAATATCCTCTAATGACCCAATATCTTAATTGGGACAATGGACCACATGGCCCAAAAATCAAATAAAGCTAGAAAATACATGGAAATTCGTAACCATAAATAAGCTGAAATTAAAAAGAGGCAATTAGAGTTGAATTGGGATGCAATCATGCATTCATGGCAACCCAAATTCGTGCCTAACTATGAGGGGAGGTTTCCTAATGCCTCACACACTCAAAGGGAGGAAATCATCAAAAATAGGAAATCAAACATGCCAATCCGAAACCCTCCTTTCCTAGTTATAATAGGACTCCTAAACCCATGGTTACTTAAATACTCTTCACCCAAACCCTAGGAACGAATTTAGAACTTGCTAGGGTCGTGTGGGAGCTCTTGGTGGCTGAGGAGCTGTGGAACGACCACAAGAAGCCGTTCTTCTTCCCCTCCTCGTCTGCTGCGACCTGCACAAACCACTCTCTTGAAGTCGACCAAAGGTGAGTCAAACCTAAACCAAACCTTGCAAGGCCTATACCCCTGGAAAGAGGGTCAAGTCTACGTTCTAACCAAGTGGAATGCCCAAATTCCATGCAGTATACACGGAGTAGTAAGCGTTTTCCTCCAAGTGGTCTGAACACTGGTTTTCTGGAATAACGGGACTTCTTCAACCCAAAGGTGGGTTTATCAGGCCAAACCTTAACATATCCTATACCAATGTGTAGAGCATCAAGTTAACTTTCATTTCTCCACTGGTTTCATCGAATTTCATTTAGTAGATCTTGATTCATAAGCGTTTTTCCAAAGTCGCGCACTGTTGGCATTTTTCCCGTTCTTAATATGTTGCATGTGTTTCAAGACCGAATTAGAGAAAACTCATAACAAGAAAGTTATCCTACTAGTTGTCCTCGTCAGGTTTCATGTTGAATGTTTAGTCTAAATCCCATTAGTTAGAGAGTTATAATTGTGGTAATAGGGTTGCTGCATAAAATTACGTTTTCAAGTTACCCTTGGTCTGACCTTGTGTTCCCCGTGATCAAAACCTATCGAAACCATTTTTATTGTTCAATTCCGATTTACTGGAAGTACCCTAGTATGTCTAGGTTATTTTAAAATAGGTTTCGTTATTTTTCAAGCACTGTGCAATTTGTTCTCTATTTTAGAACAACCCTATGTCAAAAGAAGGAAAGACAGGTCCGCAATCCGAGGCACTGTCCATGCTCTGTCAGGGTCAGGCACGGACCCTGTGAATGCGACGGCCCGATATGTCGCTTTCAGAGGTCTTATTGCGACAGCCTATTGTCACCTTCTGAATGCGACGTGTACTACGTCGCTATATGGCTGCCTAATCTGACCGACATGTCGCCTTCCTTATATAACCCCTGTCGCCTTCTAGCCATCCCTTCGCGGCCCTTGTCCTGTCGCAATCTGACACCCTGTCGCCTTCCTTATATACCCCTGTTTCGCCTTCTCAGAATTTTTACCTGAACCACTGTTTTCTTACAAAGTTTTCCGCATATACCCAAGGTCTGTTTAAATATGATATTACTGTGTAAGTTACCTGTCTTGGGTCGGATCATTACATGATTGTTATTTAATGGCTTAAAATTGATTAACCCATTTAAAAGCTTTAATTACATGAATGCTATTCTAAGTGCTCCTTAAATGTTATGATCCATTCGTGCTACTTATGATTTAATCTTCCTACTGTTCTTCCACGTTTAAATGATAATGGTTATCATAAAATCTTGCAAACCATGACTTTTTTAAAGTGCATAGTTTTATTCCATGTTATCTTGTCAAGTGCTTCCTGCGGTTTGAGACCGATGGTTTGTGAATTGAAACATGCGTACCGCACTACACACTCTCACTATTAGGCAGCTTTTCTTGGGAAATTGGAAACTCTCTACCGTCATTCCGAATCGGTAGACTAGCGACCTTTTCACCAAGGCCTCCGTAATCTCCTCTGACCATGGATTCCCACATGGCCGACGATTGGTTGTACCATTGAAGTTCCCTGGAGATAGCATGCACTTCCTTTCTCTTCTTGATCTCGTGAGTGTGACTTACAAACTAGACTAAAGCCATTAATGTAAAGATTGAACGAAAGTATAAATCGTACAGTTATGCTGCCGAATTTATCACTTGACCATTGTTATCATGAAATCATGTTCAAATACTTATTACTTGTTCCCATCATCATCATGAACATGACATTACACATGCTTACTTATTGAAACTCTAATTGGCAATTATTATGACTGTGGGTATCTACATTAAAATTTACATGAGATGCTGACAGGGCACGGCGTGTGTCTAAGGGCTCCAGTCTAGCCCCAATGACGGCGAGTCATAGATATACTGTAACCATGGGGTATAATGATTACTGGCATTGCATCTGCGCTGTGAGTACTTTCTTGCTTGTTGAATGTTAGATACAACAACCACATACATTGTCCTAGTGTGCATTCTTGGTGGATCTTTCCTTGGTGTACATTAGAGTCTACATGCCTGATTAGTGTTACATGATCGTGCTCGTGCGTTCTTGCTTGCTTGCTTGCGTGATATGGCCATCCTGCATTTAATGCAATTAGTGATATCTTGCGTTCTTGACATCAAGTGAAATCTCGTGCTCGTACAAAGTGATCTATTGCTAGTTCTATCTTGTCATCTTGTTCACAGATCTTGTTCTATCATAATCACTCTCTCTAGCTTGTTTTATATACCATGTTTTAATGAGTTTTATTCGTACTTGCATATCATTCATCGTACTTGCCTAGTTCTAAAATGTTAATCACTTATATCATTGCCCGCACATTGAGATATAAATCCTACTGGGCTAGTTTGCTCATTCCCTACTTTTACCCCATCTAGGTGACTATGAAGTTCAAGAGGAAGAGCAAGTCGAGGATGGGAATGCGTCCGAGTGAAGAACGTTCCAAACATGAGTCTATCTATAGTTAGTTTATTTTGAGTGTTAGAACAATGTAGTAGGAAGTGAGGTATTATGTACTTTTGCTTTTATTGAGTCTTAGTCCTGTACTAGTTTCCATTTGAACACAAAGAGTTGAGATTTGAATACAAGTTATATTGAGTTCAACATTTGGGCCCTATTATGATGTTGTGATGATACACATTTAGTGCGTGCTAGCTAGAGGCTTATTTGCCGATTGTCCACGTCTCGAAATATCGACTCGAATTAATTAATAATATCCGCTGCGAATTCTAGGGACGTGACAGTTTAGTGGTATCAGAGCCTAGGAATACCAAATAGGATATGTCTCAGGAATAGGAGATACCTATGGAACCTAGGTCATGGAATTAAATAGTACCTGGTGGAATGGGTAGAGACTGGGAATATGTTATAAAGAATTAAACACTCCTACCCATTGACTCTTATAACGTATCTAGAGACATTATTGGTTTCCATCCTTTTCTCAGGAACCTTCATAACTTACACTCACTGCATTGGCTCGTAACAATGGCAAGCTATGCAAGAAACTGTGCTGGGTTGACTCAGCCCTGCAGAATGTGGTTCTGGCTGGAAATCAAGCTGGAGCTGCAAGGAATGGAGCCGGTGATCTGCACCGGAATTTTAGGAGTTTAAACCCTCCTCGTTTCTCTGGATCCCCTGACCCAGACGAGGCAGAAAACTGGCAGGAAGAAATAGAAAGGATCTTCCAAGTAATGCAATGCACCAATAGGGAAAAGTGGTACTGGCCACTTTCCAATTTACCAAGGATGCCGAGCGTGGTGGAAGGCCACATCGGCCCACCTGCCTAATATAGCTGAACTGGAATGGGCTGGATTCCTGGAGATATTCCGGGGAAAATACTTTCTCTGAGAGAGTCAAGGAAAGAAGGCAGCGGAGTTTTCCGCACTAAAACAGAGAGGAATGTCCGTGGCTGAGTATGAGGCTCAGTTCGCACGTCTTGCTATGTATGCCCCACACCTGGTGGGAACTGAAAGGCTGAAGGCTACCGTTTCATGGATGGGCTCAGGCCCATGTTCATTGAAAGGCTCGGACCACACAATATTCAAACTTACACTGAGATGGTCCAAAGAGCCCAGCTAGTAGAAGACACCATGGCCAAAGTGGATGGCATGAGGGGCAAGGACAACTCCAAACCGGTCTTCGTCAAGAAGGGAGCACCTAATATTGCTCCAACCTTTCGTAACAACAACGTCAACAACAACAACAAGAACCGAATACCGGAAGAGATGCCGCGGGAGACAAGAGAGTCAAAGTGGAAGGTAGGCAGTTGGCTGAAAACTGCAAATTCTGTGATAAACTAGGACACCGAGCTGGAATGCTGGAAGAAGCTCGGGGCATGCTTGAGATGTGGTGGTCGTGACCACCGTATTCCTGATTGCCTATGCTGAAGGACCAGCCAGGCAAGTTCAGAATGTACCATGGCGTCAGGGACGCCTTAATGTTGTCATAGAAGCTGACCTACCCGAGGAAGGGGTATGGTGGAAGGTACCATTTCCATACACTCTCAACCTGCTTTTGTACTTATTGATACTGGAGCTGCATATTCTTTTATTTCCACCACATTTGCTGCAACTCTACCTGTCAAACCTGTACCCCTGAAATCCAAGATCACTGTAGCCTCTCCACTAGGCTCAGAATCTGAACTCACTCACTACTTGCCAATATGTGAAACTATAATTGGAGGACACAATCTCCCTGCCGACCTTATCTGTTAGACATGAAGGGTTATGATGCCATTCTGGGTGTCGATTGGCTAATTGAATATGATGCCGATGTAAACTGTCGCCATAGGAGGGTCACTTTTAAAAGACCAAACCTTCCAACTCTATCACTACTTGGCACCCGATATCACAAACACCCCATCTTGATATCCTCCCTAAAGGCTTCTAAGCTGATCAACCAGGTTGTGACGCTTTCCTAGTTTCCGTCTTGGCAACTGAAAAGAAGAAACCATCCCTAGAAGACATTCCAATAGCCAGGGACTATCCTGATGTATTTCCAGAGGAATTACCTGGTATACCACTTGAGAGGGAGGTAAACTTCACCATTGAGTTACTCCCTGGGGCAGCCCCTGTTTCAAAGGCCCCATACCGTATGTCCCCTGTGGAATTGCAGGAGTTGAAGAGGTAGATACAAGAATTGCTAGATCAGGGTTTTATCAGGCCTAGCACATCCCCGTGGGGAGCGCCAGTGCTATTTTTCAGAAAGAATGACGGGACAATGAGGCTATGCATTGATTACCGTCAGTTAAACCAGTTGACAATAAAGAATAAGTATCCACTGCCCCGCATCGACGAGCTGTTTGACCAATCTCCGGTGCACATATTTCTCCAAGATAGATCTAAGATCAGGCTACCATCAACTAAGAATAAAGGAGGAGGTATTCATAGTCTGCTGCATTCCGAAGTAGATATGGTCACTATGAGTTCGTAGTTATGCCGTTTGGTTTAACAAATGCTCCAGCGGCTTTCATGCAACTTATGAATAATATTTATAGGCCATACTTGGACCAGTTTATAGTGGTGTTCATTGACGACATCCTTATTACACTCCAAATCCAAAGAAGAACACGAAGAACACCTGAAGATGGCTCTACAAGTGCTTAGAGACAATCAACTCTATGCCAAACTTAGTAAGTGTGAATTCTAGATGGAAAGGTGTCTTTCCTTGGCCACATCATATCCAAGGAGGGATCTCAGTAGATCCGTCTAAGGTGGAGGCGGTAAAGAACTGGGCAAGGCCGACAACTGTGTCAGAGATTAGAAGCTTTCTGGGTTTAGCCGGTTATTATCGTCGCTTCATTAAGGATTTCTCGAAGATAGCTGTACCATTGACCGGCTTACCAGGAAGGAATCCATTTGCATGGACTGATGAATGTGAAGAAAGTTTCAAGGCATTGAAAGAGCACCTTACCTCAGCACTCGTACTAACACTGCCCAGTTGCTGGGGGTATTTTTGAAGTATACACCGATGCATCCGGGATCGCCTTGGCTGTGTGCTGATGCAAAATGAGAAAGTTATATGCTACGCGTCCAGACAATTGAAGAAGCACGAGGACAATTATCTTGTACATGATCTGGAGCTAGCTGCTGTAGTCTTCGCCTTGAAGATATGGCGTCATTATCTATATGGTGAGAAATTCATTGTGTTTTCTGACCATAAAAGCTTAAAGTATCTGTTTTCTCTCAGCAGACTTGAATATGAGACAACGGAGGTGGTTGGAGTATCTCAAAGACTTCGATTTCACGATCCAATATCATCCCGGAAAAGCAAATTCTGTGGCAGATGCTCTAAGTAGAAAGCCGATGATCACACTGTCAAGTTTAATGGTAGATGAATGGAAGTTATTAGAAGATTCGCCAAGTTAAATATTGATGCTGACGTCAAAGAGAAGGGATGCTTGTTGCTAGTGTTAGAGCACAACCCATACTATTGGAGGACATCACAACACTCCAAGACAATGACCCTGTACTTGTGGAGATTAAGCTAATCTAGACTAGAGGCCGGATTTTCATTAACTGAAGATGGAAGGTTATGTTCCGGGATCGAGTCTGTGTACCCGACCATGCGGAGACAAGAAAATGATTATGGACGAGGCTCACAAGACCAGATATACTATTCATCCTGGAACTACCAAAATGTACCAAGATTTGAAAAGAAGCTTTTGGGCCTAATATGAAGAGAGAGGTGGCGGAATATGTCGCCCGATGCTTAACATGTCAAAGGTCAAGGCGGAGCACTTGCGACAGCAGGTAAACTCAAACCCCTAGAAATCCCAGCATGGAATGGGAAGGTATAGGGATGGACTTCATTTTCGGACTACCCAAATCTAGAGGTGGATTCGATGGTATCTGGGTTATTGTCGACCGCTAACTAAGTCGGCTCACTTCTTGCCGGTGAAGAATAAGGTCAGTGGATGTTCTGGCTGCATTATATGTGAAGGAATAGTCCGATTACATGGAGTACCGGTGTCTATCGTGTCTGATAGAGACCCTAGGTTTACATCCCACTTTTGGAAGGACTGCACTACTCCTTGGGATCTAAGCTAAACTTTAGTACGGCTTTCCATCCACAGACAGATGGTCAGACGAAAGAACCAACCAGGTGATTGAAGACATGCTCAGAGCATGTGTCCTAGATTTTGGAGGAAGCTGGCACGAACATTTATCCCTCGTAGTTCGCCTACAATAATAGCTATCAAGCTAGCATTCAAATGGCACCATTTGAAGCACTCCACGGCCGGAGTTGCCGATCTCCAATATGCTGGTATAAGTTGGTGAAAAACAAATGCTAGGACCTGAGATGATAAGAGAAACCACAGAGAAGGTAAAGCTTATTAAAGAAAAATGGCAGTGGCGCAGCAAAGACAAAGGCGTATGCAGATAATAGAAGAAGAGACCTGGAGTTTCAGGTTGGGGAACATGTATTCTTGAAAGTGTCTCCAGGCCGTGGGATCAGGCGATTTGGCATTAAGGCAAGTTGTCACCAGGTTTGTCGGGCCTTTCGAAATCCTCGAAAGAGTCGGCGAGGTGGCATATCGTCTCGCTTTACCACCACAAATGGATGGAATACACAATGTGTTCCACATATCCATGTTGAAAAGTATGTACGAGATCCATGGCATGTCATAGAATATGAGCTTCTGGAATTTAAAAAAGATGGAACATATCAAGAGAAGCCGATTAAGATCGTGGATCGGAACTGCGCCAACTAAGGAACAAAGTTATTCCACTAGTAAGGGTTCGATGGAATCAACGCATGGATGAGACGACACGTGGGAAACTGAGAAGCAATGCGCAAAAGATACCCGAGTTATTCACAAGTAAGTACCCTCACTGTATGATATTTTCTATACATGAATTGGGGACCAAATTCTCTTAAGTGGGGGAGGGTGTAGCACCCCGAAATTTTATCCAAGTCAATGGAAATAAATAATTTCCCTAATACTAGAGCATTAAAAACATACGTATCATTATCGTATGTGCTAAAACACTTCGGAAAATTCGTAAAAATTATAAATCAACCCTAAATATTATTACTAAATGTTTCACAAAGAATTTGTGCCAAGAAAAATCAGATCATCCAAGTTTAAAGTGTTTCGCGACTTATTATCGTAATTCATAAATAAGTCTTAAACCATTATCACACGTACGTGGATGAGTCAGAAAATTAAATAAAAATCATATATGGACTTCAAATAATATCCTCTAATGACCCAATATCTTAATTGGGCCAATGGACCACATATGGCCCAAAAATCAAATAAATCTAAAAAATACATGAAATTCGTAACCATAAAGCTGAAATTAAAAAGAGGCAATTAGAGTTGAATTGGGATGCATCATGCATTCATGGCAACCCAAATTTGTGCCTAACTATGAGGGAGGTTTCCTAATGCCTCACACACTCAAGGGAGGAGGAAATCATCAAAATAGGAAATCAAACATGCCAATCCCGAAACCCTCATTTCCTAGTTATAATAGGACTCCTAAACACCATGGTTACTTAAATACTATTCACCCAAACCCTAGGAACGAATTTAGAACTTGCTAGGGTCGTGTGGAGGAGCTCTTGGTGGCTGGGAGCTGTGGAACGACACAAGAAGCCGTTCTTTTTCCCCTCCTCGTCTGTTGCGACCTGCACAAACCACTCTCTTGAAGTCGACCAAAGGTGAGTCAAACCTAAACCAAACCTTGCAAGGCCTATACCCCTGGAACAGGGTCAAGTCTACATTCTAACCCAAGTGGAATGCTTAAATTCCATGCAGTATACATGGAGTAGTAAGCGTTTTCCTCCAAGTGGTCTGAACACTGTTTTTCTGGAATAACGGACTTCTTCAACCAAAAGGTAGGTTTTCTCGGGCCAAACCTTAACATATCCTATACCAATGTGTAGAGCATCAAGTTAACTTTCATTTCTCACTGTTTTCATCGAATTGCATTTAGTAGATCTTGATTCATAAGCGTTTTTCCAAAGTCGCGCACTGTTGAAGTTTTTCCCTTCTTAATATGTTCATGTGTTTCAAGACCGAATTAGAGAAAACTCATAACATGAAAGTTATTCTACTAGTTGTCCTCGTCAGTTTTTATGTTGAACATTTAGTCTAAATCTCATTAGTTAGAGAGTTATAAGCGTGGTAATAGGGTTGCTGCATAAAATTACGTTTTCAAGTTACCCTTGGTCTGACCTTGTGTTCCCCATGATCAAACCTATCGAAACCATTTTTATTGTTCAATTCCGATTTACTGGAAGTACCCTAGTATGTCTAGGTTATTTTAAAGTTGGTTTCGTTATTTTTCAAGCACTGTGCAATTGTTCTCTATTTTAGAACACCCTATATCAAAAGAAGGAAAGATAGGTCCGCAATCCGAGGCACTATCCATGCTCTGTCAGGTCAGTCACGGACCCTGTGAATGCACGGCCCAATATGTCGCTTTCAGAGGTCTTATTGCGACAGCCCTATTGTCGCCTTCTGAATGCGACGTGTACTACGTCGCCTATGGCTGCCTGATCTGACCGACATGTCGCCTTCCTTACCCCTGTCGCCTTCTAGCCATCCTTCGCGCCCTTGTCCTGTCGCAATCTGACACCCATGTCGCCCTTCCTATTACCCTGTCCGCCTTCTCAGAATTTTTACCTGAAACCACTGTTTTCTACAAAGTTTTCCGCATATACCCAAGGTCTGTTTAAATATGATAATTACTGTGTAAGTTACCTATCTTGGTCGGATCATTACATGATTGTTATTTAATGGCTTAAATTGATTAACCCATTTAAAAGCTTTAATTACAAGAATGCTATTCTAAGTGCTCCTTAAATGTTATGATCCATTCGTGCTACTTGTGATTTAATCTCCTACTGTTCTTCCACTTTAAATGATAAGGTTATCATAAAATCTTGCAAACTATGACTTGTTAAAGTGCATAGTTTTATTCCATGTTATCTTGTCAAGTGCTTCCTGCGAGTTTGAGACCGATGGTTTGTGAATTGAGACATGCGTACCGCACTACACACTAGCACTATTAGGCACCTTTTCTTGGGAAATTGGAAACTCTCTACCGGTCATTCCGAATCGGTAGACTAGCGACCTTTTCACCAAGGCCTCCGTAAATCTCCTCTGACCATGGATTCCCACATGGCTGACGAGTTGGTTGTACCATTGAAGTTCCCTGGAGATAGCATGTACTTCCTTTCTCTTCTTGATCTCGTGAGTGTGACTTACAAACTAGACTAAAGCCATTAATGTAAAGATTGAACGAAGTATAAATCGTACCGTTATGCTGCCAAATTTATCACTTGACCATTGTTATCATGAAATCATGTTCAAATACTTATTACTTGTTCCCATCATCATCATGAACATGACATTACACATGCTTACTTATTGAAACTCTCATTGGCATTATTAATGACTGTGGGTATCTACATTTAAAAATTTACATGAGATGCTGACAGGGCACGGCGTGTGTCCAGGGCTCCAGTCTAGCCCCAATGACGACGAGTCATAGATATACTGTTAACCATGGGGTATAATGATTACTGGCGTTGCATCTGCGCTGGGAGTACTTTCTTGCTTGTTGAATGTTAGATACAACAACCACATACATGTGTCCTAGTGTGCATTCTTGGGGGATCTTTCCTTGGTGTACATTAGAGTCTACATGCCTGATTAGTGTTACATGATCGTGCTCGTGCGTTCTTGCTTGCTTGCTTGCGTGATATGACATCCTGCATTTAATGCAATTAGTGATATCCTGCGTTCTTGACATCAAGTGAAATCTCGCGTGCTCGTATAAAGTGATCTATTGCTAGTTCTATCTTGTCGTCTTATTCACAGATCTTGTTCTATCATAATCACTCTCTCTAGCTTGTTTTATATACCATGTTTTAACGAGTTTTATTCGTACTTGCATATCATTCATCGTACTTGCCTAGTTCTAAAGTTAATCACTTATATCATTGCCCGCACATTGAGATATAAATCCTACTGGGCTAGTTTGCTCTTTCCTACTTTTACCCCATCTAGGTGACTATGAGTTCTAGAGGAAGAGCAATCGAGGATGGAATGCGTCCGAGTGAAGAGCGTTCCAAACATGAGTCTATCTATAGTTAGTTTATTTTTAGTGTTAAACAATGTAGTAGGAGTGAGGTATTATGTACTTTTGCTTTTATTGAGTCTTAATCCTATACTAGTTTCCATTTGAACCAAAAGTTGAGATTTGAATACAAGTTAAATTGAGTTCAACATTTGGGCCTATTATGATGTTGTGATGATACACATTTAGTGCGTGCTAGCTAGAGGCTTATTTGCCGACTGTCCACGTCTCGAATATCGACTCGAATTTTAATATATCCGCTGCGAATTCTCGGGACGTGACATGTTACCTCCAAAAATTACTTGACCTCCGTCTCTTTCCATGAGCAAACTGAATTTTTCTTTATCGCCCGTCATGTGCCTCGAGCAGCCACTATCCAGGTACCATTTGTTTGATTGTGGGCTGCTAGGCATTCCTGCACATGTGGATCAGACAAGAGGTTTTGGTACCCAAATTACTTTGGGTGCCGTTGTATCATTCATGCCAAACAGTAAATGCTTAGGTATCCAAATCTGTTTGACTTTCAATTATTTGGATTGTTCCAGCATTGTTTTTTTTTATGCCCGACCTTTTTGCAGATTTTGCATGATGAAGGTTTGTGAACAACAGTGGGCATGATATTCTTGGGAGCATGCATTGGCATCTTACCCTTTTGTTGTCTTGTCAATTTGGGCTTGGGAGCATGCTTTTTGTTCTGTCTTGGGCTTGTTACAAATTCTTTAGATTGTCCATGAACAAACTTGATCAACTTAGGTTCTTGTTTCTTACCCTTTGAAGGGATTTGTTTACTTGAACTTGGGCTGGAATCAATGAATCTGTTAGCAGATTTTTGCCAATTACCTTTGGCTTTGCATTTTGAACCCTAATCCCATGTCTTGCAACAAACACTTTTGAACCTAGAATTGCATCCAGATTTTGTTTACTTTTGACAAAGCCAGACAGATCTTTTGACTTATCTTTTATTTCCTTTTCAGCTTGTTCCAATCTTTCTTTTAGATTAGCATGCTCATTTTTAAGAACTTCAAGAGAGTTCATTAGATCATCTCTTTCCTTTTGAACTTCTTGAAACTTAAGTTTCATGCTATCCAATTCATCACTGTGTGTTTGTTCATTACTCTTCATCATTTCAATTACCTTATTCAAGGATTCAATTTCTTCATCATTGTTTGACCTATGAACAAGGGAATTGACTTTCTTCTTGAGTGCTTTATTTTCAGACTTGAATTCACAGAATTTTTCAAATAGAACAGTATAAGCTTCTTCCCATTCAGTAATACAATATGTTTCAAAGGAAGAATTTACCTTGTTGGAGTCATCACTCCTTGCCATGAGACACTGAATCTCATCATCTCCTGAGGTAGCTTGACTGTCCTCATCTTCATCTTCATCACTCCACGTGGACACCATTGCCTTGGCCTTCTTGAAGGTGAACATGTCCTTCTTTAGCTTCTTTTTGAGCTCGAGGCACTCTCCTCTCATGTGCCCTTGCTTCTTGCACTCATAACAAACAATCTCAGACTTTTTATTAGAATCGAATTTATTAGCAAAGTCTTTCTTTTGGAAAGGTTTACAGTTACCTGTACCTCTCCTCTTGTATTTCAGGAATTTTTTGAATTGTCTAGTGAGCATAGCCATTTCCTCATTCTCACTCTCACTGGACGATTCTGTCACATCACTTTCCTGACTTATCTCCTTTTTGGAAGCTGAAGAACTCTTCCTGGAAGCCTTCAAGGCAAGTGACTTCCTAGGATTTTCTTTAGTTTCCTTTCTTTTGACATTCAGTTCATAAGTCATCAGAGAGCCAATCAATTCATCTACTTTCATTTTTGAGAGGTCTTTGGAATCCTCAATGACCGTGGCTTTGGTGTTCCATGAGGATGGAAGAGACCGAAGTATCTTCCTCACCAAGTCACTCTCTGAGTATTCCTTTTTAAGACCTTTCAATCCATTTATAATTATCATGAATCTAGCAAACATGTCAGAGATGGTTTCATTATTATTCATTTTGAACATTTCATATTCTGAACCAACATGCTTATCTTTGATTCTCTTACCTCAGACGTACCTTCATAGATCAGCTCAAGCTTGTCCACATCTCCTTTGCTGAGGTGCATGTGGAGACTCTCGAGTATTCCTTCGGATGGACCGCGCACTGCATCATGTTAAGGGCACTCCAGTTGAGTGTCCCCTTGGCGATCTGGTCCTTAGTCCAGGTATCCTCATCTTGAGGCAATTCATATGCTCCTTTTCTGACTATTTTCCATAGTTCAAAATTTTGTGCTCGTAGAAACACCTGCATTCGATTTTTCCAATATGGATAGTCAGTGCCATCAAAGAAGGGTGGCCTGGTCACTGAGTGTCCCTCGGCCATATACCCCTTGTTAGATTCCATTTGACCGTGAATCTCCTGATCGTAAGATCAACCAGATAAAGCAGTAAATCGGAGAAACTCGGCTCTGATACCAATTGAAAGGGTTGCGGAATTCCCTATATGGTAATCTAGAAGGGGGGTGAATAGATTACTGCCGATTAAAAACGTTTATCACATTCTTTTCTTTGAAACACGGATTATCAAAATAATGTCTGACTTTAAACTATGTGTGGATGTGTGTGACTTGAAGACAAATAGAGAACAGATTATCAAACGTGCGTAGTGACGCCGTGCCTACCAAACATCTAGCGTAAAATCGTTCAAACCACTAGACATGCAGATTTACGTGGTTCGGAATACACAACTCGTGTATCCTACATCCACGGGCCACACACACACGCAGAACAACCTGCTTATGAGCTAGTTCACAAACTACAACTCACACACGTGTTATCTGATGTGCAACCACGATCAGATCAACACCCACACACGTGTATCAAGCGCAAGGACTGCTTGAAACACAACACACACACACACGTATATGGAGAAATAGAAACAGAGAAGAGTTTAAGAGTTGAAGAACAAATCCAGTTGTAAACTCTTCTTGTGAACATCTGACTGGGCTTCAAGCTTCGTCTTGTAGGTCACAACTTGATGGAGACACTTGAATCCACGGCGTTCAGACTTCACCTTCCGCTGGAGAGACTTCTCTTCTTGGTTCTGAGCGGTAGGTTGAAGCAGAGCAGCAGAACAAAATTTCTTGTGAGAACTCTTTAGGGTTTTTGCTTGGAGGCTGCTTCTCTGTGAAATTTCCTTCAAAGAGGTGTTTAAATATAAGAGTTCTCACATGGAGAATGTGAGAGTTGGAAACACCTCCTAGGATAACTTAGAAACTTTCTGTAGTTTGAATTGTACTCCGTCTGTCGACAGGTCTTGGCCATCTGTCGAAAGGAGACAGTAAGACAGAGGTATGGATCTTCAGCTCTGTGAGATCTGTCAACAGTCGAAGACCATCTGTCGACAGATGTGTTCTTTTGTGTAAACGATGGAAGTCTGGATGTTCTGAACTGTGAGATTTGTCGACAGCCGATCTGTCATCTGTCGACAGATGAAGACTTTCTGAACTATGGGTTTTCTGCCAGACCACACCTGTGAGATCTGTCGACAGGTCTTTTGTGTCTGTCGACAGGTAACCTTGTTTTGCTTTTTGTGATCTTTTTCACTTGCTTGTAGAGAGCTTGACTTTGTGCATTTGTACCTACATGATGAAACATGTAAAATTAAGTATTTTGAATACACAAACAATCAAGTATTACATTAGTTTCTTTTTCATGTGTTACATGTATCAAACCTCAATTGAAGTTATTCATCATCAAAAACATGTTGTTATAAATGTTAGAATGAAGACCCAACAAACGGACTGACCTTCTGCATGACCTTGAACTGCCATTTATCTTTGCTCTTCAGATCGTGAGATCTACTTACTCGAAGAGACTTGGCTCTGATACTACTTGTTGCCCAGATAGCAAGCCCAGAGGGGGGGGGGGGTGAATGGATTGTTGAAAATTCTTTTTACAATAATTCCTGTAAATAAACACACTTGACAGACAACACTAGGATCGATAGTTAGAGTTAGTGTTAATCAAAACAAAGAGAACAATCACACAAACCATAGGAAATTTTATCCTGGTTCGGATCTCCTATCCCAAGGAGTCCTACGTCCAGTCCCCAAGCAACCACTTGGGATTCCACTAAACAAGGGTACAGTCCCCCTTAAGGACACTTACACATCCAGCAGCAGCTGGCCTTCTCTTCTCTACTAGAAGAGGGATCGCTCCACCTGATGCAATAGGTATTCTCTTCACACCCGAAGAGGAATACTCACAGAAAAATGAGTTGAAAGAGAAAGCCCCAAGACCAAGCTTATAATCACTGCTTGATCTGAGGCGAAGTCTGAGAGACACAAGATTATCACAAATGGATTCTCTCAAATCTACGCAAACTCTCAAAGGCAATGCAATATTCTATAGAGAGCTAAGAGCTACAGAAAGGTTGGAATGGATGAGCTAGCTCTTGTTGTTATACAGGTGACTAAGATATTCAAGCTTCTCAAAGGTTGTTCCTAAAAGAGTGTATTGTTCTTGGAGTCATCAGACTTCTTTTATCTTCTTTGGAATAATTTGACCATTGAAGTATCTGTTGTCTCATAGCTTCATGCACATTGGAGTATCTGGTCTGAAGTATGGAGCAGGTGAGCTTGCAGCCATTAATGCTCGAATTGATACATACAACTCATGTGGAAAGATTGTCTAAATTTTCTATCCTCTTGTCAAGATGACAGGTCCATCTTCGCAACGTGTGTTTCTACCAAAAACCTTTTTTTTAATTGATATGACAAAGGAGTGAACCTCCAGTGTCATGATCGGTGGTTTTGATTTATATATTTCTGAAAACATAAAGGAAAGTAAAGGAGTACATAAGTACCGGGGCACTAGCTAGAGGCACCCTACGTAGAGGGGTCTAAAGCACGTGACGCATCCGTCCAAGCAAACCAGAAAACAACGGGGGCAAAGAACATTGTGCATCAGTCCGAGAAGTCTTCATATTCCCCGTCGGAGTCCATGGTTAGAACAGTGGTGCTGCGAGTTCGGCCTGCCCAACTGTTGTGCAGTGTTAGCAGGTCATTGTCCTCCATCTCGGTGCTTATCTCGAGGCCGGGAATGCTTCTGATGTTATGTATCTCCGGGAGGCAGATAACATGGCCACCGGGGCTTGCGGTGTGACCAGAAAATGGATGAGGAGGTGGCAGCATTGGTGCTGCAGATGGGAAGCGTGGGGGCAGCGGTTTGCTATTGATCATGTGGATCTCGCCCCTTTTGGTTTTTTTACGTAACGCTTCAGCAAAAGACATCCGTAAAGCTGATGGGGATGCTTCTCCGAAGATGGCGAGGCCACCATCCCGGATGGAGTGGCAATTGGGGTGCTCTTGACATCAGGGGAGGGCGATGTAGCTTCAGCGGAAGGGCCCTTCTATTTCGTAGAAACGAGGTTAGCTTGCTGCTGGGTTTCTGTGGGGGCAGCATGTGCAGGGGTAATGGCCAGTGGCACCTCAAGTGCTTCTGGAACAGGCTTGGGCATTACATCAAGCACCTGATGAGCAATGGTGGGATGGGGCGCCTTAGTCACAGCAGGACTGCTATGTTCCATGTGGATAACAATGCTAGTCTGGGATGCTGCAGACATCGAGTCAGCGTGAGTCAACGGAGGCTCACTAGCACATACATGATCTTCCTTACTGCGTGGAGCAGCTGTGGGGATGACAACATGGCGGGGCTTGGCAACTGCAGCACTGTCTTGGTCTGTTGTGTGAAGATTGGAGTCAGAGTTCAAAACAGATTTCTGAAGCAACAATTTGTCAATCACTTGGTCTGCACCAATGTCAGGCTGGCGCTCCTGCTGAATGGGGGCAGTATCAATGCTCTCAACATGACGAGAAGATGTGGCACGATCCACAGGAAGATTCGGAGCAGCAGTGTTTTGATCAACAAGTGGGGTGGGCCGCCAGATTTGTTGTGTATTGGTCTGACGAGGGGGCGGTCCAGCAGGCCTTTGTGTTGGCTTCTCTTCCGGAGGGCAACCTGCTCCATTAGGTGGGGGGTTCTTCTTGCATTTGGAAGCCTCGTGACCAATGCGTCTGCAAGAGGTGCAGAAGATAGGAAGGTCCGGATACACTACCAGTTGCCAGTAGACTTGCATACAATAAATGCTAACACATAGACAACTTATCTTTGTCTAAACTGTCAGTCAACATTAGTAGTCGTGCTGTATGATGATACACCAAAAGGGAAATGTCATTCTGTCATTATGTAAAGAGTGACTTTGTGTGTCATAAGCAAGATGGGTAAAAGATATATCGTGCAGAGGTTGTACTATCACAATAAATGTTAGAGAACATGGGATACAACATGCTTTCGTGGGAAAACTTGAAATCCACAAAGATTTGAAATACATTTGAGTATCATGTGGAATGAAACTAAAGAGTGTTTAAAAATGATTTAAATGAGAGTGTTTGACAGCTGTTCTAAATGTAATCATATTTAGACAGACTGTACCCAGAGAGAGTCGATGTTGACATTAAATCAATGATATAATCATAAGTCAAGTGAGAATGTAATCTATGTTGAAATCAAGTCGATGTGAGCATAATCCATGTTTTAATGAAATCGATGTTCTGTACAAAATTGTTGTTTAACTGAAGTTGATGTGCTGATGAAATCGTTGTTTGAAACGAAGTCGATATAAAGATGAAGTCGTTGTTTCATATGAAGTCGTCGTTCTACTGAAATCGTTGTTTAAGTGAAGTCGTTGTAGAGATGAAATCATTGTAGACATGAAGTTGTTGTTCTACTGAAATCGATCTTTAAGTAAAGTGAAGTTGATGAAACAGCCAAATCGTTGTTTAAGTGAGACGATATCGTTGTAGCAACCAAATCGTTGTTTAAGTGAAGCGAAGTCGATGAAACAACCAAATCGTTGTTTAAGTGAAGCAAAATCGTGTGTACTCTCAGGAAGTCGATGTTTAAGTGAAACAAAATTAATGTTTCTATGAAGTCGTCGTAGCAACGAAGTCGATGTTTAAGTGAAACAAAATCGATGTTTCTATGAAGTCGTTGTAACGACGAAGTTGATGTTTAGGTGAAACAAAATCGATGTTTCTATGAAGTTGTTGTAAGACCGAATCGTTGTTTTACTTATGAAATCGATGTTAGGATGAAATCGATGTGTACTCAGGAAGTTGTTGTTTAAGTGAAACCGATGTAGGGATGAAATCGATGTTCTTCTAAAGAAATCGTTGTTCTATCAAAGAAGTCGATGTGTACTTAGACAAAACATATGCATTGAACTACAGATAGCAGTGTGTGTAGACAACTGACAGATTTTGCTTGAATTACTACTTGTGGATAAACTTCAAAAAATGTTGTTAGAAAATACTTTTCAAGGTTTTGTTAATCACCAAAAATACATATAATTAATACTAAATTACATGGAGATGGACTGATCATTAGTTATGAGCTTGAAGTTTAACACATTGTAGAATAATAGGTCTAAACTCAGTATATATGAACTTTATTTAGGTCATGAGCTTTTCTATCCTATCTTTTTAATTTGCTTTCATTCTTAACTGGGAAAGAATACAAGAATAAATTAGTTAAATCTCACTTTTCAATGTAAGAGATCATATTTACCAGATACAAGACCTCCTGATTACTCAGTGGTTTAACTTTTATTACCTTGCACAGAGATGACAAAATGCTTACCACTTTTTGACGCGAAACAAATCACTTGGTTAGTTGAGATGGCCCGGTTACTCAGTAATATACAAGTTTGCATTGCTCTGTTTGTATCCTTCTAGATTATTGTTTATTTTCATTTGATGTTTTGCAGGAATATGTTTGCTTTGACCAGAAAAATCATGAATATGAATGTAGAGAGATTATTCTTAACATGTGATAAAAATAAAGCTTAAACATACACATGTTAAACATTTAAGCCACTCATGTGCCTACAAGTGTTTTGCAAATCATTTTAAAGACATTCAGTATTAAGATTGCACAACCTTGATATGAAAGTGAATATTTGAAATTAAACTAAATGCACAATGAGTTTAGTTTGAATGTCTTAATTCTCTCACTTGAAAATAGCACAAAGACTCAAAAATTCTGATAATTGGTGCTTAAGATAGATAAGTATTGTCAAGAGAAATGAGTGAAGAATAGGACAATGACTCCCCATATCAAGTAGCTCTCCCTCACAAGTGTAATCATAGGGATTGTGCCCCCCTCAACACGAACATGTACTAAAACTAGTAGTATAGAAAGTAGGAATGTGATCGCCACCTAGTAAGTTGCCTAACGAGTAGAAAATGACATGGGCTAACTTAACTAGGAAATGGAAAGAGAAAGGAGGCGGACCTGGTGTCGCGGCAGTCGTACCTGCCGCGACGACGGTGGTAACGCGTCGCTGCAGCCTGACGGTCTCTTGTCGCGTCGTCCTCCGCTGTCGCGTTCTCTGTGTGCAGGAGATGTCGTGTGTGGACCTTCTTCCCGTCCTCCAGCCTGCTGGGAACAAGAGCTCCTCGTGAAAAGCTTGGGTGCCTGCCAAAACAAAGAAGAAACAAGAAAAAGGCCATATTAGAACATATTAAGCGTAGTATCTATTCTAAAAATGAGAGCAAATGGAGAATCATGGTAGGAACGCACCTGGGGTGGTTTTAACCCCTTTGGGTGTGTGAAAAATGTGGGTATGTGGTGAGTGTGATCTAACTAGAAACAATATAAAAATGCATGTAGAATGAAGGAGGAAGAGAGGGGGAGAAGATGAGTCCCATTAGGACGACTCCCTGGCGTGGATGCAGTCCCAATGAGTGTGCAAAAGCTTCAGGAGGTAACAGGAGTAGTTCTTCTCACGTTCCATGCTCCATAAATGGTGAAATGAGGGTGTTTTGGTGGAGGGGAATGTGAAGGAAATGGTGGAAATAGGTGGCTGCGAGGCTAAGTGTTGGTGAGAGAGAGATTTCGACAGCCCTTCGGGGGAAAATGGGAGCTCCTTTCTCATGAAGAGATGGCCTTATTTTTATAGCTTTTAGAGTGAGAATATCTCATAAAAATGGATAATAGGTAAATGGGAGATAAATGCCATAGAAATTCGCACATGAGAGTCCTTGGGGGCTTAAAGAGAGTCCCCCAGCCTCAAAATCGTCCCAAGGGATTGAGATAGAGCTTAGGGATAAAGATAAGCCCATGGGAGGATAAATAGGAGGTAGTTGCGGAGGCCAGAGTGCGCAGTGCTGTCGCAACGTATCGTAGGGCTGCGACATGGAGACGCAACGGGTCGGGGCGTCGCGACAGTACGCCCACGTGCATGGATATGCATGGGTGTCGCGGCGGCCCGTGGCGTCGCGAAATGGAGACGCGGCACTGCGATACGACGCGTCAAGGAAGTCAATTATTCTAAAATAGCATCCGATTATATAAAAAGATAAGAGTTATTTATGTCTAAGGACTCTCTCAAAGTGATAATGGGCAGGATTTCAAGGCAATTTGAGTTGTTAATGGGATCAAAACAAGGCTAATGATGGGCTCAAGGTGAGTGACCAACTAGGGGCCTACTAAGGTAGCAAGAAATATAGTTCAACTTATTAGCCAGAATCGGGTGTCTACAACAAGGTGAACAAAAAAATAAGAATTGAATGAAGTGAGAACAGAATCAACAAGAGAGTTTATTGAAAAACAAATGCTCCCCCTCAACAATTGCATAAGAGGATCTTGATACTTGGCGGAGACATACACTCACGCATAGTGAAAGTTTCCAGACAAGCCTGACTTGCCTTTCTTCAAATCACCATTTGATATACCAAGAATTTTAATGCAATTGAGAACTAAGAATTTATTTGCAAGAACATAATGGCTTTTATTTGCACAAAAGAAATGAGATGAAGATATCAGACATGTGAAAACTTGCATAAACCAAGTTCCCTTCTAAGAGAAGTGAATCTAGGTTCTGCAAGAGGCTTAGTGAAAAGTCTACGATTTATTTTTCTGTGTCAATGAAGTGGAGTTCAAAGAATTCTTTGAGACTTCATTTCTGTCACGCCCCGATATTTAGCAGCGGAATAAATACTGGGAGACATGAACGATACAATAGACGTATCACAGTTGAATAGCGCAGAGTCACAATTGAACAAAAGAACACATTTGAGACTATAATATGGCACCAAAAATATACTTTATTCCATTTCATTCAACTAGTTACAACCTTACATAAGAAGAACCAACTAAAGGGTCCCTTATTCAAATGAAAATATTTCACTATACATAGACTACTCAAATATCTATTCCTAACACTTCATCTCCTCAATGTCGGGTGCTCATCACTCTTGCCCTGCCCCATCGGACTCCACAGGTTCCTCATCACTACCTGAAAATGACAAGATGATAGGGTGAGCGAACTAGCTCAGTAGGATTTACATCTCAATATTGTGCGGGCACTAATATACAGATTAACATTTTAAATAGGCAGATATGCATATGAACATGATGACAATGCATGCTTTTCTAACAAGGAATAGCGGAATAGAACGGATGTCATATCAAATCAAATATCGAATGCATATACAATGGACAGGTCGTTCGAGATAGAATCATATCAAAAGGAATTGGCCATATTCATACAGATCTCATGTATTCACATGAACAGACTTATCATATCAAACATATCATGTCAAACGAAGGAAGTTCCCACAAATCTTACTTATTGTTTGTGCTATGTCAAGCAACAAAAGTCCATACTCCCGCGGTTAATAAGTACGTTGGGGCGCTCCTCCCCAGGACAGACAGGGCCCCTACTGCACAGGCATGGTCAAATGGACCGAAGTCCCAGTTGTGCCGAATAAACATTCCATATTATGACCACAGAGTTTCAATAAAAGCTCAATGTATTAAGAACATGATCATCATAGAGTCCAGGTATGACAATAGTCAAGAGAACAAAAAAGGGCAGTATAACGACGTATCTTATGTTTCATAATTCGTTAGTGTCTTGACATGAGGATGACTGTAGACGTTATTTTTCGGTGACGACGTCCACAATCATCTTGGCGAAAAGAAGTGAACGGGAAAATGATGATGTGATCGCCAGGGACTTTTTACCTCCGCCCGGAGGAGATGTGATTGGGTAACGCCTCGATGTGGAGATGATGGATTCTTCACTCCTCCTCTTCGGCCGGCCAAAGGGTGAGGGCTCCACGGTATAGCTTTAACTCTCCTGCGTGAAAAACATCAAAAAAGAAAACCCATTAGACTGCCAATAGTGTAGAAAATGTTCATGCGCGAGAGATAAAACATATAATCAGGGGCATGCTTACCAGATGGAGGCTTGAGAGGGAAGACGGCCAAATGCTATGGCCGCTTCCCTCCCTCTTTTTTTAAAAAGAAACCCCTTAAGATGGGTGTGGAAGGGAGCTTACGTGAATGTGTGCATCAATGTGACTATCATGCAACACATGTATGGCGAAAAGTTAAAATAAATAGAGAGGAGAAAGAGAAGGAAGTCCCTGTCTATACAGGTGCCGTGGGTGATCTTGATCTCCTGAAAAATATGAACGTTGTCGGGCAACTCGCTATGTGGTCTTCTGCGGGCAGCTATGGCAAAGTGTAACTGGAAGCTTGGCTCCTCCGGTGACTGTGCAGCGCGTTGAGAGGAGGCCGACGTTGTATCCCAGGGAGAGGTGAGTGCAGAGGGGGAGTGATGGAGTAAGAGCTGCTGTTGGTGTGTGTGAGGACCGTCAAAGACCGGGAGGCTGGGTGGTGCGCAAGGTGAGGTCCCCCGTCGGCTGCTGCCAGCTGCGACTGCCACGATAAAAATCCTTCCTCCTCCCCAGATGGAACCGAGGCGGGATCCTCATCATCAGATGGCATGCATGGCCTCCTAAAGAGACGGGGACGTGGGCAGTTTAAGTGGGAGAGGCTTGCGCGGGTCTCACGGCGACCCGGACGCCGAAGGAGAATGGTGGGCGTTCTGGGCGTGAGTGCGTGAAATGAGGGAGGAGATAACGACGAGGGATTTGTGCATGGGAGGTGGACCCGGTCTTAAGGATTTTGTTGGCATTGGTGTGCATGGTGTGGTGAGGGTACGTGGGAGATGGAGGCTGCTTGCATGGGATAGGTGGCGGAAATGGCTTCTGCGTGGAGGTGTGCCATGTGCTTGTGTGGGAGTTGAACGAGGATGGGCTTGGGTTTGTTTGTTGGTTTAATTTGTTTAGATTTTAATTGGGGTTGCGTTGGTCTATTTTATAAGGTATGGTGTTGGATTTAAATATGTTTGGTTTGCATGGGAATGGGTTACGTGTTGGCTTTTGTTATGGTGGTGTTGGGTGTTTTTAATAGTTTGAATTGTATATGGATTTTAATGGGTTTAAGTATGGCTGGGTATGTTTTTAATGTGTTGGATTTATATATGTGGGTATGATTGGGTAGGTTACGTGGGTATTCTAATTTATTTTATTATTTATTTTTTTTATGAATTAGATTATAGATTATAATTACTGCATTTTTTACTAATTAATTAATTAATTTTAGGTGGACCTGATTTGGATGGACTGGGGTTAACGTGGCCTACATGCATGAGGTGGCCATGCATGATGGTTGGGATTAAATTACGTAGGTTTTAATTGGGTTGATTTGTTAATGGATTTTAAATGGTATAAGTGTGGTGGGTTACGCAAGTTTAGTTTGTGTGTGTGGTTTGTTAGTTTTTTTTTAATTTATTTTTATTTCATGTGGATTTTTACGGGTTATGTGATTTTTATTTATTGGGTTAAGGGTTGAAGTGGATATTACGGGTTGGTTTGTTTATGTGGATTTGATTTTTAGTTATTTTAGTTGTTTAGTTTAAATCAGAATAGGTTTTATGTGGATTTTATGGAACTTAGCTATGAGTTTTATTATTTAGTTCATTTTTTTTAGATTTTAAGTGGGGTTCTAGTTGATGGGTATGGTTGGTTTATTTATTGAGTTTTATGGGTTTTATGTGTGAGATATATTTTAATTGTTGTTTTCATGGATTTAAATTGTTGTGTTATTTAATTATTTAATATCCATTATGGGTTTGGTTAAGGTTGGTTTAAGTGGTTTTTAGCATAACACCGAGCACACACACAAGAGACAGCTGGAAAGTGGCGGAAATGGCAAGCACACAAGCACCACGCACTATGCAAGAGATAACAGCAGAAGAGGCTGGCACCAGGAAAAAGTGTAGGCGACATATGACTGTGTCCAAAAGATCTCGACGACAGTGAATTCTGCAGCTCAGACATGTCCAGGGACCAACCTCTTGTTATCATAAATGGAGCGACGACAATCGGGCCCGCCGACAAGGGCACGAGCTACCCTGGAGACCTTAATGGAGATAACATTGCGCTTATTGAATAATGGGCTAAGAAATGAGCCTTGCAAGGATGATCCAAAAAAAGCACGTCCACTGGAGTAGACGTCCGGGGAGTGTGCCGTTAACAAGGTGTCAGCGGCAATCGATGTTGCCATTTACATGGGATCCGAGACAAGTCAATAAACGGTCAAACAAGCCTTATTGGGTCATGAACCACGCAGAGATGGGGCAAATCTCGCGTCTACAAATGCCCCTCCGAGACATCTGGTCTTGCAAGGGAGCAGAGCGGACTGAAAGATTGGTGTCTCGGTAAACACAGGACGCGGAGATTTGATCGAAGGGCCATCTCCGAGGATAGGAATTCTAGCGAACCAAACGAAAGAGTCAGGCTAGAAACAGATGACGTATCGTCTGAGAGACAAATAGGGGTAAGAAAAGGGTGATCTACCCGTGTAACTACAACTGCGACCCAATGGCAGGGTCCCTGGCATGGCCGTGTCGGACTTTGACTAGTTTCTGGTGTGTCTGAGTCAAAGGAGTTGTAATATGACGGTTGAATCAGGAGGGTCTCATAACCGGAGCTCGTGGGCTCGCTGGCCTAATCAGGACGCGGTCTCGAATTTAGGAGGTCATGGAGACAAGGAGTTGGTTGATCTCTCAAAGGATTATCAAAAGATTCTAACTGGAATCACATGCTTGGAAAGCCTGAAGTCCGGAATTAAGCTCGCGGCTGGCGAAGGCTCAAATGAACTCAACAAGGCTGCTTGACGACTTGTTAAAGTCACGGTGGGACAACTTGAAAAATGGCAACAAAGACCCGATGTTAACTTAGATACTCAAGAAGAGGTGCTGACCCGGTAGGCCACCTGAGCTTGGAGGAACAGACAACCTACAGGATCTGGTTAAACTCAGGATTTCATTTGATTGATCTCAGTTGAAGAACAAACTGGCAAAACTCAATTCTAGCCACCAGGATAACTTTAAAGCACGAGACAGGGGAAAAATCTTTCTCTTCAGTTAGTGAAGTTAGCTGAGAAAATGACATGATGCATGCAGGGTTTGCCCTATCTAAATGCAAGTTAGTGAACCAGAGGAAAAAATCTAAAGGCCAACAAATAACTGAGAGATCACAAACCCGTCATGGTTTTTGGTAAAGGGGAACTCGGGGTTCACGGTCGCCAAGTTATTCGCCTCTGGTGAGGTCCTAAGTTAGACATACCTGTGTGGTACCCAAGATTGCTTGAGTATCTGTTGATCTTCGGGCAGATGATCAAGTGAAGTGCCCCTTAGGTCGATCCCTTTCTCGACCATTTTGTTTTTGGTGATGCACCTTCTCCTCAGCTTCTGGACTCTTCTCTATTGATATGACACTTAAGGAAAAAGTGATCAGTGAAGCTCTGACTTCAGCCCCTTGCCTAAGAATGGCATACCTTTCTTGAAGCAAGGTCAAGGGACTGAGTTTTATTAACAAAGTAAAAGGAAAATGAAATTTGTACAAGCAAAGCAAAATACTAACTTGGAAACAAATATGTACAAATGATGTTAAAGCAAATGATATATTTTTTGGATTTTTTTTTTTTTAAGAAAGCAAATGCATAAGGGAAAACATGAAAACACTTTTTTTTTTTTGGGTCAAAGCCCGACAACCATCGTTATGGCAATGAAAGAGCGCGAGGCTGATGAAGTAAAGGAAAATTGGCCTAGCAGAAATATGGAGATTCTTCATGGCAATAACCTTGCCCCTTGTGAACAGATTAACATGAAGTGTGATTTTAAAAATGGAGCTGTCATCCTCAAAACAAACTTGTCCTTTAGACACCTCAGAGGTTTGGAATCCTCAAGGGAGAAAGAAGAATAAGGGGATAAACTTCTCGAGAGGATCAGCAAAACGTTAAGTTGATGAGCTGAGACAGTCTTGACAACATGCCCCTTCAGGTGATTTCAGATTATAAAATTTTTTGACTTGTTTGCCCCAAGGCTTTTGCAAGGTGCTAATTGGATGAGAGAACCTGGCCATGTGTGGCTTAACGGGCTCAAGGTGAGGTGTTTCGTGGACCCCAGGGTCAGAACCTGGCAACCCCTACTTTTCCGAGCACCCGTATTGCCCTACCACAATCGGCTAGGAAAAAACTCAAGCAATGCAGCATTTGACTTTGAATTGGATGGGGGATTTTATCTCCAGGCACGGCCACGACCAGGCTCTTTTTCTTTTCTTTTGATTGATTGTTCTTTGTTTCATTCTTTTTTTTGCCTGCGGGGACACTGCCCTCTTCACATGCTCTGGTGTTTTAGTCTCACCTTAGGGGAAGTTGTCTTGACTGCTAAGCTCAACAATTTAAGAGTGTTGAGTGTCTCGATCAGTCGAGTGGAAGAAGAAGGAGGATTGTGGCCTTTGTTGTGTCCTGAGACAAATAACTGTCTTGGAGTGATGACTCAAAATTTTGAGATGTGTGGTGTGTGAATGTTGAATTGTCCTCCAAAAGCTTGGTTGTGATGCCTGACAGAAATTTCCATGACTTTGCTAGACCAAGTTTCTTGGTTCACTCATGTGCCTCTTACTCCTTAACAAGTGACTTGAGATGCATGACAGTTGTCAGTCTATTGACTTTTTTTTTTTTGTTCTAAAAGATATTTAAGAAGAAAAAACAAATGTACACAATATATACACCATTTTTTTGGATTTTTGCTTTTTTATAATTTTTTTTGGATTTTTGGATATATAATTTTTTTGTTTTTTTTTTGTGTAAAAAATTGAGAAAAGTAAAATAAATTGAACAATTCTGAAAATGGTATGTACAATGAGTGGGAACATCCTGAGCAGAATGCCCCTAGGTAGAGATCTCACCTGTGCCTTCTAGCCATTGTCGAAGATGAGCCTTATGAAGCAAATTGGCCTCAGGCAATTTAATGCTCTCAAGGAGGTACCTGCAAACCAATATTTGTCTTTCTCGCACGACCACTTTGGATGGTAATGGTGAGAGGTGAGATAAGAAGTGAGATAGAAGGCAAGAAGAAAGGATGTGATGGAGATAGCTGTGAATTGAGTAAGGTAAGGATAGAGAATGTACAATAATGGAAATATGAGGGAGCACGCAATGAACAACATGGTCCATGGGAGGAAGTGCCCCTTGTGATAGGGTGAGCGTTGGGAAGAAGCGAGCTCCAACAAGTCAGGAGGCTTAGGAAGAGTAAGTGAGGTGGGGTCCCCCTCAAGCATAAAGAAAGGAGTTGAGCTTGACAGAGACAGGGATGAAGTTCTCATGACCAGTGTGGATTGCCCTTGAGAAAGGAGTGTGAGGAGCTGAAATGGTGTGCCCCAAACCTGAGATGAATTACCCATCACAGAGATCTCAACATCTGAAGATGGTCTGATATGAAATTGGTATAAGAATAGACAACGGACCATATAAAGGATGGTATGCCCCTTGAAGCCAAAGCCAACACAGATAACGAAGTAGCCAAAGTGCCCCTTGAAAGTGCCTTGTTTGAAAAGGAGGTAGATGGATCCAGCTGGAATGAAAGGGTTGCCCCGGTTCTTGAATGATAGGCAAACTGTAAGGAACTGAGTGGAGAACAAATCACTTCGAGTCCTTGTTGAAAGGGTCAAACATGAATGAGATTAAGGACTCGAAGAACAGTTAAGGGAGTTGACTTGATGAGAGGAAGGGGACCAAGCAATGCGGGGAATGAGCTAGGTGCAAGCTTTGCAAGTAAGCTAACATGACACCTTAGCCTGAGAAAAATTGGCTTGGTCTTCTGATGTGCATGGAGAACAGTAGCTCTCCAGAAAGCTTCAACTGATTGCCAAGGAATAATGACCCCATATCCTATAGATCTCGGATATTCAGGTTCCAGCAGGAGAGGATTGGGGATCTGCAAGGCTGCTCTTAAGATAGGTGACAAAATGAGCTGGATTTGTAGAGTCTTGACAACTGGATTGGATGGCTTGGCAATTTGGGTGATGGTTTGAGTTGAGAAATGACTGGATGCCCCTGGCTTGGCTGCTTCTTTGGCTTCATGCTCCTTCTCCTTACTAGGTGCCTCTACCTCCTTTATCACCTCCTTGTTTGGGCAAGGAATTGTTGAAACCGCTCCTACAGTCACGGGTTGGATGGATGGTTCCCTTATCAATCCCCTTTCTGCAACCTTCTCATGATGGACTGACTCTTTCTCCCTAGAATGAGAGTAAATGAAGTGTGAGACTGAAGGAATGGTTGGTTGTGATCTCACACTTTTAGAAGGAGGGAGAATGAGTTGGAGCCTTTGACTCAAGTTTGGATGAGAGTGTGGTATAGTTGAGGTGGTGGCAGTCCAAACAGGGTCACAACTTGAAGGTGGTTTGAACTGGACTGGGTGAGAGGGGTCCTTCAAGTAGGACTCAAGAATTCTTGCTCGATCACAGAGTTGAGTAAATGTGGAAATATGGCTTAGCTCAAGTAAAGATCGAAGCTCAGGAGTGGAATTATAGATCAGGAAAGGGATAGCTTGAGACTCACGGATGCCCAGACCTGATCTAAAAGCCATGTCTCTCCACCTGATAGCAAACTTAAGGAAGGATTCATCTGGTCTCATTTTCTCCGCCGCCAAATCGGAAAATGTAGGGGTTGGACTTGCCAAATGTTCAAAATGAGCTACAAACCTCTCTGAAAGAATGTCAAAGTTGACGAGGTCTATAGTGGGAGATATATGAACCATGAAAGGGCCTCACCTTCAAGTGATTTGTAGAACAAATGGACAAGTAGGGCCGATCATGAAGCCATTGATAAGAATCCATAAGAAATGTGGCAAGGTGAAAGTGAGGATCAGTAGTCCCATCATACTTCCTGTATTTGGGAAACTTGAATCCTGGCGGGAAATGAACAGGTGGGAGTTTGCAATAGCTCTTCCAAGAATGAGACTTTGGCAAATACTTAGCTATGAGCATCCTGACATACCCCTCCATCTCACTCCTACTGATGTAGTCTTGTGGTGGAGGAGCCTTAGGAGGGGTCGAGTGTAATGATTTGTGGGGTATGGAGGATCCAACTTGAGTAGGGGTCCTGAATTGAGTAGCATTGTTGGAGGGGACCCTACCACTAGGAACATCATGCTGAGCATGAGACTTGGCCACGGGGATTGGGGTAGAAGCACAAGATGTCTTGCCCCTGGACAAGAATTGAAGGAGTTGACTAGGGGAGTAACGTGAAAGGAGATTAGACAACTCCTCATCTCTTGGGGGAGTAGAGGAGTTGAGGAAGAAGATCCTGAAAAAATGAGTTTTCCATTTCTTACTTCCATCCAAACTCATGCATCAAGTTAGCATACATAGTGAACTCATATGTTAACACACATGACCAACACTCAACAGACAACAATTGACACTATCATTGAGAAGATGGATGACACACCAGTGTGCACTAGCACTGAAAACAAATTGTTTATCAAGAGTTACGTCCCAGATCGCTTTTAAACTTATTTTGGCCAATCTTAGAGTGATTTTCTTGATTGTTCTCTTAAGATGAGAGGGAGACAGGGTATAGCAACACAGTGTAGACTTGTGAGCTCACAACACACAACCGGGATTTCTAGATATAGGGTGAAGGTCCTCTTGCCCCGTACCGTGAGGGAATCCACGGAATGTAGGCACTTACAGAGTTCTCATTTGGCACCGATCCGATTTACCTGAGAGGGAATCCCCAAGTAAAAGACCGTGAACCAAAGAGGAGCTATCCTAGAATGTGTGAAGAGGTTGCTCACTCACCACTCACCAACCCCGCAAATAGAGTGGGAAATAAGAAGAGAGGAAAAGTGGAATAAAATATAACTGAACACACTAAATAGCAAGAAATAAAATATATACAGACAAGGAGACAAGATAATCACATAACTAAGCAAGATGAGAAGCACAACACCACAACAGACAACGGCTAAAAAAAAAAAAAACTACAAAATAACAAAAGTAAACACACTAGGAGACAAGAATAGCATGCCATTTTATGTATAAAGCATTGGTGACAGGATATCAAAACATCAGCCCATGCATGACTTTAAGAGATATAGCAGCCAAGATTCGCATAAAAAACAACATGGAAAATTGACATGAAGCAATCATCATGATGGCATGCAATATTGATGTTAAAATAATCCTCACCACATGCAAAAGCAACCCACGTCATGCTATTTTCCCATAAAATAACCCATGAAAATTTGCAAGGAGCATGGTGGCGTTGAAGCATGCAAAATGGATGTAAAATAAGTGGAAAATTTATTTCAGAAACAACTAATCAAAACAGCAGAAGAATGAAGTGATATCACCGTGGTAAGCAATATGTGTCCCACCGTGATCGCCAGAAAAGAATTGTAGACGTTATTTTTCGGTGACGACGTCCACAATCATCTTGGCGAAAAGAAGTGAACGGGAAAATGATGATGTGATCGCCAGGGACTTTTTACCTCCGCCCGGAGGAGATGTGAGGGTAACGCCTCGATGTGGAGATGATGGATTCTTCACTCCTCCTCCTTCGGCGGCCAAAGGATGAGGGCTCCACTGTATAGCTTTAACTCTCCTGCGTGAAAAACATCAAAAAGAAAACCCATTAGACTGCCAATAGTGTAGAAAATGTTCATGCGCGAAAGATAAAACATATAATCAGGGGCATGCTTACCAGATGGAGGCTTGAGAGGGAAGACGGCCAAATGCTATGGCCGCTTCCCTCCCTCCTTTTTTTTTTAAAAAAACCCCTTAAGATGGGTGTGGAAGGGAGCTTACGTGAATGTGTGCATCAATGTGACTATCATGCAACCATGTATGGCGATTGAAAAACAAATGCTCCCCCTCAACAATTGCATAAGAGGATCTTGATACGGCGGAGACATACACTCAGCATAGTGAAAGTTTCCAGACAAGCCTGACTGCCTTTCTTCAAATCACCATTTGATATACCAAGAATTTTAAGCAATTGAGAAATAAGATTTATTTGCAAGAACAAATGGCTTTTATTGGCACAAAGAAATGAGATGAAGATATCAGACAGTGAAAACTTGCATAAACCAAGTCCCTTCTAAGAGAAGTGAATCTAGGTTCTGCAAGAGGCTTGTGAAAATGTTACAATTATTTTTCTGTGTCAATGAAGGAGTTCAAAAGAATCTTTGAGACTTCATTTCTGTCACGCCCCGATATTTAGCAGCGGAATAAATACTGGGAGACATGAACGATACAAATAGACGTATCACAGTTGAATAGCGCAGAGTCCAATTGAACAAAAGAACACATTTGAGACTATAATATGGTCACCAAAAATATACTTTATTCCATTTCATTCAACTAGTTACAACCTTACATAAGAAGAACCAACTAAAGGGTCCCTTATTCAAATGAAAATATTTCACTAATACATAGACTACTCAAATATCTATTCCTAACATTCATCTCCTCAATGTCGGGTGGCTCATCACTCTTGCCCTGCCCCATCGGACTCCACAGGTTCCTCATCACTACCTGGAAATGACAAGATGATAGGGTGAGCGAACTAGCTCAGTAGGATTTACATCTCAATATTGTGCGGGCACTAAATACATGATTAACATTTAAAATAGGCAGATATGCATATGAACATGATGACAATGCATGCTTTTCTAACAAGTGGAATAGCGGAATAGAACGGATGTCATATCAAATCAAATATCGAATTGCATATACAATGGACAGGTCGTTCGAGAGTAGAATCATATCAAAAGGAATTGGCCATATTCATACAGATCTCATGTATTCACATGAACAGACTTATCATATCAAACATATCATGTCAAACGAAGGAAAGTTCCCACAAATCTTACTTATTTGTTTGTGCTATGTAAGCAACAAAAGTCCATACTCCCGCGGTTAATAAGTACGTTGGGGCGCTCATCCCCAGGACCAGACAGGGCCCCTACTGCACAGGCATTGGTCAATGGACGAAGTCCCAGATTGTGCCGATAAACATATTCATATTATGACCACGAGTTTCAATAATAAGCTCAATGTAATAAGAACATGATCATCATAGAGTCAAGGTATGACAATAGCTCAAGAGAACAAAGGGCAGTATAACAACGTATCTTATGTTTCATAATTCGTTAGTGTCTTGACATGAGGATGACTGTAGACGTTATTTTTCGGTGACGACGTCCACAATCATCTGGCGAAAAGAAGGAACGGGAAAATGATGATGTGATCGCCAGGGACTTTTTACCTCCGCCCGGAGGAGGTGTGATTGGGTAACGCCTCGATGTGGAGATGATGGATTCTTCACTCCTCCTCCTTCGGCCGGCCAAAGGGTGAGGGCTCCACGGTATAGCTTTAACTCTCCTGCGTGAAAAACATCAAAAAAGAAAACCCATTAGACTGCCAATAGTGTAGAAAATGTTCATGCGCGAGAGATAAAACATATAATCAGGGGCATGCTTACCAGATGGAGGCTTGAGAGGGAAGACGGCCAAATGCTATGGCCGCTTCCCTCCTCTTTTTTTTTAAAAAGAAACCCCTTAAGATGGGTGTGGAAGGGGCTTACGTGAATGTGTGCATCAATGTGACTATCATGCAACACATGTATGGCGAAAAGTTAAAATAAATAGAGAGGAGAAAGAGAAGAAGTCCCTGTCTATACAGGTGCCGTGGGTGATCTTGATCTCCTGAAAAATATGAACGTTGTCGGGCAACTCGCTATGTGGTCTTCTGCGGGCAGCTATGGCAAAGTGTAACTGGAAGCTTGGCTCCTCCGGTGACTGTGCAGCGCGTTGAGAGGAGGCCGACGTTGTATCCCAGGGAGAGGTGAGTGCAGAGGGGGAGTGATGGAGTAAGAGCTGCTCTGTGGGTGTGTGTGAGGACCGTCAAAGACCGGAGGCTGGGTGGTGCGCAAGGTGAGGTCCCCCGGCTCGGCTGCTGCCGCTGCGACTGCCACGATAAAAATCCTTCCTCCTCCCCAGATGGAACCGAGGCGGGATCCTCATCATCAGATGGCATGCATGGCCTCCTAAAGAGACGGGGACGTGGCAGTTTAAGTGGGAGAGGCTTGCGCGGGTCTCACGGCGACCCGGACGCCGAAGGAGAATGGTGGGCGTTCTGGGCGTGAGTGCGTGAAATGAGGGAGAGGAGATAACGACGAGGGATTGTGCATGGGAGGTGGACCCGGTCTTAAGGATTTTGTTGCAGGCATTGGTGTGCATGGTGTGGTGAGGGTACGTGGGAGATGGAGGCTGCTTGCATGGGATAGGTGGCGGGGAATGGCTTCTGCGTGGAGGTGTGCCATGTGCTTGTGTGGGAGTTGAACGAGGATGGGCTTGGGTTTGTTTGTTGGTTAATTTGTTTAGATTTTAATTGGGGTTGCGTTGGTCTATTTTATAAGGTATGGTGTTGGATTTAAATATGTTTGGTTTGCATGGGAATGGGTTACGTGTTGGCTTTTGTTATGGTGGTGTTGGGTGTTTTTAATAGTTTGAATTGTATATGGATTTTAATGGGTTTAAGTATGGCTGGTATGTTTTTAATGTGTTGGATTTATATATGTGGGTATGATTGGGTAGGTTACGTGGGTATCTAATTTATTTATTATTATTTTATTTTTTTTATGAATTAGATTATAGATTATAATTACTGCATTTTTTACTAATTAATTAATTAATTTTAGGTGGACCTGATTTGGATGGACTGGGGTTAACGTGGCCTACATGCATGAGGTGGCCATGCATGATGGTTGGATTAAATTACGTAGGTTTTAATTGGGTTGATTTGTTAATGGATTTTAAATGGTATAAGTGTGGTGGGTACGCAAGTTTAGTTTGTGTGTGTGTGGTTTGTTAGTTTTTTTTTAATTTATTTTTATTTCATGTGGATTTTTACGGGTTATGTGATTTTTATTTATTGGGTTAAGGGTTGAAGTGGATATTACGGGTTGGTTTGTTTATGTGGATTTGATTTTTAGTTATTTTAGTTGTTTAGTTTAAATCAGAATAGGTTTTATGTGGATTTTATGGAACTTAGCTATGAGTTTTATTATTTAGTTCATTTTTTTTAGATTTTAAGTGGGGTTCTAGTTGATGGGTATGGTTGGTTATTTATTGAGTTTTATGGGTTTTATGTGTGAGATATTTTAATTGTTGTTTTCATGGATTTAAATTGTTGTGTTATTTAATTATTTAATATCCATTTTGGTTTGGTTAAGGTGGTTTAAGTGGTTTTTAGCATAACACCGAGCACACACACAAGAGACAGCTGGAAAGTGGCGGAAATGGCAAGCACACAAGCACCACGCACTATGCAAGAGATAACAGCAGAAGAGGCTGGCACCAGGAAAAAGTGTAGGCGACATGACTGTGTCACCAAAAGATCTCGACGACAGTGAATTCTGCAGCTCAGACATGTCCAGGGACCAACCTCTTGTTATCATAAATGGAGCGACGACAATCGGGCCCGCCGACAAGGGCACGAGCTACCCTGGAGACCTTAATGGAGATAACATTGTGCTTATTGAATAATGGGCTAAGAATGAGCCTTGCAAGGATGATCCAAAAAAAGCACGTCCACTGGAGTAGACGTCCGGGGAGTGTGCCGTTAACAAGGTGTCAGCGGCAATCGATGTTGCCATTTACATGGGATCCGAGACAAGTCAATAAACGGTCAAACAAGGCTTATTGGGTCATGAACCACGCAGAGATGGGGCAAATCTCGCGTCTACAAATGCCCCTCCGAGACATCTGGTCTTGCAAGGAGCAGAGCGGACTGAAAGATTGGTGTCTCGGTAAACACAGGACGCGGAGATTTGATCGAAGGGCCATCTCCGAGGATAGGAATTCTAGCGAACCAAACGAAAGAGTCAGGCTAGAAACAGATGTATCGTCTGAGAGACAAATAGGGGTAAGAAAAGGGTGATCTACCCGTGTAACTACAACTGCGACCAATGGCAGGGTCCCTGGCATGGCCGTGTCGGACTTTGACTAGTTTCTGGTGTGTCTGAGTCAAAGGAGTTGTAATATGACGGTTGAATCAGGAGGGTCTCATAACCGGAGCTCGTGGGCTCGCTGGCCTAATCAGGACGCCGGTCCCGAATTTAGGAGGTCATGGAGACAAGGAGTTGGTTGATCTCTCAAAGGATTATCAAAAGGTTCTAACTGGAATCACATGCTTGGAAAGCCTGAAGTCCGGAATTAAGCTCGCGGCTGGCGAAGGCTCAAATGAACTCAACAAGGCTGCTTGACGACTTGTTAAAGTCACGGTGGGACAACTTGAAAAATGGCAACAAAGACCCGATGTTAACTTAGATACTCAAGAAGAGGTGCTGACCCGGTAGGCCACCTGAGCTTGGAGGAACAGACAACCTACAGGATCTGGTTAAACTCAGGATTTCATTTGATTGATCTCAGTTGAAGAACAAACTGGCAAAACTCAATTCTAGCCACCAGGATAACTTTAAAGCACGAGACAGGGGAAAAATCTTTCTTCTTCAGTTAGTGAAGTTAGCTGAGAAAATGACATGATGCATGCAGGGTTTTCTCTATCTAAATGCAAGTTAGTGAACCAGAGGAAAAAATCTAAAGGCCAACAAATAACTGAGAGATCACAAACCCGTCATGGTTTTTGGTAAGGGGAACTCGGGGTTCACGGTCGCCAAGTTATTCGCCTCTGGTGAGGTCCTAAGTTAGACATACCTGTGTGGTACCCAAGATTGCTTGAGTATCTGTTGATCTTCGGGCAGATGATCAAGTGAAGTGCCCCTTAGGTCGATCCTTTCTCGACCATTTTGTTTTTGGTGATGCACCTTCTCCTCAGCTTCTGGACTCTTCTATATTGATATGACACTTAAGGAAAAAGTGATTAGTGAAGCTCTGACTTCAGCCCCTTGCCTAAGAATGGCATACCTTTCTTAAAGCAAGGTCAAGGGACTAAGTTTTATTAACAAAGTAAAAGGAAAATGAAATTTGTACAAGCAAAGCAAAATACTAACTTGGAAACAAATATGTACAAATGATGTTAAAGCAAATGATATATTTTTTTGCAATTTTTTTTTTTTTAAGAAAGCAAATGCATAAGGGAAAACATGAAAACACACTTTTTTTTTTGGGTCAAAGCCCGACAACCATCGTTATGGCAATGAAAGAGCGCGAGGCTGATGAAGTAAAGGAAAATTGGCCTACCAGAAATATGGAGATTCTTCATCGCAATAACCTTGCCCCTTGTGAACAGAAAACATGAAGTGTGATTTTAAAAATGGAGCTGTCATCCTCAAAACAAACTTGTCCTTTAGACACCTCAGAGGTTGGAATCTCAAGGGAGAAAGGAAGAAATAAGGGGATAAACTTTCGAGAGGATCAGCAAAACCGTTAAGTTGATGAGCTGACACAGTCTTGACAACATGCCCCTTCAGGTGATTTCAGATTATAAAATTTTTTGACTTGTTTGCCCCCAGGCTTTTGCAAGGTGCTAATTGGATGAGAGAACTGGCCATGTGTGGCTTAACGGGCTCAAGGTGAGGTGTTTCGTGGACCCCAGGGTCAGAACCTGGCAACCCCTACTTTTTCGAGCACCCGTATTGCCCTACCACAATCGACTAGGGAAAAACTCAAGCAATGCAGCATTTGACTTTGAATTGGATGGGGGATTTTATCTCCAGGCACGGCCACGACCAGGCTCTTTTTCTTTTCTTTTGATTGATTGTTCTTTGTTTCATTCTTTTTTTTGCCTGTGGGGACACTGCCCTCTTCACGTGCTCTGGGTTTTTAGTCTCACCTTAGGGGAAGTTGTCTTGACTGCTAAGCTCAACAATTTAAGAGTGTTAAGTGTCTCGATCAGTCGAGTGGAAGAAGAAGGAGGATTGTGGCCTTTGTTGTGTCCTGAGACAAATAACTGTCTTGGAGTGATGACTCAAAATTTTGAGATGTGTGGTGTGTGAATGTTGAATTGTCCTCCAAAAGCTTGGTTGTGATGTCTGACAGAAATTTCCATGACTTTGCTAGACCAAGTTTTTGGTTCACTCATGTGCCTCTTACTCATTAACAAGTGACTTGAGATGCATGACAGTTGTCAGTCTATTGACTTCCTTTTTTTTTGTTCTAAAAGATATTTAAGAAGAAAAAACAAATGTACACAATATATACACCATTTTTTTGGATTTTGATTTTTATAATTTTTTTTTTGGATTTTTGGATATATAATTTTTTTTTGTGTAAAAAATTGAGAAAAGTAAAATAAATTGAACAATTCTGAAAATGGTATGTACAATGAGTGGGAACATCCTGAGCAGAATGCCCCTAGGTAGAGATCTCACCTGTGCCTTCTAGCCATTGTCGAAGATTAGCCTTATGAAGCAAATTGGCCTCAGGCAATTAAATGCTCAAGGAGGTACCTGCAAACCAATATTTGTCTTTCTCGCACGACCACTTTGGATGGTAATGGTGAGAGGTGAGATAAGAAGTGAGATAGAACGCAGAAGAAAGGATGTGATGGAGATAGCTGTGAATGAGTAAGGTAAGGATAGAGAATGTACAATAATGGAAATATGAGGGAGCACGCAATGAACAACATGGTCCATGGGAGGAAGGCGTGCCCCTTGTGATAGGGTGAGCGTTGGGAAGAAGCGAGCTCCAACAAGTCAGAAGGCTTAGGAAGAGTAAGTGAGGTGGGGTCCCCCTCAAGCATAAGAAAGGAGTTGAGCTTGACAGAGACAGGGATGAAGTTCTCATGACCAGTGTGGATTGCCCTTGAGAAAGGAGTGTGAGGAGCTGAAAGTGTGCCCCAAACCTGAGCTGAATTACCCATCACAGAGATCTCAACATCTGAAGATGGTCTGATATGAAATTGGTATAAGAATAGACAACGGACCATATAAAGGATGGTATGCCCCTTGAAGCCAAAGCCAACACAAATAACGAAGTAGCCAAAGTGCCCCTTGAAAGTGCCTTGTTTGAAAAGGAGGTAGATGGATCCAGCTGGAATGAAAGGGTTGCCCCGGTTCTTGAATGATAGGCAAACTGTAAGGAACTGAGTGGAGAACATATCACTTCGGTCCTTGTTGAAAGGGTCAAACATGAATGAGATTGAAGGACTCGAAGAACAGTTAAGGGAGTTGACTTGATGAGAGGAAGGGGACCAAGCAATGCGGGGAATGAGCTAGGTGCAAGCTTTGCAAGTAAGCTAACATGACACCTTAGCCTGAGAAAATTGTCTTGGTCTTCTGATGTGCATGGAGAATAGTAGCTCTCCAGAAAGCTTCAACTGATTGCCAAGGAATAATGACCCCATATCCTATAGATCTTGGATATTCAGGTTCCAACAGGAGAGGATTGGGGATCTGCAAGGCTGCTCTTAAGATAGGTGACAAAATGAGCTGGATTTGTAGAGTCTTGACAACTGGATTGGATGGCTTGGCAATTTGGGTGATGGTTGAGTTGAGAAATGACTGGATGCCCCTGGCTTGGCTGCTTCTTTGGCTTCATCCTCCTTCTCCTTACTAGGTGCCTCTACCTCCTTTATCACCTCCTTGTTTGGGCAAGGAATTGTTGAAACCGCTCCTACAGTCACGGGTTGGATGGATGGTTCCCTATCAATCCCCTTTCTGCGGTTGTAATTTGTTCTTTCTTATTAGTTTCGCCAACTCCTTGGTCATCCTTAGACCTTTCCTTTCCATTTGTATCTCCCTTAGCCATTATTAGGGCATCCTCTAACAGTTGAGCAGCTTGTCGGAGTGCTTTGGTTAATCTTTGAACCGATCTGTCCGTCTTTAGATGGTGTACATATATCCTCCATTGCTGTTTATTTAAGTTCCTTCAAAATAAATTATCACACGGTCAGTCTTCTTTACTCCTTGTTAATACCTTGTGATCTTACAATATTTAGTCACTAATTAAGATTTTGGACATAGCCCATATTTCTACCCAATCTCACCAGGTAGGTATAGAGTTCTTGACACAAGCTGAGGGTTCTAATCACACTTATCCTATCATTCCTGATTGCCTAGGACTTAGGGAAAGCCTAGGCTCTGATACCAACTGTCACGCCCCGATATGTAGCAGCGGAATAAATACCGAGAGACGTGAACGATACAAATAGACGTATCACAGTTGATTAGCACATAGTCACAATTGAACAAAAGAACACATTTGAGACTATAATATGGTCACCAAAAATAACTTTATTCCATTTCATTCAACTAGTTACAACCTTACATAAGAAGAACCAACTAAGGGTCCCTTATTCAAATGAAAATATTTCACTAATACATAGACTACTCAAATATCTATTCCTAACACTTCATCTCATCAATGTCGAGTGCTCATCACTCTTGCCCTGCCCCATCGTACTCCACGGGTTCCTCATCACTACCTGAAAAGGACAGGATGATAGGGTGAGCGAACTAGCTCAGTAGGATTTACATCTCAATATTGTGCGGGCACTAATATACATGATTAACATTTTAAATAGGCAGATATGCATATGAATATGATGACAATGCATGCTTTTCTAACAAGTGGAATAGCGGAATAGAACGGATGTCATATCAAATCAAATATCGAATTGCATATACAATGGACAGGTCGTTCAAGAGTAGAATCATATCAAAAGGAATTGGCCATATTCTTACAGATCTCATGTATTCACATGAACAGACTTATCATATCAAACATATAATGTCAAACGAAGGCACGTTCCCACAAATCTTGCTTATTTTTTTGTGCTATGTCAAGCACCAAAAGTCCATACTCCCGCAGTTAATAAGTACGTTGGGGCGCTTCTCCCCAGGACCAGACAGGGCCCCTATTACATAGGTATTGGTCAAATGGACCGAAGTCCCAGATTGTGCCGAACAAACATATTCATATTATTACCACAGTTTCAATAATAAGCTCAATGTAATAAGAACATGATCATCATAGAGTCAAGGTATGACAATAGCTCAAGAGAACAAAAGGGCAGTATAACGACGTATCTTATGTTTCATAATTCGTTAGTGTCTTGACATGAGGATGACTAATGACAGATCATATGCGGAACATGTGCTCTCTATCTCCAAGGTACTTCATGGTACAACTAGCTCGGCCTCTATGTGGGAATCCATAGAGAGCGGAGACTTACGGCGGTCTTAAGGAAAAGATCGCTAGTCTTGCCGATTCGGAATGACTGACAGAGAGCTCTCAATTCCCCAAGAAGGGTGTGCCTATTCGTGCAAAGGTGTAAGTGACGTGTCACGGATCTTTCCTAACATGTATGCAAGTTATGAACAAATAATTTAACATCGGAAAGCATATAGCTAAAGAAAACTTATATGCAAATCATGATAGCAACTTAACTAACGAGTCCATACTAACATGTATTCATCCACATATTCACATCAAATTCTTATCATTTCAATTTCATAACAAGCTAGATCACAAGATAATAGTCAATGTTCATAAGAGGAAATCACATATCATACATTAGAATCACATTCATGTTCATTACCGTTTTCACATGGGTTGATTACTTTTAGGTCCATGAATACTATGTAACATGATGCAACATGCTAATAGACCCAACAACTAAACATGCTAACATTTAGACAAACACAGTAATCAGGGTGCAATATTCCTGCAACGCCTATATCTCTCTATCTATTGACATTTCGACAAAACTCTAAACATGAAAATTATCGAGGACATCTATTGGAAGAACTGTTGTGTTGAGGTTTAGGTCTGATTCTGTCTATAATGGCATGTAACATAGGCAAAACGTAAGCAATCCCTAAACATACGTGACTTCATTGCGACTTATATGTCAGGCCCGTAACTTGAGATCTACTGATATTTAGACAAAATGTGTAACATAAACGACGACTAGAACGACTAGTATAAGAACTTTGATGTTGGTGTCTTGACCTAATTCGGTCTCTAATCTTGTGAAAACATGAAGAACGTACAGTTAAGTGCAATCCAAAAATGCAGTATCATACAGTAACTCTCTTTATAAGCTTGTAACTCTCTAATAAATGACATTTATAAAAAATGTTCAACATAAAGGATGACCATAACGACTATTGGAAGAACTTTTATGTTGGGTACTTGACCTAATTCGGTCTTTAATCTCGTGAAAAACAGAAATAACATAAAGCTAAGTGCAGCCCAAAATCGCAGTATCATGCAGTGACTCTCTTAACATGATTATAACCCTCTAACTAAAGACTTTTAGATAAAACGTCCAACATAAAAGATGATCTTAACTACTAGTAGAAGAACTTTGATGTTGAGGATTTAGTCTAATTCGGTCTTGAATCGCATGCATGATAAGAATAACAGAAAAAGCCCTAACTGTGTGTGACTTAGGACAAACTACTAATACACAATGTATACTCCATGAAAATAGTCAAATCAAGTGCAAATGAACCTAGACTCGAAGATCTACATGATGGTATTGGTTTTCTTTAATCTTGGCCCGAGAACACCTACCTTTATGAAGATCTAAAACCAGTCGACGTTCTGGATGCAGCAGAGGATGAAGGGGGATGAAGCTCCGGTTCCCAGCCTTTCTCCTCCTCCTCTAAAGCCCTAGCCTGCCTCCAAACGACCCCAACTCGTTGCCAAACCTTCCCCAAGAGTTTAGTGATGAGTTCTTATAGATTTAGGGTGTAACTACATGTCCTAAGGGGACTAGGAAAGGGGCTGCGAATTCTGCTTGGGCCTTCCATGATTTGGGATTCTCCCTCCCAATTAGAGTGGCAAAGGGTTTAGGAAACCACCTCTTAGAGTTGGGTCCGTTTTGGCTTACCTTGCACGACTAATTACCCTAATTTTAACTCTAAATTGCCTTCCCTAATTATTGCATACTTACATACACGAAGTTTTGGGTATTTTCTTGTCCCAATTTTCATCCTTGGGCCAAATGTGCTCCATTGGCCCAATATTGTTAATGGATCATTAATACATGATGTTGGAAGTCACTCCAACATGATTATTTAATTTATGGTTGAGTTATTTTTCCGCGTTAACAATTTTCCGACTTAGTTTCCTAATTCGGGTAACTTGGTCACGTGTGACGTACACTCGGCCAATCCGATTTTTTGTTGCATGAGTTCCTTCGTGGAACGCTTAGGGATAATATTTGGGGTTGGTTTATAATTTTTACGGAATTTTCCGATGTGTTTTCTCACGTACGATAGTGGTACGTAAGTTCTATCATTCTGATAATACAGAAGTTATTTATTGACTATTTTCATACTTGAATTTGTTCATAGGTCATTTTGTCCATTGGTCCAATTTATTTTATGGACTATCCCCACATATTGTTTGGAGTCTACCATCATTTTAATTTGGTTCATGATCATATTTTATACACATGATAATAGATTTCCCAACTTATTTCTTAATTACGATAATAAATCACAATAACTCTTAAACATAACCCAAATGACTTTTATTGACCCAAATTTCTTTATGGATCATTAGAGGATATTATTTGAAGTCCATCTGATTTTTATTTAATTTTCTGACTCTTCTAAGTAGGTGTGATAATGATTTCCTGACTTATTCCCTAATTACGACACAGTCGTAAAACGCCTTAAATTTGGACCATCCGATTTTTCTTTGCATAAATTTCTCTGTGGGTCATTAGGGGGTATTATTTAGAGTTGAACTTTGGTTTTTATGGAATTTGCTAATGGGTTTTTTTTGTATGCACGATAATGGCACGTGCATTTTTGCTATTTCACTAATATTGAATTTATCGTTTTCAATTTATTTCTAATTTTCTAATTACCGAATTTCCGGGGTGTTATATCCTCCCCCACTTAAAAGAATTTGGTCTCCAAATTCACATGTGTTTACGAGCTGGACTTACAGTGAATCTAATTGTGAATTGCTCATAATATAATGATTGATTGGTAATGTAACTTCAGGGTCAAATAAAAGCAAGTTAGAAAGAATACCTCTCTCATACCTCCTTCCTTGGTTTGTTCTGCCATTTATTCCCTGAGCTTGATTTCTCATTAAGGCAATCTTTAACCTTTTGGTCTTGGCTGCCACAACAGAAACACTTGTCCTGAAATTTCCAACACTCCTCGGACCGATGATTTATTTTGTTGCAATGCTGACATCTTTCTACATGAGCGGGAACTAGTCTCTTCTTGCACCTCTTGTACTTCTTTCTCTTGTGTGATCTGTTACTGTTGTTCGGCCATTTCTCTCTGGCTATAGGTTTGGAGTTTTCTGTGGTTGTAATTTGTTCTTTCTTATTAGTTTCGCCAACTCCTTGGTCATCCTTAGACCTTTCCTTTCCATTTGTATCTCCCTTAGCCATTATTAGGGCATCCTCTAACAGTTGAGCAGCTTGTCGGAGTGCTTTGGTTAATCTTTGAACCGATCTCTATCTGTCTTTAGATGGTGTACGTATATCCTCCATTGCTGTTTATTTAAGTTCCTTCAAAATAAATTATCACACGGTCAGTCTTCTTTACTCCTTGTTAATACCTTGTGATCTTACAATATTTAGTCACTAATTAAGATTTTGGACATAGCCCATATTTCTACCCAATCTCACCAGGTAGGTATAGAGTTCTTGACACAAGCTGAGGGTTCTAATCACACTTATCCTATCATTCCTGATTGCCTAGGACTTAGGGAAAGCCTAGGCTCTGATACCAACTGTCACGCCCCGATATGTAGCAGCGGAATAAATACCGAGAGACGTAAACGATACAAATAGACGTATCACAGTTGAATAGCACATAGTCACAATTGAACAAAAGAACACATTTGAGAATAATATGGTCACCAAAAATATACTTTATTCCATTTCATTCAACTAGTTACAACCTTACATAAAAAGAACCAACTAAAGGGTCCCTTATTCAAATGAAAATATTTCACTAATACATAGACTACTCAAATATCTATTCCTAACACTTCATCTCATCAATGTCGAGTGCTCATCACTCTTGCCCTGCCCCATCGGACTCCACGGGTTCCTCATCACTACTTGAAAAGGACAGGATGATAGGGTGAGCGAACTAGCTCAGTAGGATTTACATCTCAATATTGTGCGGGCACTAATATACATGATTAACATTTTAAATAGGCAGATATGCATATGAATATGATGACAATGCATGCTTTTCTAACAAGTGGAATAGCGGAATAGAACGGATGTCATATCAAATCAAATATCGAATTGCATATACAATGGACAGGTCGTTCAAGAGTAGAATCATATCAAAAGGAATTGGCCATATTCTTACAGATCTCATGTATTCACATGAACAGACTTATCATATCAAACATATAATGTCAAACGAAGGCACGTTCCCACAAATCTTGCTTATTTGTTTGTGCTATGTCAAGCACCAAAAGTCCATACTCCCGCAGTTAATAAGTACGTTGGGGCGCTTCTTCCCAGGACCAGACAGGGCTCCTATTGCATAGGTATTGGTCAAATGGACCGAAGTCCCAGATTGTGCCGAACAAACATATTCATATTATTACCACAGAGTTTCAATAATAAGCTCAATGTAATAAGAACATGATCATCATAGAGTCAAGGTATGACAATAGCTCAAGAGAACAAAAGGGCAGTATAACGACGTATCTTATGTTTCATAATTCGTTAGTGTCTTGACATGAGGATGACTAATGACAGATCATATGCGGAACATGTGCTCTCTATCTCCAAGGTACTTCATGGTACAACTAGCTCGGCCTCTATGTGGGAATCCATAGAGAGCGGAGACTTACGGCGGTCTTAAGGAAAAGATCGCTAGTCTTGCCGATTCGGAATGACCGACAGAGAGCTCTCAATTCCCCAAGAAGGGTGTGCCTATTCGTGCAAAGGTGTAAGTGATGTGTCACGGATCTTTCCTAACATGTATGCAAGTTATGAACAAATAATTTAACATTGGAAAGCATATAGCTAAAGAAAACTTATATGCAAATCATGATAGCAACTTAACTAACGAGTCCATACTAACATGTATTCATCCACATATTCACATCAAATTCTTATCATTTTCAATTTCATAACAAGCTAGATCACAAGATAATAGTTAATGTTCATAAGAGAAAATCACATATCATACATTAGAATCATTTTCATGTTCATTACCATTTTCACATGGGTTGATTAATTTTAGGTCCATGAATACTATGTAACATGATGCAACATGCTAACAGACCAACAACTAAACATGCTGACATTTAGACAAACACAGTAATCAGGGTGCAATATTCCTGCAATGCATATATCTCTCTATCTACGGACATTTAGACAAAACTCTATACATGAACAATGTCGAGGACATCTATTGGAAGAACTTTTATGTTGAGGTTTAGGTCTGATTCGGTCTGTAATGGCATGTAACATAGGCAAAACGTAAGAAAGACCTAAACATACGTGACTTCATTGCGACTTATATGTCATGCCCGTAACTTGAGATCTAATGATATTTAGATAAAACGTGTAACATAAAAGATTATTAGAACGACTAGTATAATAACTTTGATGTTGGTGTCTTGACCTAATTCGGTCTCTAATCTTGTGAACACATGAAGAACGTACAGTTAAGTGCAATCCAAAAACGCAGTATCATACAGTGACTCTCTTTCTAAGCTTGTAACTCTCTAATAAATGACATTTAGAAAAAATGTTCAACATAAAAGGATGACCATAACAACTAGTGGAAGAACTTTTATGTTGGGGACATGACCCAATTCGGTCTTGAATCTCGTGAAAAATAGGAACAACATAAAGATAAGTGCAGCCCGAAATCGCAGTATCATGCAGCGACTCTCTTACCACGCTTATAACTCTCTAATTAAAGACTTTCAGATAAAATGTCCAACATAAAAGCTGATCGTAACTACTAGTAGAAGAACTTTTATGTTGAGGATTTAGTTTAATTCGGTCTTGAATCACGTGCATGATAAGAATAACGGAAAAAGCCCTAACTGTGCGTGACATAGGGAAAACTACTAATACACAATGTATACTCCATGAAAATTAGTCAAATCAAGTGCAAATGAACCTAGACTCGAAGATCTACATGATGGTATTGATTTTCTTTAATCTTGGCCCGAGAACACCTACCTTTATGAAGATCTAAAACCAGTCGACGTTCTGGACGCAGTAGAGGATGAAGAGGGATGAAGCTTCGGTTCCCAGCCTTTCTCCTCCTCCTCTGAAGCCCTAGCCCGCCTCCAAACGACCCCAACTCATTGCCAAACCTTCCCAAGAGTTTAGTGACGAGTTCTTATAGATTTAGGGTGTAACTACATGTCCTAACAGGACTAGGAAAGGGGCTGCGAATTCTGCTTGGCCCTTCCATGATTTGGGATTCTCCCTCCCAATTAGAGTGGCAAAGGGTTTAGGAAACCACCTCTTAGAGTTGGGTCCGATTTTCGCTTACCTTGCATGACTAATTACCTTAATTTTAACTCTAAATTGCCTTATCTAATTATTGCATACTTACATACACGAATTTCTGAGTATTTTCTTGTCCCAATTTTTATCCTTGGGCCAAATGTGCTTCATTGGCCCAATCTTGTTAATGGATCATTAATACATGATGTTGGAAGTCTCTCCAACATGATTATTTAATTTATGGTTGGGTTATTTTTCCACGTTAACAATTTTCCGACTTAGTTTCCTAATTCGGGTAACTTGGTCACGTGTGACGTACACTCGGCCAATCCGATTTTTCGTTGCACGAGTTCCTTGGTGGAACGCTTAGGGATAATATTTGGGGTTGGTTTATAATTTTTACAGAATTTTCCGATGTGTTTTCTCACGTACGATAGTGGTACGTAAGTTCTATCATTATGATAATACATAAGTTATTTATTGACTATTTTCATACTTGAATTTGTTCATGGGTCATAAGTTGTCCATTGGTCCAATTTATTTTATGGACTATCCCCACATATTGTTTGGAGTCTACCATCATTTTAATTTGGTTCATGATCATATTTTATACACATGATAATAGATTTCCCAACTTATTTCTTAATTACGATAATAAGTCACAATAACTCTTAAACATAACCCAAATGACCTGTATTGACCCAAATTTCCTTATGGATCATTAGAGGATATTATTTGAAGTCCATCTATAATTTTTATTTATTTTCTGACTCTTCTAAGTAGGTGTGATAATGATTTCCCGACTTATTCCCTAATTACGACACTCAGTCGTAAAACGCCTTAAACCTGGACCATCCGATTTTTCTTTGCACAAATTTCTCCCTGGGTCATTAGGGGGTATTATTTAGAGTTGAACTTTGGTTTTTATGGAATTTTCTAATGGGTTTTTTGGTATGCACGATAATGGCACGTGCGTTTTTGCTATTTCACTAATATTGACTTTATCATTTTCAATTTATTTCTAATTTTCCAATTACCGAATTTCCGGGGTGTTACAATTTCGAAGGAAATGATGTCGAATATCAATGTGCTTTGTGCGGGAGTGCTGAATAGGATTTTTGGACAAATTTATAGCACTGGTGTTATCACAAAGAATGGGAATGCAACCTAATGTGTGATTATAATCTAGGAGTTGATGTTTGACCCAGAGAACTTGGGTACTACAGCTACCAGCAGCAACATACTCTGCTTCTGTAGTAGAAAGAGCTACAGAGTGTTGCTTTTTAGAAGCCCAAGAAATAAGGCACCCGCCTAGATATAAACACAACCCACTAGTGCTTTTCCTGTCAAGTTTGCACCCGGCATAATCAGCATCACTATATGCAATCAAATCCAATTTACAACCAGTAGGATACCAAAGTCCCAAATCATATGAAAAAAAAAAATATTTTACAATTTTTTTAACAGTAGTCATGTGACTATCTTAGGATTTGCTTGAAATCTGGCTCACATGCAGACATTGAATTGAATATCTGGCCTAGAGGTAGTTAAATAAAGAAGATAGCCAATCATACCTCTGTAGGTTTTGGCATTAACAGGCTTACCAGAAGCATCTGTTTCAAGTTTTACACTTGTGGCCATTGGTGTGCTGGATGGCTTGATGATTTGGAAATCAAATCTTTTGAGTAACTCCTTGACATATTTTGTTTGACTCAGAAAAATTCCTTCAAAAGTTTGATGCACTTGCAGACCTAAAAAGAATGTAAGTTCACCCATTAGACTCATCTCAAATTCAGATTGCATAAGATGGACAAACTCATTGCACAAATTATTATCAATTGATCAAAAGATGATATCATCAACATAAACTTGAACAACAATGAAATGTGCAGTTTTTGTAAACAAAGTTTGATCAATTTTTCCTCTTATGTAATATTTATTTACAAGAAATGTGCTCAACCGGTCATACCAAGCTCTTGGAGCTTGTTTGAGACCATATAGAGCCTTATTGAGTTTAAAAACATGATCAGTAAATTTTTCATTTTCAAACCCAAGGGGTTGTTGACAAAAATATTTTCTTTTATGTAACCATTAAAAATACACTTTTGACATCCATTTGAAATTTTGAATTTCAAAGAAGCAGCAAATGCAAGAAATATACGAACAACTTCAAGTCATGCTACAGGGGCATATGACTCTTCAAAATCAATACCAAGTTCTTGGTTGTACCCCTGAGCAACAAGTCTAGCTTTATTTCACAATTTGACTTGATTCATTCAATTTATTTCTGAAAATCCATCTTGTTCTAATGACTGTAGTTAGATCTGAGGGTTTTGATACTAAATCCCAAACTTGATTTCTTTCAAATTGATGAAGCTCTTCATGCATAGCATTTATGCAGTTTTCACAAGATAAAGCTTCATCAATATTTTTGAGCTCAATTTGGGAAAGTAATGCTAAAGAATCCTCATCTATTATAGAATGAAAAGATGATCTGGTTCTAATTTCATCTTCCAAATTACCAATAATGCTTTCAAGAGGATGGTCTCTTAAGAATCTGAGTTCAGAAATTACCTCAGAGTTTACATGAATTTCAGGAACATGATTACCCGAATTGCTTGAAGTTGGCATTTCAATAACCTCATGTGCATTTTGTACTTCTTGTCCTTCAAGATTTGTGGATGGATGTTCAAGAAAATCATCTTCATCATCACACAATTAAGTTCTGTAAAAATTAGGAATGTCAATCTTTGTGGAATTTTCATCAAAAATGACATGTGGAGATTCTTCTATGATGATCAGTTCATCCCCATATAATTTCATGAATTATATATCTATTTTGGTGATTAACAAAACTTCAATAAAGTGTCATCTAACAAGTTTTCATGAAACTTAGGCACAGGAGGTAAATCAGGCGAAATCAAGAAAATATGTAAGTATTTCTTACACTGTAGCATTTAAAGTACAGAGCAGGAAATTTCTCTAAGTACACATCGACTTCCTATGTGTCATAACGATTTCCACTTCTATCGATTTTATTTTCACAAGGATTTAATAAAGTATCATACTGATTTCGGTTTTATAACGATTTGTTAAGTAAGAACAATGATTCGATCTCACAACGATTTACTAAGTGAGTAGAATGATTTGATCGCCGCATCGATTTGTTAAGTGAGAACAACGATTTGCTCTCACAACAATTTGTTAAGTGAGAACAACGATTTGCTCTCACAACGATTTATTAAGTGAGAACAACGATTTGCTCTCACAATGATTTGATAAGTGAGAACAACGATTTGCTCTCACAACGATTTGTTAAGTGAGAACAACGATTTGCTTTCACATCGATTTGATAAGTCTCACATCGACTTGGTCGCCGTAACGATTTAATAAGTTACACAACGATTTGGTCGCCTTAACGATTCGATATAGCAAGCAACGATTTGATCACTACATAGACTTGATAAGTGAAACAACGATTTGCTCACAACGATTTGGTTATAACGATTTGATCACAACGACTTGCTTATAACGACTTGCTTATACTCTCATAACGATTTGTCTCTACAATAATTTGATTATGATTGTATAATGACTTGTGTTCACACTCGATTTGTTTATGGATGAATAACGATTTACATGAACAACGACTTATTCACTCAACGATTTCATAAGTCGTACTCGTATTGATTTCATGGACCACATGACTTTGACATTCAAACATGTCTCAAATATTTTTGAAAGTCAAGTCCTCCCGCGTGTTTCCTCTAATATCCATGCATTTAATGCGACATACATTTCACTACAATGCATATCTGAATATCTTCTACTCTCATGCGTATATAGAAACACCTTTAGAAAAGTAGAATGATGTTTCTATTTTAGTGAAAAGTCTGACTACATGAATTCTAACGTTGACTGACAACAGAAGACAACATAGCTGTCTATAGTGTGGTATTTATTGTGTGCAGGTCTCTGACAGCACATCACCATACAACGTTGGACAAGTGGAAGCTGAAGGATTCAAGAAGGATCTTCTCCTTGCGTGTATGGAACCTAAAGACTGTTGACTGCAACATACCCGTTGAGAGAAGAAGAACCCATGCAGTCTAACGTTCACTAAGTCTAGAGACACGGTCATCTAAATGACTAATTCAACAAGAGAAGATATATATATATATATATATATATATAGATATACTGAAGACTCCGCAAAAAACAACTTTGAAGGATTCAAAATCTCAACGCAAAATCTGGAAGTGATAGAGTCTTAGCAAAAAAAAGCTTCTTACTTTCCACTTCAACCTTGTAGCTCTTGCTCTCCCGTGCCTTATCATTGTTAGTTTTGGAGAGTCCTTGTGATGAGAGATTTTGTTATTATTGTTGATTTTTCTCTCTCAGTCACTGCCTCAGATCAAGTGTTTGCTTTAAGCTTGTTTAGGGGCATCTTGCATGTTTTTCTCATCCTTGTGAAGTTCCTCTTCTGTGTGTGAAGAGAAGACCTGTTGGAATAGGTGGTTGTAGTTCCCTTCGTGTTGAAGGAAGACCTGTGAATCAGGTGGTGTTTTCCTCTTCAGGTTTGTGAAGAGAAGGCCAATTGCGACTGGATGTGTAGTGTCCTTGAGGGGACTGTACCCTTGGTAGTGAAATCCTGAGTTGTTGCTCAAGGACTGGACGTAGGACTCCTTTGAGAGGAAGTCCGAACTAGGATAAAATCCTTGTGTTGTGTGATTGCTTGTTTGCGTCCATTATCTTCTTTATCTCTAACACTAACAGTCGAACGTAGTGTTTTGTGTTGAACGTTTTTGTTAACAGGTTAGATAATCAAATTTTAAGAATCTCATTCACCCCCCCCTCTGGCTTGCTTGCTGGGCACAAGTGGTATCAAAGCCAAGTCTCTTTGACAGAAGATCTTTACGATCTGAAGAGAAAAGATTAAATGGCAGCTCAAGGTCACTTCGAGGGTCAGTCCGTCAACAGACCACCGCTGTTCGATGGAGAAGACTACAACTATTGGAAGACCAGGATGGAATTCTTCCTTCAAGGTCTCGACTTTCAAATCTGGTCCATCATAGAAGAAGGAGATCTAGTAGTTCTCAACACAAAGAAAATTGGACAGAAGACGATAAGAAAAGATTTCTCTTAACTGTAAAGCTAAGGAATATTGGCTGTGCTCTCAGTAAGAAGGAGTTCAATAGAATTTCAGCATCCAAATCCGCGATGGAGATGTGGGAGAAGCTGAGAATCACCTATGAGGGAATAGACAAGTTAAAGAAACAAGGATACACATCTTGATAGCTCAGTATGAGCGATTTCAAATGAGCAAGGAGAATCAATTACACAGATGTATAACAGATTCATAGATATTCGAATGGTCTGGCTGGGCTTGGAAAGAATTATGATATGGGAGATATGGTAAGAAAATATTAAGATCCCTACCAGCCTCGTGGACTCCAAGGTGACAGCCATAGAAGAAGCAAATGATTTAAGGAGAATGTCACTAGAAAAGCTATATGGTCACTAATGGCCCATGAAATGAATATGGACGACTTGGAGAATCCTCTAGCAGAAAGAAGCACAGTAGTGCTCTCAAGGGGCAAGAAGACATCTGGTGAAGAATCATATGCGATAAGAGATAGGGAGCAGTGAAGTTGAGGATGCGTTCCTATCCAGAAGACTGCAACGCATACTTGCCAGAAGAAGTATCAATCAGGAAGAAGATACTTTAAGAAAGGAAAAGAGTTCAGAAACTTGAAGCCAAAGATGTTAAGAGGTCAGAACCCATATGCTACTAGTGCAAAAGCCTGGACACATCAAGGCAGAAATGTCAAAAGCTGAGAAGGGTGAGTTCAAAAAGAAAGACAACACAAAGAAGTTCAAAAAGGTTAAGAAGAAAGCCATGGTAGCAGCATGGGACAACGACACCGACTCAGACAGTGAGTCAAGCTCAAGTGAAGAAGAAAAATGCCAACTTGGCATTCATGGCCAACATCGAGGATAAGGTAACCTCTGACTCATCATTCAATTCCTGCAATGAATCTGATTCTATAGTTTAGAGGACACGTTTAAACGAGTTGTATAGTAAATATAGATATTTGCAAACTATTAAAAACTACTAAGAAAAACATGCTTGCTTAGAAAACACAATTCAGATCTAAGATCCGAAAATGAGCATTAGATAAACAAGTTTCTGAACTAAAAATGAGAATGAATTATTGTGTGAAGATTTAAAAGATAAAAATGATCAATAGCTAATCTAGAGACCAAGAAACTGTAAGCAAACTAATCAAGAAATTAATATATTAACTAAAGAAAATGAACAGTTATCTAGTACGTTAGAAAATTTACAAATGGAAAAACAATATTAATACTAAAAGAGCTAGAAGGTCAGGGAAAAAGAAATATGGCCTAAGATACACACCCTCCTGATAATGACGAAAATGCATCCTAAAATATATCCAACACCTAAGTTTGTAGCCGAACAAGACACTGCATACAAGTCTAACTTTAAATATAGTCAAAATGAAAAATAAGTAAAATATCTTGTTGTAGCCACTGTAACAAATTAGGTCATATTAAAATAACATGTCCACTAAACACATAAAATGGATAATTAAAAGGAAAATTGAGGAAACTAACCAGCAAGGACCCAAAAGAACTTGGGTACTAAAGTTTAGTGTCTTCATTGCAGGGAAGCCTTCGAGCATCTAATGGTACCTAGACAGCGGATGCTCAAGGCACATGACAAGGAATAAAAAGATGTTCTCCCATCTTGAAACTGAAGAAGGTACAGTAACGTATGGCGATAATGGAAAAGGGACAGTAGTTGGTTGCGGATCAGTTGGCAGTCAAGGCAGAACTTCAAACATCGATTTCATCTTGAACATCGACTCCTTCACACATCGATTTCATCTTGAACATCAACTCCATTCAAACATCGACTTCAGTGGAACATCGATTTCACTCAAACATCGATTTCATTCAAACATCGATTTCAGTTCAACAACGATTTCATCTAGAACATCGATTTCACTCAACATCGACTCCATTTAAACATCGATTTCAGTTCAACAACGATTTCATCTAGAACATCGATTTCACTCCAACATCGATTATGCCTCAACATCGATACACTTATACATGGATAATGTTCACATCAACTTCATTTCAACATCGATTACACTCAACATCGATTACCCATATGAAACATTGATTGCATCTGAAAGTCAAAGTTTCTCATATCAACCTCTGGATACTTGTATTTAGATGATCTTTTATGTTTCTATCAGTGACACAACTAAACTTAATCATTACATGAGTTTTTACATTGAAATATCTTTTACATAAAGATAGTTTCCTTAAGTCCTATAAATCATGTTTCCTTCAGTTAATATAAAATTCAATTACCTTTTTGACGGGAAAATAGTTAGTATTCAATATTAGTCATCTATGAAATATCCTTTTTGAGATGTGTAAAAGATTTAAGAAATATTTTGTATCCCTTCCACTAACAGAAGATAAGTTGTTCGACAGATGGTCAGAAATTAAAAGTTAGACAGATGATGAATTTCAGAAGAGATCGTGTGCACTATCTATCATTCTTAAATGTTTCTGAACTTCTGTTTGAACTTCCTCTTACTTTATATTCTTTTATCTCACCAATCTCCAAGGTATGGAGGTATCTATCTTGTCTTTTTATAATGTTTTCATATGTGTAGCTACCCATTGAATGCTTGCTCAGCTTTCAGTCGTGGGTATGGAGCTTGCAGAACTTTAATGAAGATATCTATCTTGAAGATTTTGAGACTCTCAGAACTGAAGACTGAGGTCATCTCAAGCAGTCTCAAGATGTTAAAAGTTCAACAGCTATCTCCTTCAAACGGCTAGTTTCCAACGGCCAAATTCAAAACGGGAAGATGAAGGTTTTGAAGCTCATATATAGAAGCTGGAGTTTTAACAAACACAAGAAGCTAGAGACATACAACAGATAGGCACAACCAAATACACATAGAAGAAGATAGAAGCTCACATTCCACTCCAATCAGAAAGCTAGAAGAGCCACTAAAAGAGAAAGAGAGCCACCATCAATCCTCGACTTGCATGCTCTCCATTGGCATTGAGAAGTCTTCTTCCTTGGTGGTTTACTGCATTGCAGATCTTTTGAGTCCACCTCTTGTTTCAGAAAGAGTTTAAGATCCATTTCATTTGTTTCTCTTTTTGAATTTCTGTATTTGCTCATTGCTGTTGAGTAGACACACAAGCTTTGAAACTTCTGTGTAAGATAACCCGCAGGGGGTTTGTACCCTGCAGTGCCCCTCTTGAGAAGGGAAGATCTACAGGTGTAGATAGTCTTTGTTCCCTTGGTAAAGGGAAGACTTGCTAGTCTGCAAGTGGTTGTATTACCTCTCAGTTGAGAGAAGGCCAAGTGTGCTTGGCAGTTAGTGAAATCCCAAATGGTTTCTTAGGGACTGGACGTAGGACTTTCATGTGGGAAGGACGAACCAGGATAAAATCTTTGTGCATTCTTGTGTGATTAATTCCGCCAAGTTTTCACTTGTTTCACACACATCACACTGATTACTACAACTCTATTAAGTGTTATAGTTTTCAGATAAATTTTTTAAGCACAATAAGTCCTATTCACCCCCCTCTAGGACAACTATAGTGCCATCTCGATCCAACAAGTGGTATCAGAGCGAGGTCTTCTCAGAAGAATTGAAAGATTTGAGAAGAGATGCATCTGAAGCTCACAACTACGAAGGTCAGTCAGTGTCAAGACCACCATTCTTCGATGGTGAGGACTACCAAATTGAAAAATGCGAATGAAATGCTTCATCAGGGGCACAGACTTTGATCTCTGGCAGGTAATAGAAAAAGGTGATTTTTTCATTACTTTTGCTAAAGGTACTACTGCAATTACATCAGCTGATAAAGTTAAACTGTCTCTAAATTTTAAAGCAAGAAATTATCAATGTTGTCTGTAGAGGCTATTTCTAGCCTTCTGGGCATGCGGACCCATCGAGGCCTAGTATGGCCCCCTTTTGACCCGTCAAGGCACCAGGGCTCCGGCCTTTAAGCCACGTGCCCTCGGAGTCAGCTCGAATGCTTCCGAGCACTTCTGGCAACTAAGGCGTTCAAGGGTCCCCAGTGTGATCTCTGGACACTCCTTAGTTTGTTCGGTCCAGGCATGGCCTACCGAACAGACCATGCTCAAAGCACGTCGTGACCCTGCCAACACAGGCTATCTGCCTCCAAGTAGAGTCACCGAGCAGCCGGACAGCAGGCCCAGCTACCAAATAGCAGGTCTAGCCCACCGAACAGGCTACCTACTCGGTACCTTCTGCCCAAGAGAATCCAAGCAGCCCTTCGCCCCTTCGTGGCGGTTATGACGGCTACACCACACGCGCCCACGATCAAGTGGTGCGTTAACTGTAGAGCTCCTCAACGGGCGCCTTAACGCGTAACTCCCCGCCGAGGGCGCTAACTGGCGCTCCCTTTCCGGCGTTGTTAAGGGACGTTCCGTCCCACTCCCTCAACACCTTCTCCTATAAAAAGGCCCAGGTAACCTCCATGCGAGGTACGCAATCTAGAATGCTCACACTCGTCCTCGCACGACTCACACACGAGAACCCCCTTTCCTTCTAGCCTCTCTAGTCCCGTACTAACTTTGGCATCAGAGGGTTCTCCCCGTTCTTCAACCGGGCACCCTGATTTCGTTCTGGTCTTGCAGGCTTTTGTCTGTACCGGCGATCGTCTTCCCCTCTTCTCCCGTGGAGGCCCGTTTGGCTAAAGCCCAAACAGGAAAACACCACCACATTTTTGGCGCCGTCTGTGGGAACGACATCAGCTATGGTTCGCGGACGTTCCTCTCACCATAACCCTGGCAATAGGCAACGCGCTCTTGCCAGTCACGCATGGGCTCGTGTGATCAAGTCCCTCCTGCCAAGACAACACTCCCCCCGCTGGAGTGATTGACAACGGCCCCGCTGTTGGCACTCCGGCAACTGCCCAGGAGGTAGCGGAACTTCGGGGCCTAGTTCAGCAGCTCATGGGTGTCTGTCAGGGCCTTCAGGTGCACTGGCTAGGCAGCCTACCCTGATAGTCCCCCCACCGCCGAAGCAGCAGGCAGAATCATCGCGTTGGCGACCTCCTGCACCGTCGGCCCGACGGGATCAGCATGCGGAGTCTCCCCGGCGATCTCGGAGGGTCTTGTTCGCACGCCGAACACCAGAACGGCAGGCCAATTCACCCCCTGCGTTTTGCGGCGGGTTCCGCCTCCCCACATTCTGACGTCAGTACCAGCACTCACGCGTCCAGGTGCGAGGGCTTAGCGCATCCAACCAGGAATTGGTCAGACGCCTTTGCCGCGTCGCTGACCTTGAGCGCTGCATGGGCACGATGATCCGAAAGGCAGAAGGCAGAGTCTTGGATGATGACCTGGACTTCCGCTCCCCGTTCACCACAGAGATCCTGGAGGCCAGGGCCTCCCCAAATCTTCCCCTACCTTCCATCGCACCCTACAACGGCACCACTGACCCAGCGGACCATGTCCATGGGTTCGAGTCGCACATGATGTTCCACGGAGCATTGGATGTGGTCAAGTGTCGGGCCTTCCCGGCCACGTTAAAGGAAGCTGTGCGGGCATGGTTTGAAGCCTCCCTGCAGGCTCCATCTCCTCCTTCCACCAGTTGAAAAAGTCCTTCCGGGACAACTTCCTGGGGGGAGGTCGCAGCCGCGCACGACGGCTTCTCTTCTGTCTGTTCGGCAGAAGAAGGTGAAGCACTCTGGGACTACGTCAAGCGGTTCCAGATTAAAGCACTTCGCATCCCGCTTGACGTCCCCTTGGCCACCAGTGCCCTCATCCGGGGCACTCGCGATGGTTTCCTTCAGAGGACGCTCGGGGTCCAGCAACCGCCTACCCTCGCTGACCTCCTCTTCATCGCCCAACGCCACACTGCGTGCGAGGAGAATCTAGCACTCGGTCGAGCCGAGCAGGCGAACTCGCCCCGAAATGGGAAGGACCTTATAAGGTCATTCGAGTTCTTGGAAGAGGTTCCTACAAGCTATCTACCTTCGGCGGAAAACTATACCGAGAACTTGGCATGTAAATCTAAAGGCTTATTATTTACAAAAGCCTCTCTACTCAGCGTCCTACTCTCTCTTTGTTGTTCTATCAGTTTATGTAAAGGACGAACAGTACAACCCCTGGTCAAGAACTCTTCAGCTCAGAAGACCAACGCGGTACCCGTCCTAATACAAAAGTGTTCGGCACAAACCCCGGGTCGACGAGCTCTTCAGCTTGACCTACGCGGAACCATGAGCCTTAAGGCACTGGCGAATCTCAATTCGAACAGAACACAACTAGGAAAAAGAGGGAAAAAGGACAATGCTAGTTAAAGAGCTCGGTCGGAGGGTCCGACGTCCTCGGCATCGTGTGGCATGCGCTCAGCCCGGAAGCTCGCAGAGCGGACCCTGTCCAGGCGAGGGTCTCGCGTCCTCCGGAGACACTCCCGCAGAGCGACGACAAAGGCCTCCTGGTCATACTTCACCGTCGAGTGATGCCACCCTCACCGATCACCAACCTCGTAGCAAGCCGCTCCGCGGGGCTCCAGATTCGTATGGAATTTAGGATCGGATCTGTACGCTGCCACTCCCCGAGCCTCTGCCTCATGAAGCACCGTGGCGACAACCTTCTTCTTGGCTTTGGCTACGGCAAATTTCAGCTCGAAGGTCTTCAGAGCCACGCGAGCTCGGTCTCGCGGTGTCGGCTCTGCTCCTCTCACTTCGCTGACTACATAGTCGTCTGAACTCACCTCCATGCACTGTAGGAGTACTTCCAGTTACGCAGTCTTCTTCAGACTCCGTGTTCGATCCAGCCGCCCCGGCGGCCCGCATGGCTGAGGGCGCAACCTTGACTGCCACCAGTTTGGAAGCCACGCTCGCCAGAGTGGCCTCTGGGCCTCAGATCTCGCTTACAGGTGCTCCTCGGGAGGACGTCGCCTCGTCGCGATCGACCGATTGTTCCGCCGCAGGTACGAAGGCATCTCCCCTCTCAAGTGCTCGCGATCACACCCGAGTAGACTTGAGAGTGTGGGGGCAAGTGTAGAGGCTATTTCTAGCCTCCTGAGCCTGTGGACCCATCGAGGCCTAGTACGGCCCCCTTTTAACCCGTCAAGGAGCCAAGGCTCCGCCTTTAAGCCACGTGCCCTCGGAGTCAACTCGAATGCTTCTGAGCACATTCTGGCAACTAAGGCGTTCAAGGGTCCCCAAGTGTGATCTCCAGAAACTCCTTAGTCTATTCGGTCCAAGCATGGCCTACCGAACAGACCATGCTCGAAGCACGTCGCGACCCTGCCAACACAGGCTTTCTGCCTACAAGCAGGAGTCACCGAGCAGCCGGACAGCAGGCCCAGCTACCGAACAACAGTCTAGCCCACCGAGCAGGCTACCTGCTTGGTACCTTCCGCCCAGAAGAATCCAAGCAGCCTTCCGCCCCTTCATGGCGGCTATGACGGCCACACCGCACGCGCCCCACGATCAAGTGGTGCGTTAACTGCAGAGCTCCTCAACAGGCGCCTCAACGCGTAACTCCCCGCCGAGGGCGCTAACTGGTGCACCCTTTCTGGTGTTGTTAAGGGGCGTTACGTCCCACTCCCTCAACACCTTCGCCTATAAAAAGGCCCAGGTAACCTCCATGCAGGGGTACACAATCTAGAATGGTCACACTCGTCCTCGCACGACTCACACACGAGAACCCCTTTCCTTCCAGCCTCTCTAGTCCCGTACTGACTTTGGCATCGGAGGGTTCTCCCCGGTTCTTCAACCGGGCCCCCTTGATTTCATTCTGGTCTTGTAGGCTTCTGTCCGTATCGGCGATCGTCTTCCCCTCTTCTCCCGTGGAGGCCCGTTTGGCTCAAGCCCAAACAGGAAAACACCACCACATTGTCATTTATCAAAAAGAGAATTTAATAGATTATCAGCATGCAAATCTGTAAAAGAAATGTGGGATAATTGCAAGTAACATATGAGGGAGCTGATAAAGTAAAACAAACTAGAATAGATATTCTTGTTTCACAATATGAGCAATTTAAAATGCTTCAAATAAAATGTTACTCAAATGTATAATAGATTTTCAAGCATAGTAGTTGGTTTAAGCTCACTTGGTAAAACTCTTTCTGATGAAGAAACTGTCAGAAAATACTTAGATCTCTAACTCATTCATAGACCCCTAAGGTCACTGCTATTGAGGAAGCTCATATCTAACAAAACTTTCCATTGATAAATTAATTGGTTCTCTTATGGCCCATGAATAAATATGGAAGATTCTCTGAAAGTACATCCAAAAAAAATGTCAAATGCTTTGAAAGTTGCATATTCTCTTCCTCTGAAGATTTAAAAGAAAATTCAGATGACAGTGATGATGAAGTCATGTTGTCAAGGAAGCTGCAAAGGATTCTTACTAAAAAGAAGAAGTTTGGTTCAAAGAGATTTTTCAAGAAGGAAAAAGAAAGAGCCAACCTGTTATGAATGCAATCAACCTGGACATTACAAGTTTGAATGTCCCAAGCTCAAAAAGAAGGATCCAGCTGAAAAGTTTGAAAAGAAAAAGACAAAGAAAGGAAATTCATAAAGTACAAGAAAAAGGCAATGGCAGTAGCATGGGACAATGAAGAAGCTACAACTTCAGACTCTTCAAGTTCAGAATCAGAAGAAGAATAAGTCAATCTAGCCCTCATGGTAGGACTAGAATAGGTAAACTCTGAAACATCCTTTACTTCATGTTCAGAATCCGATTCTGATAGCTTAGCGGATGCATTTAATGAATTGTATGAAAAATATAAAACAGTGGTTAAACAAATGAAAATTGTTAAGATTACCCTACTGAATCAGAAAAATCAAACACTTTTCTGAAAAGTGAAGTAGAAAAGTTAGACAAAACTTAACTGAAACTAAAGGTCTAATGAACTATTGTGTGAAGATTTAAAAGCTAAAAACAATAAATCATGGAACTTGAAGCAAATCTAAAAAAATTAAAAGATGAAGAAACTTAAGTGAAGATAATAACTATCTAAGAGCTACCTTAGATAAAATTGCTAAATGTAAAACATCTCTATTTATAAAACTTAAAGGTGCTTGAACTGGTAAAAAGAAATCTGGAGTAGGATTTATACCTCCAACAAATGAGGAAAATATCATCTATCCTGAAAATATCCAACTCCTAAGTTCGTAAAAAAAAAGAAAATCAAAAATTTCATAAAGTTAATCAACATGTCTATAGACAAAACAGAAATCCAATAACTACACATATAAAGAATGCATATGATCTGTGTTGTAGTCAATGTAATCACTTAGGACACACAATCAGCACTTGCACAACTAGACACTTGCATTGGATTCCAAAGACTAACCATCAAGGACCCAAGAAAATTTGGGTACCAAAAATTAAAACTTAGTTTGTTTACAGGGTCGCCTAAGAGCATCCAAATGGTATTTAGATAGTGGGTGCTCAAGGCATATGACAGCTGACAGAAAACTATTTACAAGCTTTAGAGATGAAGTTTGTCAAGTTACCTATGGAGATAATGGAAAAGGAAAAGTTCTAGGATGTGGAACTAGAGGATCAAAGAAAAAGATTTGATAGAAGATGTTATGTATATAGAAGGTCTAAAGCATAATCTGATTAGCACCAGTCAACTTTTGTGACAAGGTCACTTAGTCAAGTTTCAGAATGATAAGTGTGTAATCCAGAAGGATGAGAAAATAGGTTTGAAGCACAAAGAGTCAAAATCTGTACACTCTATAATTGGCAGAATTAAAAGAAGTCAATACATGTCTTGGAACCACAAAGAGTGAGGAAACTGATCTATGGCACAGAAGATTAGGACATGCTAGTACTTCAGTGATCAAGAAACTAAACAAGCATGATCTAGTTAAGGATTTTCCAAATCTAAAGCTAAAGAAATTAGGATCTGTACAGCATGTGCAAAAGGAAAGCAAACCAAGACTTCATTTCAGTCCAAAACAGTGGTAACAACTTCCAAACCTTTGGAACTCATTCATATGGATTTGTCTGAACCAATGAGTACAGACAGTCTTGGAGGAAAAGTTTATGACTATGTAATCGTAGATGATTATTCAAGATTCATTTGGGTATCATTTTTGGAAGCCAAATCAGAAACATTCTTAATTTTTCTAAAGTTTAGTAAATTAGTACAGAAGAATCAGAAATTTCATATAATTAGCATTAGATCTGAGCATGGTGGAGAATTTAAGAATGAAGAATTTGTAGATTCTGTGAAGAAAATGGTATAGAACACAACTTCTCCGCACCAAGAACACCTCAACAGAATGAAGTAGCAGAAAGGAAGAACAGAACACTACTGGACATGGCCCGAACAATGCTTGCAAAATACAATCTACCAAAGTACTTCTGAGCAAAAGCATCAACACAGTCTACTACATTATCAACAGATGTATGATCAGACCAATCTTGAAGAAGACACGTTATGAGTTGTACAAGGAAAAGAAGCCAAACATCAGCCACCTTCGACCCTTTGGTTGTAAGTGTTTATTTTAAATAATGGCAAAGATAATCTAGGTAAATTAAATACTAAAAGTGATGAAGGTTTTCTGTTAGGATACATTTCAAAACCTAGAGGTTACAAAGTGTTTAATAGGAGAACTTTAACTATAGAACAATTTGTTCACATTTTATTTGATGAAACTAACCCTTCTATTAAAAAAAATAGAAGAAGAATATGTTGTTGAATAATTGTGCAGGGATCTGAAACAAGCTTCTTTTGAAGAAAAAAGAAGAAGACAAAGGTCCACCACTAGAAGAATTACAACAACTAGAAGAACACAGGAAGGATTACCTAGAAGATTGAGGTATCACAAAGATCATCCAAAGAAAAATATTATAGGTGATCCTCAAGACAAGGTAAGAACAAGAGGTATGAACATTCCCTGTGATTTCACTGCATTCGTCTCTCAAATAGAGCCTAGGATAATCAATGATGCACTGGAAGATGAATCTTGGATCCTAGCTATGCAAGAGGAACTTAATCAGTTCCAATGCAGTCAGGTCTGGACTCTTGTCCCTAGACCTTCTGATCATCCAGTTATTGGGACCAAATGGGTCTTCAGAAACAAAATGGATGAATCAGGAGTAATCACAAGGAACAAAGCCAGACTGGTAGCACAAGGATATTCCCAAGAGGAAGGCATTAATTTCGATGAAACATATGCTCCAGTTGCTAGATTAGAGGCTATTAGAATATTGTTAGCTTATGCATGCTCTCTTATATTAACTTATTCATATGGATGTCAAGAGTGCTTTCTAAATGGTTTCATAAAAGAGAAGTTTATGTTGAGCAACCACTAGGCTTTGAAGATACTAAGTATTCAAATCATGTTTTCCGGTTAAAGAAAGCATTATATGGTCTGAAACAGCTCCAAGAGTTTGGTATGAAAGACTAAGTGCTTATCTTATATCACATGATTTTATAAGAGGTAAAGTAGATAGCACCTAATTTATTAAGAAATTTTCAGAAGGAATCTTGATTGTGCAAATATATGTTAATGATATTATTTTGGTTCTACAAATGAATCACTTTGTAAATTCTTTGAAAATCTTATACAAAGTGAGTTTGAGATGAGCATGATGGGTGAGCTTAATTACTTTCTTATCTTGCAAATCAAGCAAACCAAGGAGGGTACTCACATCTGTCAAACTAAATATATTTCAAATTTATTATCTAAATATGGTTTTGACAAGTGTAAGCCATTAGGAACACCCATGAGCTCTGGAATTAAGTTAGATAGTATCCATTGGCAAGAAAGCAGATCAGAAGATCAATAGAGGCATGATTGAGTCATTACTCTATCTTACTTCTAGTAGACCAAACATAATGTACAGTGTATGTTTGTGCGCTAGATTTCAAGCTGATCCAAAAAAAAAAAATGTCAATGCTGTTAGAAGTATTTTAAATATCTTATAAATACAAGTAAATTGGGTATATGGTATCGCAGATGTTCTGAATATAATTTGCTTGGATATTGTGATGCTGACAATGCTGGATGCAAATTAGATAGAAAAGGCACCAGTGGTACTTGTCAAATTCTTACAGGATGCTTAATTTCTTAGTCTTCCAAAAAGCAAACTCAATAGCCTTGTCCACAACAGAAGTAGAATATATTACAGCTGGAAGTTGCTGCACTCAACTGCTGTGGATTAAGCATCAACTTGAACACTATGGTCATACACTTCAAAAAATTTCAATGTTGTGTGACAACACAAGCGCAATCAACCTACCAAGAATCCAATCCAACATTCAAGAACCAAGCACATTGAGGTCAGACATCATTTCATCATGGACCATGTAAGTAATGGAGATATTTCACTTGAATTCGTCCCTACATATAATCAATTAGCAGATATACTCCCTAAACCTCTTCCTGAAGATAGATTTACATCTATAAGAAGAGAAATAGGTATGTGCAATCCTGACTAAAATGAACTCTTTACTGCACTACATGCTCCTTATCGCAAAATTCTTCCAAATCCTGAGACTTCGACTCTTGCGAAGTCGGAGTTATAGGTACTTCGACTTCTTCGAAGTCAGAGTTGTCTGTACTATGACTTTTGAAAAGTCGAGTACGATACTTCGACTCCTTCGAAGTCGGAGTATTTATTTATTTAAGGGTAATTAATTGTAATTCATTTAATCTCTTACACATTCCCTTCTTTATTAAGACCCTTTCGTCTCCTATTCCAAATCACCCCTTTGAATCTTCTATGATTCTCCTGTCGTCTTCCTCCTGCTTCCCGAGTTCACAGCAAAAAAGAGGATCCTCCACACCATCATCACCACATGTTGAGACCCAGCCTAGGTCTCAAGGGAGAGTAGCAAGAATCTGAATGATGTAGACCCTCAGGCCAAGAACTTTAAGAGAAGGGTTAGGAGGAATCTTATGAAATCTGGTCAACCAGTCTTTCCATCTCTGTAAGGCCCTCGAAATTTGGTCCTTTTAGTTAGATTTAATCATGTGATGTGGTAGTTACTTTTGTGTATATAACTATTCGTATATATGTATGTGTATCTACATGTATAATTATTATGCAAATTGTATTTAAATAATGGTGTGCATATGTATATCCTTGTTTATTTATGTACATATTGTTTTATTCATATTGGATATATGGTGTGTAAGATATACATTATGTATTGCATGTATATGTATATAGTGTATGTAAGTTTTGGGCATTTCTGTGTTCTGGCCGAAGTGCATGTTAATGTCAACATGTATGGACGTTAGAAGGAGTCGACGTCCAGATCGATGGACGCCAACTCCTAGTAGACGGCCAGGAATGTGGACGTCTATTTCCCCAGAATTTTGCGGTTTCAGATCCAGAAACGGCCGCGATTCCTTCGGCTCCAGTTTTGGAAATTGGCTTCCAATGGTAGGATACCCTATCTATTGCGTAACCCGACCCCTTGGCTCTATAAAAACACCCTTGTTTGGCCGGATTAGGTCTTTTGGCTCTTGTCAAAAAACCCTAGAGAACTTTGTGCGAAACTTGTACTTTGGGGGCTCTATCCATGACTTGGTGCATCTTCCGGCGATCTACATCGACTGGAAGGAACGTTGATCAAAGAGGAAGGCTTCCCCGACTCCAGTGTGCAGCCAGCATCATCACAAAACCAGATCTAGGAGGATTTAAGGCGTCTTCTTGGCTTGGCTGAGGAGAGTTTTCTTCGGAAAATAATTTCATCTAGCAAATTTTTAAGAGGCAAGTAACCCTTGGACATCGTCCATACCCATGTCTAGTAGGTCCCAGGTATTTTTTCAGAATTTATCTCGTGTCCTGGAACCCCCATTCACCTTTATTTTGTGCGTATGTCTGTAGTTCTGCAGACAGGAACTTAACGGCAACATTTTGCTGCCGTTAAGATCCTAAGTTGGCGGCAACCTATGGTGCCGTTAACTCCTATTGGCGGCCACCTGGTGCCGCCGAGTTCGTCTGGGTTTCACAGAACCCTAATCATTACATTGTGTGATAATATTCGGACTTGTGGTAGTCTATGCATGCTGTAAATTTTATATGTGGTCAAGTACAGAGAGTAGGTCATATCATGAGGAGGTACCGAATTTTGTTATTTTGTGTTAATTATTAAAATTCTTGTAATTGAACTGTGAGCATAAAATGACCCTATTTAATCTTGTCAAATAGCATTGTTGTGGGTTAGGATTTCATAAATTTTACGTGATAGCATGATGACTTTTTTCAGGTTTCTGAAATGCTATAATCGACTGTATGAATGTAAACCATGCTAAATGAGTTTCTGGGTGAAAATGCATGATATCTGTTTTAATTATTATATTTAGTGTACAAGTCCAAAAAATATGAAAAATTGAGCACATGATGTATTATCTGGTTGCAACCTGTGATAAATTTTTCGTCTTGTTTAGATGACAGTAAGTATAGTTGTGGATTTAACCATGAATATTTGCCATATTGAGCATATTAAATTTAATTCTTGTATGATGCAATGATTACAGTATGATTAAGACTTTGGTATAAATTATTTAATACTATGATCAGTAGCATCATGTTAGGTAAACTGAAACATATGCGTGTGTTTAAGTGCATAAGCATGAATGATTAGTGTAGTGAAAGTGTAAGTAAAATGTGATTAAAGTGAAATGTTTAAAATGTGTCGTTAGTGACACTACTACCATAGAGGGTTGTGGAACTGTACCGTAGTAAAGTCCCTACGGGAAGGTTCAATGTGTGTGATATCTTATGGGCAATTAGGATGAAATCCTGGAGGTGACAAGTACCACTGGTTAGGGTGGAAAGTGCTTCTCCCAGTTTTGTACAGTTAACCAAGATCTATCATTGTGTTGCCTAGGTGATAAGTATGTGAATGTGTATATGTGTGTCCTTCTAGTGGTGGTTTGGACTATGTGTCACGGCAACTAAGTGAAAATGTGAATATGTGATCATGTGAAGTGTACAATGTGAACTATGAGCATGTGAATTTGTAAAGTGAATGTGTTAACATGTGAATAAGTGTAAACCATGTGATTATGTTTAAATTATGTCAAAACAGCAAGTAAAAGGTAGGTGTAATGTGATAATTGCATGAGAAATGACTAGAATTCATGCTAGGTGCACTATTTACCATATTTATAATTCCATGCTATAGTTGTGTTAAATTGTGACATGAATCAAGTGAGATTTAAGTATTTAAAACATGTTGGTTACAAAGTGTAGAAAGCATGTCATAGGTTTTATACTTAATTGTTTAAATAATATGAAACATGATACATGTTTATTCTTAATTGCTTAGGAATCTAGCATGTGTAGGTGATATGTGTTTGGTTGTGTTCACGGATTGCTTGTTGGGTCTCTTTAGACTCATTCTTGCTTCGGCGTATAGGATCTAGCATGTGTAGGTGATATGTGTATGGTTGTCTTCATGGATTGCTTGTTGGGTCTCTTTAGACTCATTTTTGCTTCAGCGTATAGGTGTGACAAGTGTCTCCACTTCCGAGGAGGAGATAGTTAGGAGCGACTCTGAGCGAGAGGAGTAGCTTGTGTTGTAGAGATTTCGACATTGTACTTTCATTTTGCATAAGTATGTAATCAATAAGTGGTGTATGTTTCATGGATAATGTATTTATTTTGGAATTGTATTATGTGGACATTTGTATCTCCTTCTTACTATATGGACTGTGGATAGAATGATGATGATGGAATAAAATTGATTTATTTTATTTTGCTGTAATCTTCTAATATTCGTGTACATCTCAATCTATTGTTAGTGTTGAGTAAATGTCCACTGTGACGGCGTTCATTATACCGATGTGGATTCGTATAATCGTACCGGTATAGGGAGGGTCGTTGCAGAGATTGGTATCAGAGCAACAGGTTGAGATTGTACATGAATATACCATCATCTTCATATATGCTAAGTTTTTATAGAATTTGTCCACATATGTAGGAAATGATTAATAATGAATGAATGATAATAAGAATATGATTAGGACTAAATAACTTAGTTTCTAATTGTAATTAATTTGTTTTTCATACTATGGCTTCTCGTGGTAGGCGTGGTGCCCATGCTCGTAAGGATGAGCAGAGGCGTGAGGATAGGGATGGCAGTAGGCCCCAGCACCCCAGGGTCCTACAGTTCTTCCTCCACCACCGCCTGTGGATCATGGAGTATTCATGCAAGGCCTGGTGCAGGCTATGCAAACACAGGCGCATACCCAGGCTGCACTCCAGACTCAGCTAGAGGCTCTGGTTAGAATATAGATAGAGTAGTCTGTTTTATTAAATGTGTGATTGCTATATTGTTTATGTGTTGATTATGTTGTGGTTGTAGCAGGCTCAGGCTCCAGCTCTAGTTCCCCAGGGTCATGACCATGGTGTTCCTTCCATCATGGAGCGATTCAAGAGGATGGCTCCACCCTCTTTTAAGGGGAGAGTCAACCATTGCTGGCGGAAAGCTGGATGAGGGAGAACGAGAAGATCTTCTGGGTGATTAGGTGTGCTGAGGAGGACAAGGTCAACTTGGCCACCTATATGCTTCAGGAGAGAGTTGATGTATGGTGGTCCTCTTTACTGCGCACCCAATCTGACAGGATAAAAGGGAAATGGCGAAATAGACTTAGGGGGTATGTGGCATTATGGGATGATGGGATTAAAATATTTTTATTTATTTATTGGGATTGGGTGACATGATGGTGTTTAGTTAAATGTTATTTAACTAAGATTTATTTAAATTTTGATTATTTTATAAACTAATATTTACAAGAAATGCTTAAGAAAATCTAAGACCAAAGATTTATTTATATACAATATACCCGTAAAAAGAGAAAATTATTCAAAAGATATCGACTTTATTTAAATGAGGATCTAAAATTAACTAATATGTTCAAAACTTTATTCATGGATGAAATGAGAATTAATATCAAACTGCACATTTTTATGGACAAAGACGATCTAAAGTTAACTATATGTATGAAATTTAACCTGAAAAATTGTGTAGTTATCACTCCCCCCTACTTAAACATTGCTAGTCCCTTAGCAATAAAAATTACTCCAAATTTAAGACTAGAAGATACAATGTCTCATGTTTGAATAACCATCATGTAAAAGATTAATGTAATGACATGTCTTTCCTAATTGTAGGGACTTATGGCAAGAAATTAGTGCACAAATGGTAGCTCACTTAAGAGTTCACATCAGCCCTTCTGAAGCTCCTCTGCCTCAGCTAGTAATTGAGATTAGATCAATTCGTGGGAGAAGAAAAGAATTGTGAATAAGATCCTTGCTCAGTCAGATTGGGTTGTTTCTCTCAGTTCCATTCTGCTCATCTTCCTTGAGGATTATTTCTCTGAGTTTAAGGACTTTTGTCCTTTTATTTGCACTTTGTGCACTCAGATTTTCTTTATTTCTTTTTCATCCACAATGCTGCACAACCCATCACTTTTCAAGAGTATCAAGTCCAACTTTACTCAGATCCGGGGCATTTTTCATGGATATATTTTGCTTTTGCTTTTGCTTTTACTTTTGATTTTTCTTTTCTTTTCCTCTTTACGAAAGGTTGAACAGTCAGGTTCCTCGATCACATGCATTCACTTCCTTCGCAATTCACTTAAGGGGAGGGAGAAAACCAATCACCTCTCTCCTACTAGCCTTAACAAATTTGCTACATTCGGGTTCAACTAGTCTAAGTGGTTGTGTAGGTATGTATGAAAACTTCTTGCCATAAATCCTTACATAGGGTAGACAAGAAGTACATGTAATCCTTTACTAGAGGCTACCTAACATGGATACTTGCAAGGGAATGCGACAACCACAAAATTTTAATGGTTAAATATCAGACACATAGTCTGTGAAATGACAAGCATTTTTATTCAAAGATTTATTAAAGATGAAACATTGTGAAATTTTTATTTTTCTATGTACAAGCTAAGAAAATGAAATGAAGCATGGATGGGGTGGAGACTATGAATGCATGCTTATTCTACCTCTCCCCCCTACTTATTTACAGGAAAAGAAAGTAAGATAGAGAATTACCTGATAAAAGAAAATCTGTACACTTGGGTTGCCTCCCAAGAAGCGCTAAGTTTATTTCGTCTTCAGCCGGACGCAATTAGGCTTCGTTTGGCTCAGCTAGCTTGGTAGAATCCATTTTCAAGAAAAGTGGGCTTTCAAAGAAATGTTTTAACATTTGCCCATTGAAAGTGAATGATTGTCCATTTTTAGGATCGAGAATAATGACAGCACCATTGTCGTAAGATCTGACAACAATGTAAGGACCATCCCATCGGGACTTCAATTTTCTCGAAAACAGATGAAGCTGAGAATTAAATAACCAAACCTTATCATGCACTTGAAAAAAATTTCGATGAATTTCAAAACTTCAATTAGTTTCTTTTCCTGCCCTTCCTCAAGATTATTAGCAATTATGATGGGCCAAGTCTCGTCCTTTCCTAGAAAGATGTATTTTAAATTAGCAGGAGTGGTTTTAGCTCAACCTTAGGAGGACACTCAGATGGAATTGATGGATCACTATTTTGAAATAAGGAATTAAATTGTCCTTCCTCTCCCTCAAACCCTAGAGCACAGGGTGGTCTACTGCTTTTTCCTCACAAGATTCTTCCAAGAGTTCTTAATTACCAGTTGATTTCTTTTCAGGCTTTAAAACTTCAGAAAAATGGACTCTTGGAATGTAATGACTTGGGTCTTCATTTATTTTGATTATGTCTAGAGGCTCTTCAAATATTTTCTCTTTTTCCTTAATTTTTCAGCATTCTCTTCAACCTCTTCTTCAATTTCATTCTCAGTTTCTTTTCCTTATCCTCATGCAATGTTGACATGTGTGAGTGATGATTTGTTATGATGTTTTCACTTCTTAAAGTAGACAATGTTTCCATATTTTCCACTTGGGGGCCCCTAGCTTGGGCAGAATGATGGTCCTGTTGTATAAGTTGATTTTGAATTTGTGGTGCTGAAATGTTTTGGACAAAAGTTTGATGTGGGTTTTGTGGTAGAGGTGCATTTGGTCTGACAGGTGGTCTGTACCCCTGACCTTGATAGTATTGCTGGTCCTGATAAAATCCAGAAGAGTTGTTCCTTGGGTTTGTTATAGTTTGACTTGGTAACTGACCCAATTCCTCCCTACACACCTCAGCAATCTGAGACTCTATCCTATCCAAATTTTGCTGAATATTTTGCTTCTGATTTTGATTGATTTTGTTGTTCTTGCACAGTTTGGCAAAGAGTCATCATCATGTTTTGAAGTTGATTCATTTTATCTTCCCAATTGGGCTGAAAAGATGGTGGTTGATTGTATGAAGTTTGCTGAAAATTGGTATGAGCAAATTGATCGAAGTTTTGATTTCCATTGAATTGTGGAGGTCTGAAATAAAAGATTGGTCAAATCTTGAATTCTGATTGGGATAGGATTGACCATACATGGATTGCTTGAAAGAAGTTTGAGACACTTCTTCATATTGATTTCTCCAAGAAATTTGAGTGGTTTCTCCAACCAGGATTGTATGTGTTAGAATATGGATCCTGAGGGGGTTGGTAAAAACCTTGGAAAGCTTGGACTTGTTCTTGATAGGCCATGGGTTGAAAGAATCTCTCAATCGATAGGTTGAGCAAAATCTAAGTTCAAGGATCATCTACCATGCATGCACAGTGGAAAAGCCCTCTATTTTTATTTTTGAATTTTTTTATTTATTGAATTTTATGAACAAACACAAACAAACAAACACTTTCAAAACAAATTAACCTAACCACTAAGTGTTCCTTGGACTTATGTTATTTTCTCAAAATCAGATTTATGCTTGCTTAAGTCCAATCCTAACTCTTTTTGTACTGGCCAGTAAGAGGTGGAGTAGAGGGAGACCCCCCTTGCTTTCGCAAAGACCCAATTAGATAACCTCTGACTCACTTAAGCATAAGCTTCTTAACCTCTAATCCTAGACACCAGACTTAAAGAGAAGTTTTGAATTCAAGAAAGGATAAATCTAATTATGAACCCTAGGGCCAAGTCTACTGATTTTTATTAAAAGTTTGGGCAAATGCAAAGATGTGAAAATTTTTGTGATTTTTGGGCAAAGGAAAGGGTGATGAAATCCCTCACCTTATCTTTTTATCTAATGGTTTAAGCCCTTAAGCAGTCCCAATTACAATTATGAAATGCAACAGATCAAGTTTGAAACAAGGTTTTTCTAATGCTAAGTCTAATGCATGAAACAAGTGGTGGAAGTCTTACCTTTCCCCCGCTCTCTTCAATGCAAAAAAATGAAATGACAATTAAATGATTAATATCCTAAAACATGTGTTTCTAATCTTAAGAGATGAAATTTTTATTTACAAACAAATGGCTAACATGAAAGAGCGATTTGGAAAAATTTTAGATTTTAGAATTTTTTAATTTTTATTTGGTTTTTAAACTGAATGAAATGAAATTTAACTAAGAAAATATGAAGTGGTACTATAGACTAATGCCAAACCAATCAAACCACCAAGAGACCAATTATTACATGCTAACGTGAAAGAAATCTCTGTACATGCACAAAGAATACATCAAAGCCTCACTACAAAGTTCACTCACACTCTTTCTATCTAAAATTCAGAATTAAAAGCAATTAAAAAAAAATTCAGCAAGCTTCTCTCTCCTCCAATGGGCCTCAAATGCCAAGCCCAATCTCCATGGTCCACTCCTTATGCAAATCTGAAATGAAAACCAATAATAAGTCAAAGGAAACCTCAAAGTAAATGAAATCAAATCAAAATAGATCTAAATCAAACTCTAATGCCTCCCCGGCAACGGCGCCAAGATGAAATGCGCGACATAGTTGACTGTGCATTTCGTTGTCCAGAGTTCCTCGCACAGTCAAATATGCGTACTTTCTCTAAACTGTCTCACAAAAATAACATTGTAAAGATGAACTCATACAGTGGTGAGAGCAGGTCATATCCACGGAGAGGCCGAATAGAATTTGAATTAAAACCACTTTGACTTGAAACCATTCACATTTTCACAAAAATCATATTGCATTAAGTTTAATTGTGTAAACAACACCAATCAATCCCCCACACTTGACAGATTAACCAAGAAGAGAAAAGATGACAAAGGTATTGGATCGAACCATGTAAACATAGAAGAATGGACAATTACACAGGTAAAATGGAAATTCAGAAGAATTGAAAGCAAAACCCACTTGATTGAATTATTCTAAGCATAGAAAATGAAAATTAAATGTAAACAACACCACTAGACTGGACTATCTAACACAGCAGAAATAAACCAACAATTGCAGAAGGAAGAAATTAACATCACTGAATCGATCTTTCCACACCAACCTCATAGCTCTCACATAGCCGAACTCCAGAATATGAACTCCTAGATATTGAACTCAGATTCCAAACATCAGAAGCAAAATTCAGAAGAATTGCTCCAATCTCCCGGGTACACAGGACAAGCCAAAGATGAATTCCCTGGGTTGCTCTGGACCCTTCTCCCCAACGCAACAGCAACAAAGAGAAGAAGAAATCTAAAAGAAAATGCTCAAACCTCCCAGATGCCAAACTCCAGCCCAAAACTTCACAGAATTGAGAAAAGGAGGAAAACGAAGCACCCCTTCCTCCCACTCAACCAACAGAACAGAGCAAATACTGAACCAAAATAAAATCACCTACTCAACTAGAAGAGATGAACGAAATGAAATCCTGTAGCACAAACCAAACAGCTCTCACAGTAGCCCTCAAACTATCACAATAGAACAAAGAAGAAACTATGCTCAAACTCTCGGATAACCAACAGAAATGCAGAAATTGCCATAGAAGAAATGAAAGAGATCAACACAGAAAAAATTTGGAATAAGCAACTGTCCCTGGATCGAATTCTCCTCATCTAACAATTATACTAAGAATTGAAGATAATACAGAACAGATAAATTCCAAGAAAAATTCTGAACGGGAGGAGCTCATCTTCCTTCCACATGCTCTGCTGAAAGAAGAACTACAGATGAAAAATTGGAAGAAAACTTTATAAAAAAATCAAACTCTCAACAGTCTCAATTCTGGAAGAACAGGAAGAACACTCAAATCTTATCAACTACCAACTCGCCATAGTATGCATAAAGAAGAAAATTACAGAAATAATACAAGAACTTAAAACCAAAAAATCTCCACTGCTAACTCTCTCTCGTAGCTCTGCTCTGCATATAGAAAGAAGAATTACAGAAGAAATGACAAGGAAGGAAGAAAGGAAATGGCTAAGAACAGAACTAAAGAACCCCCAAACATCTCAACTGACGAAGCCCATCTCTCTCCTCTCTCTGCTCTGAGAAGTCTGAACTCAGAAGAACAAAAATACAAAGAAGAAATGGAAACTAAAAATTCCTAAAAAAAAAAATTCTAACCAACTGAACCGGGAACCCTGTGAAGAGGACCTTGGGTCCTTTTATATGTGCCGGGCCTCTTGGCGAGCTTCTTCCCGCCTTCCACCAGGATTGCCATCGCACAGCACACCCGGATCGCCAGCACAGTAGTCCGCCAGACCAGCACCTTCCATGCTTCGCACACAGGAGCCCTGCTCTGCGCACGAACCCAGCCCAGGATTGCCATGGCCTGGCCACCTCAGCACACCACGCCACCTCAGCCACCCTGCTGCGCACCGCCATCTGGCCTCCACATCGCCAGCGCCAGCGGCAGCCTGGCGCCTCCACCGCTCCCCTGCATCACCCAAGCCAGCCGCCCATCCACCATCTGCCATCGCCCACCAGGACTTCCTCCAGCGCCTTCACACCTCCAGCCGCGCACCAGATCACACACCACGCACAACCTCTGCACGGTCGGCCTCCGCTGCGCAGGACCGCCTCAGCCGAGCACCATCGCCCGCTTCGCACCGCGCCAGCGCACAGCTGGCCGCTTCTGCATCCTCCGCAGCTGCTCTCCTCAGCAGCAGATGGCCTCTGCACCTGCTTGCTCTGCTGGCCGCCTAAGCCAGCCGCACAGCACAAGGCCTTCATCTCATATCCCACCCTAGCTTCCAGTAGCTTTTGTTAGAAATATTAAAATATGATTTAAGTGACCATTTCTGACAGGATAAAAGGGAAATGGCGAAATAGACTTAGGGGGTATGTGGCATTATGGGATGATGGGATTAAAATATTTTTATTTATTTATTGGGATTGGTGACATGATGGTGTTTAGGTAAATGTTATTTAACTAAGATTTATTTAAATTTTGATTTATTTATAAACTAATATTTACAAGAAATGCTTAAGAAAATCTAAGACCAAAGATTTATTTATATACAATATACCCGTAAAAAGAGAAAAGAATTATTCAAAAGATATCAACTTTATTTAAATGAGGATCTAAAATTAACTAATATGTTCAAACTTTATTCATGGATGAAATGAGAATTAATATCAAACTGCACATTATTTATGGACAAAGACGGTCTAAAGTTAACTATATGTATGAAATTTAACCTGAAAAATTTGTTTTATCATGCACACTCGGGTTTTGTTTAATACGGGTGCCACTCACTCATTCATTTCCAAGTGTTTTGCTAGGCAGTTAGCAGTAGAGTTAGGATTAGAGGCTAAGGAGTTAGAGGTCCCTTTGTCTATGCACACACCTGCGAGAACGGTATCGACTAGGAAGTGTATTACGTCGTTACTGTGTGCGTTGAGGACCGAGTCTTAGAAGGATGCTTCTTTTTGCTAAAGTTGAAGGACTATGATGCAATTCTTGGTCTGGATTGACTAGAGAGCATTATGCTTTGGTAGATTGTCGTGGGAAGAAGAACATTTTCCGCATTCCTGGTGAGGATGAGTTTTCACATCCATTACCAAGGAACTTTGCGGGAAAGTTTGTATCTCTGCCATGAAGGCGATGAAGATGGTGATCAAGGGTTGTGACGCTTTTCTTGCCAGCGTGGTATTAGTACCAAAAGCTGATGAGTCACCTACCCTTGGGGAGATTGATGTAGTGCGGGAATTTCCAGACGTTTTTCCTGATGATTTGTCTGTATTGCCACCGGTTAGGGAGATAGACTTTACTATAGAGTTGCTTTCAGGCACCTCTCATATCTCAAAGGCTCCATATCGGATGGCACCTGTGGAATTAGCTGAACTAAGGAAGCAATTGCAAGATTTTCTGGATAAGGGATTTATTCACCCTAGTGTATCCCCTTGGGGCGCACCTGTATTATTTGTAAGAAGAAAGATGGTTCACTTAGGTTGTGCATTGATTATAGGAAGCTCAACCAGGTAACTATAAAGAACAGGTATCCCTTGTCGCGGATTGATGATCTATTTGACCAGCTGCAGAATGCATCGATCTTTTCCAAGATTGATTTACGGTCTGCCTATCATTAGTTGAGGATTAGGAGTGAAGATGCGTCCAAGACGGCCTTAGGACTCGTTATGGACATTATGAGTTTTTTGTTCTTCCATTTGGTCTAACCAACGCCCCTGCAGCGTTCATGGATCTCATGAACAGGGTGTTTAAACCTTATCTAGATAGTTTCGTAGTGGTGTTCATCAATGATGTGCTAGTCTATTCTCCAGATGAGGCTACACACGTCAGCATTTGAGGTAGTGTTAGAAGTTCTCCGAGAGCACAAGCTATATGCAAAATTCAGCAAGTGCGATTTTTGGATGCACGAGGTTCATTTCCTTGGGCATGTTGTCTCTGGTGCTGGTGTAGCAGTTGATCCAGCGAAGGTCCAGGCTGTATTAGTTTGGGAGATCCCCAGGACCCCATCGGAGATTCAGAGTTTTCTTGGTTTAACGGGCTATTATCGGATATTCATTGAGGAATTTGCATCTATCGCCGCCCCTTTGACTAAGCTAACCAGGAAGGGTGTGAAGTTTGTATGGTCCAAGGAGTGTGAGAGTAGCTTTCAATTGTTGAAGGCTAAGCTTACTTCTGCACCGGTGTTGATTTTGACGAGTGGTGTAGAGGGCTTTGCCATTTATTAAGATACATCTAGGATTGGTTTAGGCTGTGTGTTGATGCAGAGGGAAGGGTAGTGGCGTATTCAGTTGAAGGAGCATGAGCGTAACTATCCGACTCATGATTTAGAGCTTGCGGCAGTGGTTCATGCACTAAAGATCTGGAGGCACTATCTTTATGGTGTCAGATTTGATGTGTTCACTGACCATAAGAGCTTGCGGTATCTCTTCTCTCAAAAGGAATTAACCTGCGTCAGAGGAGATGGATTGAGTTCCTCAAGGACTACGACTTCGATCTTCAGTATCATCTAGGAAAGGCAAATGTCGTAGCGAATGCTCTTAGCAGGAAGAGATCTTTACTCCAGCGGGATTGGAACATGTTGGAGGATGCTACTTGTGCGATGACTGAGTTAGAGCCATTGTTATGTTAGGCTTTTGTAGCTCAGTTGTCCATTCGGTCTACTATGCTTGATGAGGTGATTGAGCAACAAAAGGCCGATCCTAGGCTTCAGAAATTAGTAGGTAAGGCGGGAATTGCTCGTGATGAGGATGGTCTGATTAGATTTCATCACCGAGTTTGTGTTCCCGATGTTGTAGATGTACGTGAGCATGTTCTTGTGGAAGCTCATAGGTCGAGATTATCTATTCATTCAGGTAACACTAAGATGTACCAGGATTTAAAGAGATCATATTGGTGGTCTGGCATGAAGAAGGATGTGGCGGATTTTGTATCCAGGTGTTTAGTATGCCAGCAAGTGAAGGCCGAGCATCAGCGACCATCTGGTCTTATGCAGAAGATGGAGATTCCAGTATGGAAGGGAGGCCATCACTATGGATTTTGTAACGGGCTTGCCCAGATCAGTGAAGGGCAATGACTCGATTTGGGTGATTGTAGATAGATTCTCTAAAACTGCGCATTTCTTGCCTATGAAGAAGAAGCAGTCAGTTGAGAGTTTGGCCAGATTGTATGTTAGTAGCATTGTTAGGTTGCATGGTGTGCCGAAGTTGATCATTTCGGATCGAGATCCGAGATTTACTTCAAGGTTGTGGAAGGGTCTTCAGGATGCTTTGGGTTCCGAATGAAGCTTAGTTCGGCATTCCATCCTCAGACAGATGGACAGTCCGAGAGGACTATCCAGACGCTCGAGGATATGTTGAGAGTGTGTGTGATGGATTGGAAAGGTGATTGGGAGCGTCATTTACCTCTTGTGGAGTTCGCATATAACAACAGTTTTCATGCGAGTATTGGTATGGCTCCATTTGAGGCGTTGTATGGGCGGCCTTGTAGATCTCCTTTGTGCTGGGAGGAGACCGGTGATAGGCAATTGATTGGTCCAGAGTTAGTGCAGGAGACTTCGGATAAGATCCAGCTTATCATGAAGAGGCTTGTTGCGGCGCAAGATAGGCAGAAGAGTTACGCCGACAATAGGAAAAAGGATTTGGAGTTCGAGGTGGGCGAGCATGTATTTTGAAGATTTCGCCTACTCGAGGTGTTGTCAGATTTGGTAGGCATAGTAAGTTAAGTCCTAGAATCATTGGCCCGTATGAGATTCTCAGATGTTTGGGCAGGGGCATATGAGCTAGCTTACCACCAGCATTAGCAAGTGTTCATCCTATTTTCCACGTATCCATGCTCAGGAGATATGTCCGAGATCCATCTCATGTTATTAGTCATGAGCCAGTGGAGATCCAGCCAAATCTGTCGTATGTTGAGCAACCAGTAGCTATTCTTGATCAGAAGGTTCAGCACCTCCGGAACAAGAGCATTGCGTCCGTGAAGGTGCTATGGTGGAACTTCTCGCGAGAGGAGGCTACGTGGGAGCTTCAGGATGCTATGATGAAGAAGTATCCCCAATTATTTGAGTAGTATCATTCTAACTTCGAGGACGAAGTTTCTTTAAGGGGAGAGGATATAAGGCACTCGAAATTTGGTCCTTTTAGTTAGATTTAATCATGCGATGTGGTAGTTACTTTGTGTATATATGTATGGGTATCTACATGTATAATTATTCTGCAAATTGTATTTAAATAATGTTGCATATGCATATCCTTGTTTATTTATGTACATATTGTTTTATTCATATTGGATATATGGTGTGTAAGATATACATTATGTATTGCATGTATATGTATATAGTGTATGTAAGTTTTGGGCATTTCTGTGTTCTGGCCGAAGTGCATGTTAACGTCAACATGCATGGAAGTTAGAAGGGAGTCGACGTCCAGATCGATGGACGCCAACTCCCAGTAGACGGCTAGGAATGTGGATGTCTATTTCTCCAGAATTTTGCGGTTTTAGATCCGGAAACGGCCGCGATTCTTTCGGCTTCGGTTTTGGAAACTGGCTTCCAACGGTAGGATACCCTATCTATTGCGTAACCGACCCCTTGGCTCTATAAAAACACCCTTCTTTGGCCGGATTAGGTCTTTTGCCTCTTGTCAAAAACCCTAGAGAACTCTGTGCGAAACTTGTACTTTGGGAGCTCTGATCCGACGACTTGGTGCATCTTCCGGCGATCTACATCGACTGGAAGGACCATTGATCATAGAGGAAGGCTTCCCGACTCCGGTGTGCAGCTAGCATCATCACAAAACCGGATCTGGGAGGATTTAGGGCGTCTTCTGGCTTGACCGAGGAGAGCTTCTCCGGCAAATAATTCCATCTAGCAAATTTTTAAGAGGCAAGTAACCCTTGGACATCGTCCATACCCATGTCTAGTAGGTCCCAGGTATTTTTTCAGAATTTATCTCTTGTCTGGAACCCCCATTCACCTTTGTTTTGTGTGTTCTGTCTGTAGTTCTGTAGATAGGAACTTAACGGCAACATTTGCTGTCGTTAAGATCCTGAGTTGGCGGCAACTTATGTTGCCATAACCCCTGTTGGTGGCCACCTGTGTGCCGTCGAGTTCGTCTGGGTTTCACAGAACCCTAATCTTTACATTGTGTGATAATATTCGAACTTGTGGTTGTCTATGCATGCTGTAAATTTTATATGTGGTCAAGTACAGAGAGTAGGTCATATCATGAGGAGGTACCGAATTTTTTTATTTGTGTTAATTATTAAAATTCTTGTAATTGAACTGTGAGCATAAAATGACCTGTTTAATCTTGTAAAAATAGTTTTGTTGTGAGTTAGGATTTCATAAATTTTACGTGGCAGCATGATCACTGTTTTTAGGTTTCTAAAATGCGAAACTGACTGTATGAATGTAAACCATGCTAAATGAGTTTCTGGGTGTAAATGCATGATATCTGTTTTAATTATTATAATTAGTGTACAAGTCCAAAAAATATGAAAAATTGAGCACATGTGTATTATCTGGTTGCAACCTGTGAAAATTTTTGTCTTGTTTAGATGACAGTAAGTATAGTTGTGGATTTAACCATGAATATTTGCCATTGAGCATATTAAATTTAATTCTTGTATGATGCAATGATTACAGTATGATTAAGACTGTGGTATAAATTATTTAATACTATGATCAGTAGCATCATGTTAGGTAAAACTGAAACATATGCGTGTGTTTAAGTGCATAAGCATGAATGATTAGTGTATGTGAATAGTGTAAGTAAAAATGTGATTAAAGTGAAATGTGTTAAAATGTGCCGTTAGTGACACTACTACCATAGAGGGTTGTGGAACTGTACCGTAGTAAAGTCCCTACGGAAGGTTCAATGTGTGTGATATTTTATGGGCATTAGGATGAAATCCTGGAGGTGGACAAGTACCACTGGTTAGGGTGGAAAGTGCTTCTCCCGGTTTTGTACAGTTAACCAAGATCTATCATTGTGTTGCCTAGGTGATAAGTATGTGAATGTGTATATGTGTGTCCTTCTAGTGGTGGTTTGGACTATGTGTCACGGCAACTAAGTGAAAATGTGAATATGTGATCATGTGAAGTGTACAATGTGAACTATGAGCATGTGAATTTGTAAAGTGAATGTGTTAACATGTGAATAAGTGTAAACCATGTGATTATGTTTAAATTATGTCAAAATAGCAAGTAAAAGGTAGGTGTAATTGTGATAATTGCATGAGAAATGACTAGAATTCATGCTAGGTGCACTATTTACCATATTATAATTCCATGCTATAGTTGTGTTAAATTGTGACATGAATCAAGTGAGATTTAAGTATTTAAAACATGTTGGTTACAAAGTGTAGAAAGCATGTCATAGGTTTTATACTTAATTGTTTAAATAATATGAAACATGTTACATGTTTATTCTCAATTGCTTAGGAATCTAGCATGGGTAGGTGATGTGTATGGTTGTGTTCATGGATTGCTTGTTGGGTCTCTTTAGACTCATTCTTGCTTTGGCATACAGGATCTAGCATGTGTAGGTGATATGTGTATGGTTGTGTTCATGGATTGCTTGCTGGGTCTCTTTAGACTCATTCTTACTTTGGCGTACAGGTGTGACAGGTGTCTCCACTTCCGTGGAGGAGATAGTTAGGAGCAACTCCGAGCGAGAGGAGTAGCTTGTGTTGTAGAGATTTTGACATTGTACTTTCATTTTGCATAAGTATGTAATCAATAAGTGGTGTATGTTTCATGGATAATGTATTTATGTTGGAATTGTATTATGTGGACATTTGTATCTCCCTCTTACTATATGGACTGTGAATAGAATGATGATGATGGAATAAGATTGATTTATTTTATCCGCTGTAATCTTCTAATATTCGTGTACATCTCAATCTAGTGTTAGTGTTGGGTAAATGTCCCACTGTGACGGCGTTCATTATACCGATGTGGATTGGTATTATCGTACGGGTATAGGGAGGGTCGTTACAATCTCAACCCTTGACTATTACTTCTCCTCCCACTGATCAAACTCCTCCTCCTGCTTCTGATCCTACACCTCCACCAGTTACTAAACAACCTCCTCCTCCTTCACCTCAATCTATTCCTCCTTCTCTCTATCTATCTCCTTAGCTCCACCTTTACTCCATGTTGTAAACTTTACAGCAATCAATATAAGCTTGTTTCTCCACATTCCTGTCTATATTGACCTTTCTGTTAATGTCACAAAGGGGGAGAGAAAATAAAAACAATTGTTTTTGCATTGACTAGTTTTTGGGAGAAAGAAAATAAGAAACAAATAAGACAGAGATCAACTCTTATGAAAAATCAAATTTATTTTTCACTGTCTATTTAAAAGTTTTTGTCATTAACAAAAGGGGGATAATTGTTGAGTAACTATTCCTATCTATTTTGCTAAACAGTTAATTATGATATTTTTGCTATGACAAAACCTTTTAATATCTTTGCCTTTACCATTTATGAAAATAATAATTCAAAAGGCTCTTATGTATACAAACATATTTCTGCCAAAGTTCATGCTTACACAGAACCTAAGTATCAACACAACAAAATTTCTCTAAGTCCACAGCGTACACTGCATATCACACTATGTTTGAACGGCGGCTGTCGACAGATGCTCATCGGCTGTCGACAGGTACTGCAGCATATGTGTCTTCCAGAACTGTATTTCTGATTCAGGGGCTGGGCTGTCGACAGATGCAATCTGCTTGTCGACAGCTGCTGGTTTACTCAGATTTTTTCTAAGTCCACATCGACTACTGTTGTAAGCTCACAATGATTACTGTTTGAACATCATCATTGATTCTGCCAAACATCGATTTCACTTGAACAATATCGATTTCATTCAAACATCGATTTCATCTTGAACATCGACTCCATTCAAACATCGATTTCATTCAAACATCGATTTCATCTTGAACATCGACTCCATTCAAACATCGACTTCAGTTGAATATCGATTTCACTCAAACATCATTTCATTCAAACATCGATTTCAGTTCAACAACGATTTCATCTAGAACATCGATTTCACTCCAACATCGATTACACTTATACATGGATTATGTTCACATCGACTTCATTTCATCATCGATTACATTTATACATGGATTACATTCAAACATCGATTACACTCAAACATCGATTACCCATATGAAACATTGATTGCATCTGAAAGTCAAAGTTTCTCATATCAACCTCTGTATCCCTGTACTTAGATGATATTATGTTTCTATCAGTGAGCGCAACTCAACTTAATCATTACATGAGTTTTTACATTGAAATATTTTACATAAAGATAGTTTCCTTAAGTCTAATAAATCATGTTTCCTTCAATAATATAAAATTTAATTACCTTTTTGGTGGGAAAATTTATTTTATTCAATATCAGTCATCTATGAAATATCCTTTTTGAGATCTGTAAAAGATTTAAGATATATTTTGTTATCCCTTCCACTGAAAGGAAGATAAGTTGTTTGATAGATGGTCAAGACATTAAAAGCTGGACAGATATAAGCTATATGGGCTCTGTCAGAACCTACCTACCACTGTCAGAAACCCCATGACTTTAAGAAAGAGATCGTGTGCAACTGTCTATTCATTCTTAAATGTTCTGAACTTCTGTCTGAACTTCTTCTTACTTTATATTCTTGTATCTCACCAATCTCCCAGGTGTGGAGGTATTATGTTTTTTTATAATGTTTTCATATGCGTAGCTACCCACTGAAGTGCTTGCTCAAGCTTTCAGTCATGGGTATGGAGCTTGCAGAACCTTAATGAAGATATCTATCTTGAAGACTTTGAGACTCTCTGAACTAAAGACTGAAGATCATCTCAAGTAGTCTCAAGATGTCAAAAGTTCAACGACTATCTCCTTCAAACGGCTAGTTTCCAACGGCCAAATTCAAAATAGGAAGATGAAGGTTTTGAAGCTCATATATAGAAGCTGGAGTTTGAACAAACACAAGAAGCTAGAGACATACAACAGATAGGCACAACCAATACACATAGAAGAAGATAGAAGCTCACATTCCACTCCAATCAGAAAGGTAGAAGAGACACTAAAAGAGAAAGAGAGCCACACTTCAATCCTCGACTTGCATGCTCTCCATTGGCATTGAGAAGTCTTCTTCCTTGGTGGTTTACTGCTTTGCAGATCTTCTGAGTCAACCTCTTCGTTTTAGAAAGAGTTTGAGATCCATTTTCATTTGTTTCTCTTTCTGAATTTCAGTGTTTGCTCATTACTGTTGAGCAGACACACAAGCTTTCAAACTTCTATGTAAATAACACAGGGGGTTTGTACCTGCAGTGCCCCTCTTGAGAAGGGAAGATCTACAGATGTAGATAGTCTTTGTACCCCTTGGTAAAGGGAAGACTTGTTAGTCTACAAGTGGTTGATTACCTCTCAGTTGAGAGAAGACCAAGTGCGCTTGGCAGTTAGTGAAATCCCAAGTGGTTTCTTGGGGATTGGACGTAGGACTTGATGATCAGTTCATCTCCATATAATTTTATTTATTATATGCAATTTTTGGTGATTAAAAAATCTCATAATATTTCCTAACAAATTCTTTTCAAGTTTATCCACAGGAAATAATTCAAGCAAAATCTGTAAGTTACTCTCACACACTGTCATTCAAAGTTCAAAGCATGCATTTCTTCAAAGTACACATCGACTTCCTTTATAAAACAACGATTTCATAAGAGAAACAATGATTCCATCGCTACAACGATTTCATAAGTAAAACAATGATTTCCATCGCTACAACGATTTCATAAAAGAAACAACGATTTCCATTGCTACAACGATTTCATAAGTGAAACATTGATTTCATCGCTATAACGATTTCATAAGCAAAATAACGATTTCCATCGCTACAACGATTTCATAAGTGAAACATCGATTTCCATCGCTATAACGATTTCATAAGTAAAACAACGATTTTCATTACTACTATGATTTCATAAGTGAAACAACAATTTCCATCGCTACAACGATTTCATCAGTAAAACAAAGATTTGATCGAAAATAATGATTCGCTCATACTTAACAACGATTTGATCAAAAACAACGATTCGCTTATACTTAAACAATGATTTGATCGAAAATAACGATTTGTTTATACTTAAACAATGATTTGATCGAAAACAACTTTTCACTTATACTTAAACAACGATTGATAAAAAACAACGATTCACTTATACTTAAACAACGATTTGATCGAAAATAACGATGTTTATACTTAAACAATGATTTGCCTTCATTTAAACAACGATTTGATCACAAACAACGATTTGGTCACAGACAACGATTTGTCTTCACTTGAACAATGATTTCAGTCTAACAACGATTTTAGTATTGAAACAACGATTCATGATCGATTTCGTTTAAATAACAATTTAATGATTGATTTCAGTAAAACAACGATTTCATCTACTCATCGATTTCTGTTTAAGTAATAACTTGTACAGAACATCGATTTCATTATATTATACATGGACTATATTCACATGACATCGACTGGTTTCAACATGGATTACATATTCACATGATTATACCAATATCATACAGAATGCTCTTTATGTATAGCTCTTGTAAAGTATTGCTCTATCTTCTTGTTGTCATGCATATGCTTAAGACTTTGTGGATTTCAAAATTCTTCCCGCGCATCATAGTGTACTTGATCATTTATTGTAATAGTATAATATTTTCACACGAAATATTCTTGCTTACTTCATGTGTCACATAGAGTCTTGATTTGTGTGATGTTAGAATGACCTTTCCTGCTTGGCATATCTTCATACTGCACAACTACCAACATTGACTGACAATTTAGACAAAATGGAGTTGTCTAGGTATCAGTATTTTTCACATGCAGGCTTCTTGTAGTAAAGCACGTCAAAGATGGATCTGTCAACTTGTCAGAAGGATAAAAGATTTAGAAGATCTTTCCTGAAGTGTAAGGATCAATCCAGCATCTATGGTTGCAGGCTCACCTCTCCATGCCTACGACCAGTCTCTCTAACGTGCATGAAGCTGTGAGACAACGGCATCTGAACGACTACTACAACGGTCAAAATAATACACAGAAGATAAATAGAAGACTGATGACTCCATGCAAGATATGAAGATCATTTTTGAATTCTTGAGTCTTTGAAAAGCTTGAAGCCATAGTCTCCTAAAAAGAAACAAGAGCAAGCTCGTCCACTCCAACCTTCCAGAGCTCTTAGCTCTCAGAGTTCATTCCATTTTTCTTTTGAGAGATAGTGTAGGTCTGAGAGAGAGAGTTCATTCAAGATTATTGGTGTCTCTCAGACTTCGCCTCAGATCAAGCTTGGTCTTGGGGCCCTTCTCTTTCAACAAGATTGTTGTGGGCTTTCCTCTTCGGGTGTGAAGAGAAGACATGTGGAATCAGGTGGTGTAATTCCTCTTCTGGTAGAGAAGAGAAGGCCAATGTTGCTGGATGTGTAAGTGTCCATAAGGGGGACTGTACCTTGTTTAGTAAAAACCTAAGTTGTTACTTGGGGACTGGACGTAGGACTCCTTGGTATAGGAGGTCCGAACTAGAAAAAAATTTCTTGTGTTTTTATGTGATTGCTTACTTGTCTTTATTCCGCACTAACTGTTCAACTTAGCATTTTCTGTCAAGCGTTCTTATTTACAGAAATTTTTCTAAAAGATTTTTAGCAATCCATCCCCCCCCCCCTTTGGGCTTGCTATCTGGGTAACAAGTGGTATCAGAGCCAAGTCTCATCAAGAAAGAAGATCTCACGATCTTAGAGCAAAGATAAATGGCAGTTTAAGGGTATGCAGATGGTCAGTGTCAACAGACCTCCTCTATTTGATGGTGAAGACTACAACTATTGGAAGACTCGGATGGAGTTCTTCCTTCAAGGTCTCGATTTCCAACTATGGTCAATCATTGAAGAAGGAGATCTCTTAGTAACCAATGAAAGAGACAAATGGACAGATGAAGACAAGAAGAAGATATCCCTAAACAGCAAAGCAAAGAGCATACTGTGTTGTGCTCTTAGTAAGAAAGAGTTCAATAGAATTTCCGCTTGTAAATCTGCTATGGAAATGTGGGAAAAGCTAAGGCTCACATACGAAGGAACTGATAAGGTAAAAGAAACAAGAATAGACATACTGATAGCTCAATACGAGAGATTTCAAATGTAATCTGGAGAGTCAATTACTCAAATGTACAGTAGATTCACTGACATCACAAACGGTCTGGCTGGGCTTGGAAAAACATATGATACTGGAGATATGGTGAGAAAGATATTAAGATCCCTGCCAGCCTCGTGGACTCCAAAGGTGACATCTATAGAAGAAGCAAATGATCTTAGGAGAATGTCACTCGAGAAACTCATGGGTCTTTAATGGCTCATGAAATAAATATGAAAAGGCTGGGGAGAATCCTCCAGCAAAAAGAAGCACAACAACGCTCTCAAAGCCACAGAAGACACATCTGATGGCGAATCAGACAGTGATAAAATCAATGCAAGTAGTGAAGATGAGGAAGCATTTCTTTCCAGAAGACTGCAGCGCATTCTAGCAAGAAGAAGTACCAGTCAGGAAGAAGATACTTCAAGAAAGGGAAAGACTTCAAAAGATCAGAAGGAAAAGAAGTCAAGAAGTCTGAGCCTATATGCTACGAGTGCAAGAAGCCTGAACACATCAAAGCTGATTGTCCAAAATTGAAGAAACCCGAGTCCAAGAAGAAGGACAACTCAAAGAAGTTTAAAAGATACAAAAGAAAGCCATGGCCGCTGCATGGAACAATAAAAGCGACTCAGACAGTGAGTCAAGCTCCAGCGAAGAAGAAGAAGACAACGCCAACCTGGATTTCATGGCAAGCATTGAAGACAAGGTAATCTCTGACTCATCTTTCACTTCATGCAATGAATCAGATTCAGATAGTCTAGAAGATGAATTTAATGAATTGTACAACAAGTATAAATATGTATGTAAGCTATTAAAAACCACCAAGAAAAATTATGCATGCTTAGAGATCACCAACTCAGATTTAAAATCTGAAACAGAGTAACTAGAAAAACAAATCTCTGAATTAAAGAAGAAATGAATTGTTATGTGAAGATCTAAAAGTTAAAAATGAAACTATAACAAACCTAGAAAACCAGGAAACTATAAGTAAGCATAAGAAGGAAATTGACACACTAACAAAAGACAATGAATATCTAACTAATACAATTGGAAAATTCACAATTGGTAAATCATCTCTAATATTAAAAGGAGCAAGAAGATCAAGTAAGTAAGAAAAGGCATGGTTTAGGATACATTCCACCAGACAATGAGGAAACAATCATTCATCCTAAAATCTATCCAACGCCAAAATTTGTAGCCGAACAAAATACTGACTATAAATCTAACATTAAATACATGCCAATTAAAACAATAAATAATATATCATGTTGTAGTCATTGCAATAAATTAGGACACACTAAAATAACATGTACAACTAAACACTTAAAGTGGATTCCTAAAAGAAAAAGTGAGGAAAATAACCAGCAAGGACTCAAAAGAATTTGGGTACCTAAATCTTAGTGATCTAATGCAGGAAAGCCTTAGAGCATCAAAGTGGTACCTATACAGCGGGTGCTCAAGGCACATGACTAGTAACAGAAGATTGTTTTCGCACATCAAAGAAGAAGAAGGGACAGTAACCTATGGCGATAATGGAAAAGGATCAGTAATAGGTTGTAGATCCATTGGAAGTCAAGACAGAACCATCATAGAAGATGTCCTATGCGTCAAAGGACTCAAGCACAATCTCATAAGCATTAACCAGCTATGTGACAAAGGTCACAAATAAAATTTCAGGAGTCTAAGTGCCTTATTATGAAGGATGGTGTAACTGTGTTCAAAGCCAGCTGAGAAAAGAACTTGTATGTACTGCATCTAGAAGAACTAAAGGATCAGGACATTTGTCTAGCAGCAAGTAAAGATCAAAATGCAGAATTATGGCACAGAAGGTTAGGTCACTACAGCTTGGATGGAATAAGAAAGCTTATCAACATGATCTAGTGGAAGGACTGCCGAAATAAATGCAAGATTGGATAGCATATGTGGACCATGTGCAAAAGGGAAGCATGCAAAATCCTCCTTCAAATCAAAGACAGTGGTCACTGCTTCCAAACCACTAGAATTGCTACACATGAATTTGTTTGGACCAATGAGAACAACTAGCCTGGGAGGAAAGAATTTGGATTTGTAATAGTTGATGATTATTCAAGATTTACATGGGTATATTTCCTAGAACACAAAGATGACACATTCGAAAGTTTTGTGAAGTTCAGTAAGCTAGTTCAAAAGAATAAGAAGTTCAACATAATAAGTATTCGCTCAGATCATGGAGGAGAATTCCAAAATGACAAATTTGCAGAATTTTGTGATGATCAAGGTATAGAGCACAACTTCTCAGCTCTAAGGACACCTCAGCAAAATGGAGTAGCTGAGAAGAAGAATAGAACATTGTTGGATATGGCTAGGACCATGCTATCAGAATACAACCTACCCAGATATTTTTGGCAGAAGCCATAAATACAGCGTGCTACATTATAAATAGGGTCATGATCATGCCAATCCTAAAGAAGACTGCTTATGAACTGTACAAGTAAAGAAAGCCCAAGATCAGCCATCTCAGAACATTCGGTTGTCCATGCTTCATTCACAACAATGGTAAGAAAGACTTAGGTAAGCTGGATTCCAAATCTGATGAAGGAATCTTCATGGGGTACACTTCTAAACCCAAAGGCTATAGAGTTTTTAATAAAATCACTTTATTAATTGAACAAATTGTTCATGTTATCTTTGATGAAACTAACCATTCCTTAATAAAGGAAGTAGACAGTGATGATGAAAATACAAAAAATCTATCCAAGAAACTGAAAGATACATCTATCAAGGATAATGAAGATCCACCCTTGGAAGAACTGCAACAAAAGGAAATTATGCATGATGATCTTCCAAATGGAGATACAGGAAGGATCACCCAAAGGACAACATCATTGGAGATCCAACAGTTGGGGTAAGAACAAGAGGTAATATTATTCCTTGTGATTACTTAGCTTCTGTATCAAATAGAGCCAAAGACAGTCACCGAAGCACTGTTTGATGAATCCTGGATTTTAGCCATACAAGATGAACTTAATCAGTTCAGGAGAAATCAAGTTTGGTCCCTTGTTCCGAGACCATCAGATCATCCTATGATTGGCACCAAATGGGTGTTCAGGAACAAATTGGATGAAGCTGGTGTTATCATTAGAAATAAGGCCAGACTGGTTGCTCAAGACTACTCCCAGGAGGAAGGCATAGATTTCGATGAAACCTATGCACCAGTGGCTAGACTAGAGGCCATTAGAATGTTACTTGTTTATTCATGTGTATAGATTTAAAACTTTTTCAAATGGATGTTAAGTCTGTATTTTTAAATGGTTATATAAAGGAGGAAGTTTATGTAGAACAGCCTCCTGGTTTTGATGATTTAGATTTTCCAAATCATGTTTTCAAATTGCATAAGGTATTATACAGTTTTAAAAAAGCACCTAGAGCATGGTATGAAAGGCTTAGTGCATTCTTATTAACCATGGATTTATCAGAGGACAGGTAGATAGCACATTATTCATTAAATCAAAAGCCAAGAACATATTACGTGTGAAAATTTATGTAGATGATATTATATTTGGATCTACTGATGAATCTCTGTGCAAGTACTTTGAGAAGCTTATGTAGGGAGAGTTTGAAATGAGCATGATGGGAGAGCTCAACTATTTTCTTGAATTACAAATTAAGCAAGACAAAGAAGGCACACACATTGTCAAGCAAAATATACTAAAGAATTATTGAAGAAATTGGATTCGACAATGCCAAACCACTGTCCACTCCAATGAGCACATCCACAAGGTTAGACAGTGATAAGGAAGGTAAGAAAGTTGATCAGAAACTTTATAGAGGCATGATAGGTTCATTACTATATTTAACTGCCAGTAAACCTGATATTTTGTTTAGTGTATGCATGTGTGCAAGATACTAGTCTGATCCCAAAGAATCCCATCTAATATCTGTTAAAAGAATATTTAGATATTTAGCTAAAACTCATGATCTAGGTCTATGGTATCCAAAATCATGTGAAAGTAGTTTAGTTGGATCTTGCAGGATGCTTGATTTCGTGGTCCTCAAAGAAGTAAAATTCAGTAGCACTATCAACAGCTGAAGCTAAATACGTAGCTGCTGGAAGCTGTTGCACTCAACTTATAGATCAAACAACATCTTGAGGATTATGGATTGCACATTAAGACCATCCCATTGCTGTGCGACAACACAAGTGCGATAAATCTCACGAAAAATCCACTAGCACTCCAGGACGAAACACATAGAGGTCAGATATCATTTATTAGAGATCATGTAGCTAATGGTAACATAAATATTTCTGTCATAGATACTCTGAATCAGTTAGCAGATATCTTTACAAAGGCCTTACCTGAAGAGAGATTTACGTCTCTTAGAAGGGAATTAGGCATGTGTAACTTGTGATAGATATGTCTGCATGTAACTGAAATAATAATTTTCAGAATAACACTTGCTCTTCCCGCTAAAATTTAAGCAAAACCTTAAGTGTGTGCGTCATAAATTGCCATGGCACTTCAGATATAAATCTTTATCACTTGCGTAACCTTCTCCTCTTTGTCGTTATCCGTATTTAATGCTCTGGTGTTTCAAAAAGCAACTTTAAGACCTGCCGTTAAATCCGTAATCCATGCCTATCGATTTCCTCTCTCTCTCTCTCTCTCCTTCGACTTGCCTACTCGCAAAACCCTTACGATTCCAGACTCCCCTCTGTGTGATTTCGAAGGATCTCTATGTTCCCGCGAAATCTCTTGAGGGCTTCTGTTCCTTTCTTCCCCACGATCCTCCAGAAACTTCCCTGTTCGATTCCATGGCTGCTTCTGGGAGTTCCGGCACCGTAGGTGGTTACAACATCGCCTTCCTCACGACGGAGCAGCAGGAACGGTTTGCTGCAGTCAAGGTCAAGCTATGTGGGAACAAGGCAGTGGACATTGAAGATCTTGAGAAGCATGGGATGCACAACATTGTGGAAGCTATTCAGAGGATGAAATGGTCAAGGCTAGTTACAGTTCTGAGCCGAGCTATCCGGACATAGCCAAGGCATTCTACACCTGCCTGAAGACGGAAGAAGATGGGTCCCTTTCCTCCTCAGTTAAAGGTACCCGCATTCTCATCACCTATGATCTACTGGAGAGGCTATTTGGTGTGTCTACCGCCAGTCGCAGTGGGGTAGACTCTATTGATATTCATGCTAAGGGATTAGGAATCATCGGAACAGAGTACAAGTTGAAAGATGAAAAAATAGATATCAACTAGTTGAATGCGTTCAATAGGATTCTTCATTTTATAGTTTGCCAGATTCTAGTGCCAAGGAATGCCACATTCTCAACCTGTCCAAAAGCAGACTCAGACATGATGTTTGGGCCATCCAGAATCAGGATATCAACATGGCTCAGGTAATTTTTGAAAGGATGAAATTTTCTGCAGAGATGATATTCCGAAGATCCAAGAAAAAGAAGATTTGTGTGCACCTAAGGCCAGTTATTGAAAGATTAAATGCACATGGAGAAATTATGTGCTCTGTGCAATCTGATATTTCTTCTATCTTCATTAGTCAGAGCACTGGAGTTAAGGAGTTTGGAGCAGTCCAAGCTGAGCTCCAAGGGATGAAAGGTGAGTTGGGGAGCTTGAAGAAGCTAGTGACAGAACTTTCAAATTTTGTGAGGGTGCAATTGACATCTCCTGCCCCTCCTGCTCCCACTCAACAATAGTAGAAGAACCTGCAGTTAGGCCATCAGGGCTAGTTGGTGAAGAATCTGGGCCACCAGGGCCATCTGTAGAGGAAGTTGGGCCGTCAGGGCCATTTTTTGAAGAGTCAGGGCCACCATGGCCATCAGTTGAAGATTCAGGGCCATCAAGGCCAGCGGTTGAAGATGTTGGCAGTGGGCCATCAAGGCCAGTGCAGTCAGAGGCAGAGCAAGTCAGGATTCAAGAGCCTATAGTAGAAGCTACTATCCCCCAGAAGCTCCTGTCCCTTCTCCTCATCAGACTCCAGCTCATTCCACTCCACCTTCATCCTTCACTGCCCCTCCAGCACCTGAAACCTTCAAACAACCTCTTCCAAAGCGCATCTCCTCACCTACACCTTTTCCTACTATCCCCTCTTCTTCACCTATTCTTCTCCTATTATTCCTCCTCCTCCCATCTTTGAGGAACCTCTACCATCATCTTTAGCTACACCCTTGTAGCACCCCGGAAATTTTAAAAATTCAAAATAAATAGAAATAAATAATTTCCATAATACCATAGTATTTAAACTTACGTATCATTATCGTATGTGCTAAAATATATCAAAAAATTCCGTAAAAATTATAAATCAACCCCAAACATTATTACTAAATGCTCCACAAAGATATTTGTGCCAATAAAAATCATTTGGGCTAGGTTTAAGAGTTATCCTGACCGATTATCCAAATAAGGAAACAAGTCGGAGAACTGTTAACACGAAAATACGACGCAACCAAAAATTAAATAAAAATATTGGAGAGACTTTCAACATTATATATTAATGACCCAATATCATAATTGGGCCAATGGACCAAATATGGCCCAAAAATCAAATGAAGCAAGAAAATGCATGGAAATTCGTAACCATAAATAAGCTGAAATTGGAAAGTGGTAATTAGGGTTTAATTGGGATGCAATCATGCATTCTTGGCAACCCAAATTCGTGCCTACCCACCCATGGAGGTTGCTTGATGGCCAAGACGCTCTAATGGAGGGAGAGATCTTCAAATTATGGAAAGACACAATCCAATCCCGCAACCCTTCTTTCCTTGTTGCATTAGGACTCCTAAAACCCATAGATGCTTAAATACTCTTCACCCAAACCCTAGGGACGAGTTTAGAACTTGCTGGGGTCGTGTGGAGGAGCTCTTGGTGGCTGGGGAGCTGTGGATCAACCACAAGAAGCTCATCTTCTTCCCCCGTTCGTCTGCTACGACCAGCACAGACAGTCATCTTGAAGTCGACCAAAGTAGGTCAAACCTAAACCAAACCTTGCAAGGCTTATACCCCTGGAAAGAGGGTCAAGTCTACGTTCTAACCCAAGTGGAATGCCCAAATTTCATGCAGTATACACGGAGCAGTAAGCGTTCTCCTCCAAGTGGTCTGAACACGGGTTTTCTGGAAAAATGAGACTTCTTCAACCCAGAAGGTAGGTTTTCTCGGGCCAAATCTTAACATATCCTATACCAATGTGTAGAGCATCAATTTAACTTTCGTTTCCCACTGGTTGCATCGAATTTCATTGAGTAGATTTGGAACTATAAGCGTTTTCCCCAAGTCGGGCACTGTTAGGGCTTTTCCCGTTCTTTATATGTTTCATGCGATTTGAGACCGAATTAGAGCAAACCCTCAACATGAAAGTTTGTCTACTAGTTGTCCTCGTCAGGTCTTGTGTTTAACGTTTTATCTAAATGTCAATATTTAGAGAGTCATAAGCGTGGTAATAGGGTTGCTACATGGAACTACGTTTTCAGGTTGCACTTGGTTTTACGTTTGTGTTTGACTTGATTAAAGCCTGTCGAAACCATCATTGTTTTCTAATTCCGATTTACTGGAAGCACCCGTGCATGTCTAGGTTGGTTTAAAACTGGTTTCATTATTTTTCATGCACCGTATTGTTCTCTATTTTTGAAGCACCATGTGTCAATATAAGGCAGTTCTGGACCGCAATCCAAGAACATGTCCTTTCTCTGTCGGAGTCAGGCGCAGACCCTGTGAATGCGACGGCCCGATAGGCCACATTCTGAGTCTCGTCGCGATAGTACACCTGTCGCTTTCTGAACGCGACGAGCGCACCGTCGCTATCTCGCTGCCTGATCTGACTTCCCCGTCGCTAGGGTAGTTCAAAATTCGGTTCAAACTGAAAAACCGAACCGAACCGGCCGGTTCGGTTCGGTTCGGTTCGGTTCGATTTGGGGATCTATGTAGTTCAGTTCGGTTTGCTTTTATGAAACCGAATAAACCGATTATATATATAATATTTATATTTTTTACTCAAATAAAAGATAGCGCAGTTGGTTAGCGCTTCGGGGAACATGTCTGGGTCGGTGCGGGTTCGAAATTGGCTTCCTCCCAAAGCGTTTTTTTTCAAAATAGCGTATTTTTGACAAAAAACCGTAAGAAGCTGGGTTTCGAACCCAGAACCTGGGCTGATGGGCTTCAGCGCCTTGGCCATTGCGGCAGGCGCATAGATGCGATATAATGCCTATTAGATTTCGGTTTAAACCGAACCGAACCGATCGGTTCGGTTTGGCCAAAAATGGACCAACCGAAACCGAACCGAACCGTGTTCAGCCCTACCCGTCGCGTTCCTCACATTCCATTGTCGTGTTCTGGTCCCGACACGTCGCGACCCTTACTGGGGACCGTCTCGACCTGACCTCCGGGTCTGACCGCCCTGTCGCCTTCTTCATAAGCACCCGTCACAATCTGCCTGCCTGATCTGACAAACCTGTCGCGATCCTTACAAGGCACTGTCGCGTTCTGATCTGACCCCGTCGCGACCCTTACTGGTGTTCGTCGCGATCTCAGGATTTTTACATGAAACCACATGTTTTCTTGCAAATCTTACCGCATATACCCGAGGTCTGTTTAACGTGATATTTATTGTGTAAGTTGCATGTCTTGGGTCTGATCATTACATGATGTTTATTTAATGACTTAAAAGTGATTAACCCATTTAAAAGCTTTAATTAAATGAATGCTATTCTAAGTGTTCCTTAAATGTTATGATCCATTCATGCTACTTATGATTTAGTCTTCCTACTGTTCTACCATGTTTAAATGATAATTGTTATCATAAAATCTTGCAAAACCATGATTTGTTAAAGTGCATAGTTTTATTCCATGTTATATTGTTAAGTGCTTCCCGCGAGTTTGAGACCGATGGTTCATGAATTGAGACACGCGTACATCACTACACAGTTACACGTCTAGCCAGCCCTTTCTTGGGAATTTGGAAGCTCTCTACCGGTCATTCCGAATCGGTAGACTAGTGACATGTTCTCCAATGCCTCCGTAAATCTCCTCTGACCATGGATTCCCACATGGCCGATGAGTTGGTTGTACCATTGAAGTTTCCTGGAGATAGCGTGCACTTCCTCTCTCGTCTTGTTCTCGTGAGTGTGAATTACAATCTAGACTAAAGCCGTTAATGTAAAGATTGAACTAAATTATAAATAGTACCGTTATGCTGCCGAATTATCTCTTGACCATTGTTATCATGAAATCATGTTCAATTACTTATTACTTGTTCCCATCATCATCATGAACATGACATTACACATGCTTACTTATTGAAACTCTCATTGGCCATTATTAATGACTGTGGATATCTACATTTGAAAATTTAAGTGAGATGCTGACAGGGCACGGCGTGTGTTCAAGGGCTCTAGTCTAGCCCCAATGACAGAGAGTCATAAATATACTGTTAACCATGGGGTATAATGATTACTGGCGTTGCATCTGCGCTGGGAGTCGTGCGTGTCGTGTTGAATGATAGATACAAAAACCACATACACGTGTCCTGGTGTACATTCTTGATGGATCTTTTCTTGGTGTACATTAGTGTCTACATGCCTGATTAGTGTTACATGATCGTGCTCGTGCGTGCTTGCTTGCTTGCGTGATATGGCCATCCTACATTTATTACAATTAGTGATATCTTGCGTTCTTGTCATCAAGTGATATCTTGCATTCTTGAAAGCTATTGACATCAAGTGAAATCTTGCGTGCTTGTACAAAGTGATCTATTGCTAGTTCTATCTTGTCATCTCGTTCTAGATCTCGTTCTATCATGATCACTCTATCTAGCTTGTTTCATGTTTTAACGAGTTTTATTCGCACATGCATATCATGACATTCATCGTGCTTACCTAGCTCTAAACGTACCTCTGCATGCATGTAGACGATATCATCCTTTATCGTGTTTACTCTATGTGCATCTCTTACACACAGCTATTTGGTTTTACTATTTTCATGACTATTTCTTTTAACGATGACTGACATCAGAGACAGCTTAGTTGTCCGCTGTTCAAAATTGAAATCTGTGTAGATCTCTGATCCAGTTCCACTTTACAATGTTGGACAAAATAGAAGCCAAAGGATATCTGAGAAGATCTCATCTCCTTGCGTGCACAAGTGATCAAAAGACTGTTGACTGGAAGCTTCCAAGTATCATCCAGTCTAACGTCTACTTGAGAGAGAGACAATGGACACTTCAACGTACATATTTCAATTGGAGATATAAATACAAGACGGAGGATTAGAACAGGCACGGATTTTTCAGATAGATTGAAAAACCTGGTTTCAAGCTTTCAAATCTTCAAAAAGAATTCCAGAGCCAAGAACCTTATTCCACTTTTGCTTTCGCTCTTTGCTCTCCACTCTGTAGTGAAAATCTTGAGAGAGCTTGTGTAGTTCTGAGAGTGTGCTCATCTTAGATTCTTTGCTCTCAGTGCTAGTTGCTTCAGATCTTGGCTTGTTAAAAGCTTGATCTAGGGGCTTGATCTTATTCCATTCTCTGTGTATTGTCTTCCCTTCGGTTGTGAAGGAAGACCTGATTGTATCCAGGGTGCAGTGTCCCTTCAGTTGTGAAGGAAGACCTGGTGGGAACCAGGTGTAATATTCCCTTCGGTGTGAAGGAAGACCTGGTGGGAGCCAGGGTGTAGCCTTCCCTTCGTGTGAAGGAAGACTAGCTGAGCTGGATGTTTGTTGTGTCCATAGGGGGACTGTACCCTAGTTAGTGGAATCCTAAGTTGTTGCTCAGGGACTGGACGTAGGACTCCCAAGGAGAGGAAGTCTGAACTAGGATAATTCTTGTGTTGTGTGATTGTTTTCTTTGTGTGATTGCTTTCGAGCTAACAGCTGCTAACCTCTATCGAAGAACGTTGTTGTGTGAATGTTTTTGATTTACAGGTACTAATCAAGTATTTTTAAAAGACCCATTCACCCCCCCCCCCCTCTGGGCTCGTCAACTGGGCAACATTGATGACATCCTTATTTACTCCAAATCTAAAGAAGAACATGAGGAACACTTGAAGGTTGCTCTGCAAGTGCTCAGAGATAATCAACTCTATGCTAAACTTAGTAAGTGTGAATTCTGGATGGAGGAAGTGTCTTTCCTTGGTCACATCATATCCAAGGAGGGAATCTCTGTGGATCCATCTAAGGTGGAGGCGGTAAAGAACTGGGAAAGGCCGACAACTGTGTCGGAGATTAGGAGCTTTCTGGGTTTAGCCGGTTATTATCGTCGTTTTATTAAGATTTCTCAAAGATAGCCGTACCATTGACCATGCTTACCAGGAAGGAGAATCCATTTGCATGGACTGATGAATGTGAAGAAAGTTTCAGGGCATTCAAAAAGCACCTTACCTCAGCACCCGTACTGACACTACCAGTTGCTGAGAGTAGTTTTGAAGTATACACCGATGCATCCAGGATCGGCCTAGGCTGTGTGCTGATGCAAAATGGGAAAGTTATATGCTACCAGGCAATTGAAGAAGCACGAGGACAATTATCTTGTACATGATCTAGAGCTAGCTGCTGTAGTGTTCGCCTTGAAGATATGGCGTCATTATCTATATTGGTGAGAAGTTCATTGTGTTTTCTGACCATAAAAGCTTGAAGTATCTGTTTTCTCAGCAGGACTTGAATATGAGATAGCGGAGGTGGTTGGAGTATCTCAAAGACTTTGACTTTACGATCCAATATCATCCAGGAAAAGTAAATGTTGTGGCAGATGCTCTAAGTAGAAAGCCAATGATCACATTGTCAAGTTTAATGGTGGGCGAATGGAAGTTATTAGAAGACTTCGCCTAGTTAAATATTGATGCTGACATCAAAGAGAATGGATGCCTTGTTGCTAGTGTTAGAGCACAACCTACACTATTGGAGGACATCACAACACTCCAAGACAATGACCCTGTACTTGTGGATATTAAGGCTAATCTAGACCAGAGGCCGGATTTCTCATTAACTGAAGATGGAAGACTATTGTTCCGGGATCGAGTCTGTGTACCCGACCAGGCGGAGACAAGGAAAATGATTATGGATGAGGCTCACAAGACCAGGTATACCATTCATCCTGGAACTACCAAAATGTATCAAGATCTGAAGAGAAGCTTTTGGTGGCCAAATATGAAGAGGGAGGTGGCAGAATATGTCGCTCGATGCTTAACGTGTCAAAAGGTTAAGGCGGAACACTTGCGACCCGCGGTAAACTCAAACCCCTAGAAATCCCGGCATGGAAATGGGAAGGTATAGGGATGGACTTTATTTTCGGACTACCCAAATCTAGAGGTGGATTCGATGGTATCTGGGTTATAGTCGACCTCTTAACTAAGTCAGCTCACTTCTTGCCAGTGAAGAATAAGTGGTCAGTAGATGTTCTGGATGCATTGTATGTGAAGGAAATAGTCAGATTACATGGAGTACCGGTGTCTATCATGCCTAATAGAGACCCTAGGTTTACATCCCACTTTTGGAAAGGACTGCACTACTCCTTGGGATCTAAACTAAACTTTAGCACGGCTTTCCATCCACAGACAGATGGTCAGACGGAGAGAACCAACCAGGTGATTGAAGATATGCTTAGAGCATGTGTCCTAGATTTTGGAGGTAGCTGACATGAGCACTTACCTCTTGTGGAGTTTGCCTACAACAATAGCTATCAAGCCAGCATTCAAATGGCACCATTTGAAGCACTCTATAGCAGGAGTTGCCGATCTCCAATATGCTGGTATGAAGTTGGCGAGAAACAAATACTAGGACCAGAGATGATAAGGGAAACCACAGAGAAGGTAAAGCTTATTAAAGAAAGAATGGCAGTGGCGCAGCAAAGACAAAAGGCATATGCAGATAATAGAAGAAGAGACCTGGAGTTTCTGGTTGGTGAACATGTATTCTTGAAAGTGTCTCCAGGCCGTGGGATCAGACGTTTTGGTATTAAAGGCAAGTTGTCACCAAGGTTCGTCGGACCTTTCGAAATTCTGGAAAGAGTCGGCGAGGTGGCTTATCGTCTCGCTTTACCACCTCAAATGGATGGAATACACAATGTGTTCCACATATCCATGTTGAAAAAGTATGTAAGAGACCGTGCCATGTCATAGAATATGAGCTCCTGGAATTCAACAAAGACGAACATAACAAGAGAAGCCAATTAAGATCGTGGACCGGGAACTGCGCCAACTAAGGAATAAGGTCATCCCATTAGTAAGGGTTAGATGGAATCAGCGCATGGATGAAGACGACACGTGGGAAACCGAGGAAGCAATGCGCAAAAGATACCCGGAGCTATTCACAAGTAAGTACACCTCACTTGTATAATAACTTTCTATACATGAATTTTGGGACCAAATTCTCTTAAGTGGGGGAGGGTGTAGCACCCCGGAAATTTTAAAATTTTAAAATAAATTGAAATAAATAATTTCCATAATACCAGAGTATTTAAACTTACGTATCATTATCGTATGTGCTAAAATATATCAGAAAATTCCGTAATAATTATAAATCAACCCCAAACATTATTACTAAATGTTCCACAAAGACATTTGTGCCAAGAAAAATCATTTGGGCTAGGTTTAAGAGTTATTGTGACCGATTATCCAAATAAGGAAATAAGTCGAGAACCGTTAACACGAAAATACGACGCAACCAAAAATTAAATAAAAATGTTGGAGAGACTTTTAACATTATATATAATGACCCAATATCATAATTGGGCCAATAGACCAAATATGGCCCAAAAATCAAATGAAGCAAGAAAATGCATGGAAATCGTAACCATAAATAAGCTGAAATTGGAAAGTGATTAGGGTTTAATTGGGATGCAGTCATGCATTCTTGGCAACCCAAATTCGTGCCTACCCACCCATGGAGGTTGCTTGATGGCCAAGACGCTCTAATGGAGGGAGAGATCTTCAAATTATGGAAAGACACAATCCAATCCCGCAACCCTTCTTTCCTTGTTGCATTAGGACTCCTAAAACCCATAGATGCTTAAATACTCTTCACCCAAACCCTAGGGACGAGTTTAGAACTTGCTGGGGTCGTGTGGAGGAGCTCTTGGTGGCTGGGGAGCTGTGGATCAACCACAAGAAGCTCATCTTCTTCCCCCGTTTGTCTACTACGACCTGCACAGACAGTCATCTTGAAGTCGACCAAAGGTAGGTCAAACCTAAACCAAACCTTGCAAGGCTTATACCCCTGGAAAGAGGGTCAAGTCTAAATTCTAACCCAAGTGGAATGCCCAAATTTCATGCAGTATACACGGAGCAGTAAGCGTTCTCCTCCAAGTGGTCTGAACACGGGTTTTCTGGAAAAATGAGACTTCTTCAACCTAGAAGGTAGGTTTTCTCGGGCCAAATCTTAACATATCCTATACCAATGTGTAGAGCATCAAGTTAACTTTCGTTTCCCACTAGTTTCATCAAATTTCATTAAGTAGATTTGGAACTATAAGCGTTTTCCCCAAGTCGCGCACTGTTAGGGCTTTTCCCGTTCTTTATATGTTTCATGCGATTTGAGACCGAATTAGAGCAACCCTCAACATGAAAGTTTGTCTACTAGTTGTCCTCGTCAGATCTTGTGTTAACGTTTTGTCTAAATGTCAATAGTTAGAGAGTCATGAGCGTGGTAAGAGGGTTGCTGCATAGAACTACGTTTTCAGGTTGCACTTGATTTTACGTTTGTGTTTGACTTGATTAAAGCCTGTCGAAACCATCCTTGTTTTCTAATTCCGATTTACTGGAAGCACCCTTGCATGTCTAGGTTGGTTTAAAACTGGTTTCGTTATTTTTCATGCACCATACAATTGTTCTCTATTTTTGAAGCACCATGTGTCAATATAAGGTAGTTTTGGACCGCAATCCAAGAACATGTCATTTCTCTGTCGGAGTTAGGCGCAGACCCTATGAACGCGACGACCCGATAGGCCACGTTCTGAGTCTCATCGCGACAGTACACCTGTCGCTTTCTGAACGCGACGAGCGCACCGTCGCTATCTCGCTGCCTGATCTGACTTCCCCGTCGCATTCCTCACATTCCATTGTCGTGTTCTGGTCCCGACACGTCGCGACCCTTACTGGGGACCGTCGCGACCTGACCTCCGGGTCTGACTTCCCTGTCGCCTTCTTCATAAGCACCATCGCGATCTGCCTGCGTGATCTGACAAGCCTGTCGCGATCCTTACAAGGCACTGTCGCGTTCTGATCTAACCCCGTCGCGACCCTTACTGGTGTCCGTCGCGATCTCAGGATTTTTACATGAAACCACATGTTTTCTTGCAAATCTTACCGCATATACCCGAGGTCTGTTTAACGTGATATTTATTGTGTAAGTTGCATGTCTTGGGTCTGATCATTACATGATGTTTATTTAATGGCTTAAAAGTGATTAACCCATTTAAAAGCTTTAATTAAATGAATGCTATTCTAAGTGTTCCTTAAATGTTATGATCCATTCATGCTACTTATGATTTAATCTTCCTACTGTTCTACCATGTTTAAATGATAATTGTTATCATAAAATCTTGCAAAACCATGATTTGTTAAAGTGCATAGTTTTATTCCATGTTATATTGTTAAGTGCTTCCCGCGAGTTTGAGACCGATGGTTCATGAATTGAGACACGCGTACATCACTACACAGTTACACGTCTAGCCAGCCCTTTCTTGGAATTTGGAAGCTCTCTACCGGTCATTCCGAATCGGTAGACTAGTGACTTTTTCTCCAAGGCCTCCGTAAATCTCCTCTGACCATGGATTCCCACATGGCTGATGAGTTGGTTGTACCATTGAAGTTCCCTGGAGATAGTGTGCACTTCCTCTCTCGTCTTGTTCTCGTGAGTGTGAATTACAATCTAGACTAAAGCCGTTAATGTAAAGATTGAACTAAATTATAAATCGTACCGTTATGCTGCCGAATTATCTCTTGACCATTGTTATCATGAAATCATGTTCAATTACTTATTACTTGTTCCCATCATCATCATGAACATGACATTACACATGCTTACTTATTGAAACTCTCATTGGCCATTATTAATGACTGTGGGTATCTACATTTGAAAATTTAAGTGAGATGCTGACAGGGCACGGCGTGTGTCCAAGGGCTCCAGTCTAGCCCCAATGACGGAGAGTCATAAATATACTGTTAACCATGGGGTATAATGATTACTGGCGTTGCATCTGCGCTGGGAGTCGTGTGTGTCATGTTGAATGATAGATACAATAACCACATACACGTGTCCTGGTGTACATTCTTGATGGATCTTTTCTTGGTGTACATTAGTGTCTACGTGCCTGATTAGTTTCATGATCGTGCTCATGCGTGCTTGCTTGCTTGCGTGATATGGCCATCCTACATTTATTGTAATTAGTGATATCTTGCGTTCTTGACATCAAGTGATATCTTGCATTCTTGAAAGCTATTGACATCAAGTGAAATCTTGCGTGCTTGTACAAAGTGATCTATTGCTAGTTCTATCTTGTCATCTCGTTCTAGATCTCGTTCTATCATGATCACTCTATCTAGCTTGTTTCATGTTTTAACGAGTTTTATTCGCATATGCATATCATGACATTCATCGTGATTACCTAGTTCTAAATTGTTAATCACTTATATCATTGCCCGCACATTGAGATATAAATCCTACTGGGCTAGTTTACTCATTCCCCTACTTTTACCCAATCTAGGTGACTATGAAGTTCAAGAGGAAGAGCAAGACGAGGATGGGAATGCGTCCGAGTGAAGAGCATTCCAATTATGAGTCTATCTATAGCTAGGTTATTTTGAGTGTTAGAACAATGTAGTAGGAAGTGAGGTATTATGTACTTTTTCTTTTATTGAGTCTTAGTCCTGTATTAGTTTATCTGAGACAAATATGAGATTTGAATACAATTTCCATTAAGTTCAATATTTGGGCCCTATGATGATGTATTTTGTTATACATTTAGTGCGTGCTAGCTAGAGGCTTATTTGCCGACTGTTCACGTCTCGAATTATAGACTCGAATTATTCCGCACTAATAATATCCGCTGCGTAATTATCGGGACGTGACAACCCTCATCTGCTGGTCCATCATCTGTGGACCATCTGCACCACCCCTCCTACTTCTTTCTATTCTCTCATCCACCCACTCCTCCATCATTCATAATATCATTCCGGAAGGTGCTCTTATTCAGGGTGAGGTCATTCAGGACATTAAAGATGAGTTTGAAGAAGCAATTCTTCGCTCAGTCCTGTCTGTTTCTTCTCTATATTCATAGAACAAGCTCTTCTAGTCTGCCCAAAAAAAGAGGAAAGTTTCAAAGGACCTTGCTCTCTCCTCTGAACCTCGCTTTCCCCCTCTTGGTTCTCTCTTTCTGTTGAAAATAGAAGGAGATCCCTATACTATGAATTCTTACAAAAACATATATTTGCTACCATTTTTGGCCTCCCTCACCTTAACCTCACTGAACACCTCCATATTGTTCTTCCTCTCTCCCACATATCAAAATCAGATCAGTCCAAAATCTTTTCCATTGCTGAGTCTAAGACTAAAGACCAGTGGGCTAGGGGCCATCAGTCTCTCTACAGACAGTTTCTTCTGCAAGATCGAACGCTTCCCACCTTCAGACCATCCTCACAATGTCAGAGTGGTTTGTCATCCACCACAGAAAGTCTTGGGGCCCTTTCATCCAAAAGGAAATCAAATTGATCTGGCACTTCCAGATGTTCCAAGACTACAGATTTGTCAACAAATTGCCAGAAGTTCAGATTGTTCAGTTTAGGGGAGCCATCGCACAGTTGAGAACTGAAAACCCTGTCAATACCTCCCTTCATGTAGATTTTGCTTCCTCAAGCTACCAGAGGTTGTCTTCTTCCCAAGCTTCATTCATTGCTCATGGACTCTATTGTGGGAACCATTATCTTTGAGAGATTTGCTAGAGTCATGGCCAGAATCACAGTCTGTAAGGGTGCTCCTCTTGCCTTCCACAGATTTATATTCCGTGAATATCACAGAGGAAATATCAAGTCTGAAGTTCTTGCTCCTCTTCTGTATGAATGTGAAAGGCTCTCTCCATCTGATTGGGAGAAGCACTATCATCAGGCTGCTCAACAATTGGATGCCCTGGACTCTTCTTTATTCAATTCAGGCAAACCCCCTCTGTCTGCTGATGAATTCTGGATCTCAACTCCATCAATTTGGCTCAAGATCCTTATGTCATTTGGGTTGAACGGTACAAAGTTTATATACCCTTGAAAAAGGATCTGCAACAGCAGTAGATTTTCTACCCAATATCCATTGACAAGTTCCTACAGCATGCCAGTTTTGGAACCATCAGTCACTATCGGACATCTCTTGGAAAGAGGAGTATGCCAATTTCATTAAAGCTCAGAGGCAACTCCACATCCAGAGAATGCTTCCTAATATGGGGCCTTCCTACACTATTGCTTGGGGTGCTTTTAAAAAATATTTTGAAGAACAGGAACTCTAGGCTTGGCCCATCATTACTCGCCATGCCTCTCTTTTGTCTCTTGTCTTCTACATTTCTGATCACCATTAAGTAATGAAATTTACTCTCCTTGGCTCCATTATCTTAGTATCTTTTTCCTTGACTCCTTATTTTTCTTTTTGCTTAATGACAAAAAGGGGGGAGAAATATTCTGAAAGACATACCCTAAAATTAAATTGAAGTTAACTAATTTTCAGTACTTTCAATGCATGAAATGTTATGTTTTTTCATCACCAAAAAGGGGGAGATTGATGATCAGTCTATTTCCATATATTTTATTTATTATATGCAATTTTGGTGATTAACAAAATCTCATAAATATTTCCTAACAAATTCTTTTCAAGTTTATCCACAGAAAATAATTCAACCAAAATCTGTAAGTTACTCTCACACACTGTCATTCAAAGTTCATAGCATGCATTTCTTCTAAGTACACATCGACTTCCTTTATAAAACAACAATTTTATAAGAGAAACAACGATTTCCATCGATACAACGATTTCATAAGTAAAACAATGATTTCCATAGCTACAACGATTTCATAAAAGAAACATCAATTTCCATCGCTACAATGATTTCATAAGTGAAACATCGATTTCCATCGCTATAATGATTTCATAAGTGAAACATCGATTTTCATCGCTATAACGATTTCATAAGTAAAACAACGATTTCCATTGCTACAACGATTATAAAGTGAAACAACAATTTCCATCGCTACAACGATTTCATAAGTAAAACAACGATTTGATCAAAAACAACGATTCGCTTATACTTAAACAACGATTTGATCGAAAACAACGATTCACTTATAGTTAATAACAATTTGATCGAAAACAACGATCGCTTATACTTAAATAACGATTTGATCGAAAACAACGATTCACTTATACTTAAACAACGATTTGATCGAAAACAACGATTCGCTTATACTTAAACAACGATTTGATCGAAAATAACGATTCGCTTATACTTAAACAACGATTTGATTGAAAACAACGATTTTCCTTCATTTAAACAACGATTTGATCACAAACAACGATTTGGTCGCAAACAACGATTTGTCTTCACTTGAACAACGATTTCAATCTCACAATGATTTCAGTATTGAAACAACGATTTCATGATCGATTTCATTCAAATAAGAATTTAATGATTGATTTCAGTAAAACAACGATTTCATCTGCTCATCAATTCTGTTTCTTTGTACAGAGCATCGATTTCATTATATTTATACATAGACTATATTCACATGGCATCGACTTGGTTTCAACATGGATTACATTCTCACATGATTATACCAATATCATACAGAATGCTCTTTATGTATAGCTCTTGTAAAGTATTGCTCTATCTTTTTGTTGTCATGCATATGCTTAAGACTTTGTGGATTTCAAAATTCTTCCAGCGCATCATGGTGTACTTGATCATTTATTGTGATAGTATAATATTTTCACACGAAATATTCTTGCTTACTTCATGTGTCACATAGAGTCTTGATTTGTGTGATATTAGAATGACATTTCTGCTTGGCATATCTTCATACTGCATGACTACCAACGTTAACTGACAATTTAGACAAAAGGAGTTGTCTAGGTATCAGTATTTTCGCATGCAGGGCTTTATAGTAAAGCACGTCAAAGATGGATATGTCAACTTGTCAGAAGGATAAAAGATTTGGAAGATCTTCCCTAAAGGTGTAAGGATCAATCCAAGCATCTATGGTTGCAGGCTCACCTCTCCACGCCTACGACCAGTCTCTCTAACGTGCATGAAGCTGTGAGACAATGTGTAACGTCGCACGTTTTTCGGATCTTCGTGGATCCTTGCTTAGTGGGTTTGGTGGCCAATCTGTGGCCCATTCGACTGTGTTTCAGGGGTACATGTGGTTATGAGGCTTGGTGGGCTGACAGGTTGGGCCCAAAGTGCTCACAGGTTTTCTGCCTGTGAACGCGACAGGGGGTTGCGTCGCGTTCTGAACGCGACGGCCCTGATGGTCGCTTTCCAGTTGCCGCAATTTTGGATTGACGTCTGCATGCGCGCCACGTGCACACACTAGGCGGCCATGCTAATGTCGACAGTGGGAAGGCGACGGCCTCATACGTCGCGTTCAGGTTGCGACGTAGGGCGACGTCGCGTTCCTAACTGCTGGGTGTTTAAGTTGGTTCGGACGGACAGAGCTGTGGCAAGCTCTGCTCGGCTAGGGGAGGTCGTTGCGGAGGTTTTTCGGGCGATTCGAGGTTCTGGAGGAGTTTTTGGCGTGCTCTCGCCGCGAGGACGTCGCCTGGAGCGGGGGAGACGTCGTACCATGGATGGGTTTCACGTTCTTCGTAAAGGTAGGGAGATTCCTCCATGTTTCAACATGTGAATAGTGTGTGTGGCATGTTTAATGCATTTACTATTGTGCAAACCGTAGATAGCATGCTAGGGAATCACAAAGAGCATGAAAAATGGAATTAAACACGGTTTTATAGGGTTGTGGGGGTAATCTGGCGAAGGGTACCTGGTTAGGGTTTTTCACCTGTGAAGGCGACGGCCTGGGATGTCGCGTTCTAAACGCGACAGCCTGACCCGTCGCGTTCAGCTTTTGAAGGTGACATGTCGAGGGGCCACGTTCTGATGGTGACCAAGGACCCTGTCGCGTTAACAGGTCCGAGAGGCTATATGTGTGTGCATGGCTATATCGTTATCAGATTATCGTTGTGTGATGCGTATGGCTTAGGTTGTGGTGCATTGGCACCTGTAGCGCTCCTCGGACGTAATGCTCACGAGGTTGGCATGTTGTTCACGTGGTGTCTACGTGGTTTATGTTTAATAAAGCATATGTAGGTGTAAAGTGTTGATGGTTAGGGAATCATGTGATTCCTATTAAGTATGTTAATATGGTATGTTTAAGTGATCGTCGTGGTGCTATGGTTTAGTGTGGCTATGGAGGTCATGAAATGATCTATGATAGGCCGGTTAGCGGTTTACATGAACTTTGATGTCGTGGGGCTTGGGGGTCACATGGTGACCCATGGCAAGCCTGTTTATTAAGTATATTGTGGTATAGGTTTTACCGACATGTTAAATGATCGATGTGGTTTGTGTGTTGCCGAGTGTGGTGGTCCGGCGCCTATTCTGGAATGCCTTTTCAGATGGGTTCCCCAAGTTTGTGTGAGCCAGGCACGTGAGTGCTCGGGGCTTGTTTCGATATTGTATGTGTACCGTCGAGGTCTGTGTCGTCTGTCCTGGACACCCTCATTCCTGTGTTTGAGTTGTACGTCCGGCTGAGGGAAAGACGACTGGGGGCAGCGACTTGTGTTTGTGGGTGTGCAATCTCTTGTAGCGCGCTCGTGGTTGGGGGTACGGACACCAGTAGACATACTGATCCCCAGCTAGTCCTGTGTTTCCAGTGCCTCACTTTAGGGAGCTCGAGCCGGAGTCCCTAAGGGTGCCAGGCATGGGCCTGCAGGGTGTGTGACTTGTAGGTTGTGGTGTCGGTTGGTCTCCACTGTTCTTTGGCTTGTGTTTGTGGAGCGGTAGTTGGACCTTTCGTCCTTGACCACGAGACTGAGAGGTAGTTCTTGTGTTGTGTTGTTCGGGGTGGATACTGGCGTCATGAACCAGTACTCCATTCCCATGTGGTGGCGTCGTTCCTTCCGACTCCTGCTTTGCCTGTGGTGTAGGTTTTTGAGTGTTGACTCACCATTGTGGTTTGACTGGTTGTGGTGTGCCCTGGTGGTGGCACAGTTGTGTTTATGGTTCTGTGGTGGTACCTCGTGGAGGTAGGTACTTGTACCCTTTGTGGGTATCCGTTTCTCGTGGTACGCTGAGTACTAGCCTTTTCAGGTGTTGAAGTGGAGCTGTGCTCCATGGAGGTCGTGTTGTAGGACCTTCCACTTGTTGTAATGTACCTTGTAAGGGTAGCTTTCCGTTGTATTGTGATTTTGGGGTATGGCGGACTAGCTTCTGGTTAGCAGTCCTGTTACCCTTGCGTTTGAGGTTTCAGTGTTGGTACTAGTGATAGTAGGTACCTGTACCCCTTGGGGGTTGGCTTTGTGTTGTGGTACATTGCGTACCAACCTTTCTAGTGTTGCGATGAACTGATGTTTTTGGTGGAGGTCGTAAGGTGTGACCTTCCACACGTGCTGTGTACCCTGTTTAGGGCACGTTTCCGATTGTGGTTCCAATGTGTGCTGGTCTTGGCACCTTGATGCCAGTTCGGTTACCCTGCATGGGTAGCTTGCCTGTGAAGCTTGTTGTCGAGGCGATGGTTTGCCTGTGAGACTAGAAGCCTGAGCAGTGGTCTGCCAGTGAGGCTTGTGGTTGAGGTATTCTCAGGGTTGGGTAGACTAGTAATGTTGTGCTAGTCTTGTTGTTCCCTTTTACCTTTCGAGGTTACATTAGTTGATATGTTTATGTTAATATTGATTAACCATGGTTTAATTAAGTAAGTAGGATGTGGTTGGATTTGTGTGGCCAGTGAGACCCTTCGAGGTTGAGGTCTCTTTTGTTAGTTGTTGTGATTTTTGAGTGGTCCCTACTGAGCCTGTGACTTGTTGAGGCTCACTCCCCTACAGTTCCTTTCAGGGCTTGCCGTGTGTTTGGCTTGCAGCGGCATTGTGGCAGACTTGTACCACCGTAGTAGTGTTAGTTGTGTTGTGTGAGCTTGTGCTCCCTCGGGGTATGCCCCATGTAGTTGTACTTTTTAATTGGACATGTAATAATGTAGTGGGACAATTGTACAAATATGTGAATAGATATGAGCACATGTACTTTCTTGTATCTTATACTGTTGTGGTTTGTTTTTTATATTCTTACTGGACACGTGTGTGAGATATCCCTTGTGAGACTTCGGTCCGTTCGCGGGAGACGGATCTGGATATGGAGCCTTAATGGGCATAAATATCGTGGTCGTTAAAGTTGGTATCAGAGCAATCGTCTAGTTAGAATATGAAAAGACATTGAGAGTACAATGTCCCAATACATAGATTAATGTCCACTGATGGTAGTAAGTTTGTGGTTTTGTGTTGGTTAAAGTGGTATTTATCTGAGTCTTTTTCTATAAAACGTGTTTATGTGTTGAGAATTTGGCAGCCGTTAGCAGTTGTTAAAAGTTGATGTGAATAGAGGTGGTATATTCTGTGTGATTATACCAGTGTGTTAGTTTGTGATAGAAATGTGGGTTGTTAAAGATTCACAATTAAAGAAATTGAGGAGATTAATAAGTTTAGATATAGAATTTAGTAAGTGAGTTTTAGTGAGATATAGAGTTAGCAGAGATAGGTATATGGTAATGAGGTGATGAGGAACAAATTAGTATGTATTAGAAATGATTAAATGTGCAGATTATAGTTGAGGACCTCAATAGAGGTATTGTGGCGTTAGAGATCTGAGTCAGATGATATCAAGAAACAGTATGAATGATAATGTGATTAGTGTTATGAAGAACTTGGCATGATTAAGTAAGGCAGATCAGCTTTAAAAGAGGTACTGGTACATAGAAAAGTAGTGATTTATGGCAAATAGATTAAGTGTGTCTGAGATTGGAAATTTGAGAAAGAGATTTGAGAAAGGTGCTGTTATGAATAATGATGGTAATAGGAAGTTTGATATGAGGATTCATATAAATATGTACAGAAAGGATCAGTTGAATAAAGAGAGAGAAAATAAGAATCAGCGTACAGTTAGATTTCTGAGAATTACACAAGAGAAATATTTAGTTGATGATGGCAGATTATGAGAAATTCTTCAGAATGTGTTATTAAAGATTGCTGTGCTAAAGACAAGATCAGTGAAAGTTAGTAACTATGAGCAGTTTGAAGAAGATTAAAATTAAGTTAAGTATGTTGAAATGAGTTTAAGCCAAGTGAAATAGAATGGAAAGAGGTGTATTAATGGAAAAGCAGTTAAGAAATATTGAGTTGAGAGAAATAGTAAGGCAGATTGTGATATTTATGATATTTGAGAAAAGAGCAGTTAATGGAATAAGAGAAGCAGACAGAGCAAGTTGTATATTTAAAGAGATGGGTATTCAGATTTGAGTTTTTGCAATATTTTAAAGAAAGATGACTAGATATCAGAAAGATTTATAGTATGAATGGTACAGTAAGATTAGTCAAACGGCAGAATGAATAAGAGAATATTTTACAGAAAAGATGTTATGATTAAAATGATTGGCAATTTAGATAAAGAAGAAATATGGATCAGAGAAAGGAAGAATTTAGCAAATGATGAAGTGAATAAGATCAGATGAGTCAGGAATGTTCAGCTAGAGTTTGCATATCGGTGTAAAGAAAATGATTCAATTGAGCAGAAATAGACTGTTATTAAGATATTGCAGAGTTGGTGCAGGAGCAGGAGCAGATTAATTAAAGAATATTTGGAAAGGTTATGCAACAAAATTATGAGATTAGCCAGAAAATGACAGTAAAGCAAAAAAGGTATATAAAGAGCACAATATGTCAATAGCGGTTTAGCAGATCAGAAATTGTAATAATTTCTTCAGCACAAATTAATTGAATAAGATGATTTGAGAAGCAGTTAAAGTTAGAAATGAATTCAGTTGAAGTCAAAGAAAGTAAATGAAAGTAATAATACGAACATAAATTGTGAAATATTTTGCAAAGTGTTCAGCGTGATCAGAGTAGCGCAGTGGAAGCAAGGAAGATTTAATATTCACAGATTGTTCAAGGTTTGCTTGGATAAGAAAAAATGTAAAATTTTGCGCAGTAGAATAAAGGAACAAAGGTTATTGTGGTTTTTAATTAGAGCTGATTTAAGCGGTATGAGCAGAATAATATGAAAAGGCAGAAAATTTAAAGATGGTGATTGGTTTTCTTTGAAAAGTTGGCAGTTGCAAATGTAAATGCAGATGAGGCAGGATAACAGCAAGCAGTGATAAATAGAAAAAGAGAATGGCACTGAAAAATCCAAGAATTTAGAAAGATTATGACATGGTAAAGTATTATAGTGTAAGATATTCGAGAAAGGTGAAGCGGTCCCGAAAGAAATGTTGCAAACACAGCCAGAAAAATGTGGAAGAAGGTTGAGTCAAAAGAGATAAAGCGCCAACAGCAAGGTAAAATCGCCTATAGTTGAAAGGTAAAGAAAGAGTGGAATATAGTAATTGGGCAGTGCAGCTATAAAATGGATTAAAGAAAAGGGGAAGCAAAGCAAGTACAGAAATGAATAGATTGAATCAATTTTCAGTCAGTGCAAGATGGTATGAAAAGGCAAGTGCAGTAGAAGAGTATCCTACTTGTTCTGTGCACGGCTTTGTTTCTTTTTAGGCGATAATCCGGCTTACTGTGGTTCGTGTTGAATGTCGAGGATGACATTTCTTTTTAAGTGATAATAATGTAACGTCGCGTGTTTTTCGGATCTTCGTGGATCCTTGCTTAGCGGGTTGGGTGGCCAGTGTGTGACCCATTCGACTGTGTTTCAGAGGTACGCACGGTTGTGAGGCTTGGTGGGTCGGCAGGTTGGGCCCAAAGTGCTCACAGGTTTTCTGCTTGTGAACGAGACAGGGGGTTGCATTGCGTTCTGAACACGACAGCCCTGGTGGTCGCGTTCCGGTTGCCGCTGTTTTGGGTTGTCATCTGCATACGCGCCGCGTGTCGCACGATGGGTGGCCATGCTAATGTCGACAGTGGGAAGGCGACGGCCTCCTACGTCACGTTCAGGTTGCGACGTAGGGCTATATCGCATTCCCAACCGCTGGGTGTTTTTAAGTTGGTTTCGACCGGACAGAGCTGTGGCAAGCTCTGCTCGGCCAGGGGAGGTCGTTGCTGCGGTTTTCCGGGCGATTCGAGGTTATGGAGGAGTTTTTGGCATGCTCTCGCCACGAGGACGTCGCCTGGAGCGGGGGAGACGCCGTACCGTGGATGGTTTTCACGTTCTTCGTAAAGGTAGGGAGATTCCTCCATGTTTCAACATGTGAATGGTGTGTGTGGCGTGTTTAATTCATTTACTGTTGTGCAAACCATAGATAGCATGCTAGGGAATCACAAAGAGCATGAAAATGGAATAAACACTGTTTTACAGGGTTTGTGGGGGTAATCTGGCGAAGGGTACCCGGTTAGGGTTTTTCGCTTGTGAAGGCGACGGCCTGGGATGTCGCGTTCTGCACGCGACAGCCCGACCCGTCGCGTTCAGCTTTTGAACGCGACATGTCGAGGGGCCGCGTTCTGATGGCAACTAAGGACCCTGTCACGTTAACAGGTTCGAGAGGCTATATGTGTGTGCATGGCTATATCGTTATCGGATTATCGTTGTGTGATGCGTATGGCTTGGGTTTGTGGTGCATTGGCACCTGTAGCGCTCCTCGGACGTATTGCTCACGAGGTTGGCGTGTTGTTCACATGGTGTCTACGTGGTTTATGTTTAATAAAACATATGTAGGTGTAAAGTGTTGATGGTTAGGGAATCATGTGATTCCTATTAAGTATGTTAATATGGTATGTTTAAGTGATCGCCGTGGTGCTATGGTTTAGTGTGGCTATGGAGGTCATGAAATGACCTATGATAGGCCGGTTAAGCGGTTTACATGGACTTTGATGTCGTGTGGCTTGGGGATCACATGGTGACCCATGGCAAGCCTGTTATATTAAGTATATTGTGGTATAGGTTTTACCGACATGTTAAATGATTGACGTGGTTTGTGTGTTGCCGAGTGTGGTGGTCTGGCGCCTATTCCGGAATGCCTCTTAAGTTAGGTGCCCTAGATTTTGTGTGAGCCAGGCACGTGAGTGCTCGGGGCTTGTCCTGGTACTGTGTGTGTACCGTCGAGGTCTATGTCGTCTGTCCTGGACACCCTCACTCCTGTGTTTGAGTTGTACGTCCGGTTGAGGGAAAGATAACTGGGGCAGTGACTTGTGTTTGTGGGTGTGCAGTCGCTTGTAGCACGCTCATGGTTGGGGGTACGGACACCAGTAGACATATTGATCCCCAGCTAGTCTTGTGTTTCCAGTGCCTCACTTTAGGGAGCTCGTGTCGGAGTCCCTAAGGGTGCCAGGCATGGGCCTGTAGGGTGTGTGACCTGTAGGTTGTAGTGTTGGTTGGTCTCCACTATTCTTTGGCTTGTGTTTGTGAAGCGGAAGTTGGACCTTTCGTCCTTGACTGCGAGACTGCCATGTCATATGTCCAGCTATCCTCGAGGACATGAACAATCGCTGCAATCTGGGTGTGATAGGAAAGTACCGCAATGACTTATACGAAGCATCCTTCTGCTTTGACTTGTCCCCTCTCTTGGGCTTGAACCTATCATGCTTACAAATACAGTATGATGTCTTATCTGCATCCTCTTTGTAGTACAGCATACAGTGATTCGGACATGCATCAATTTTCATAAAACCAAGCCCCAAATCATTCACCATCTTCTTCGCACGGTAAAAGTCAGCAGGTAACCTCTCTGATTGAGGAAGCATGCTCTTGACCAGTAAGAGAAGCCGGTCAAAACAACTCTCGCTCATATGAAATTCAGATTTCAAATTCAATAGCTGCGACACTGCAGACAACCGTGTATGCTTCTCACAACCATCCCATAATGGCTCATCAGCATCTCGAAGTAACTGATAAAATCTCTGAGCTGTATCATTCGGCACTTCTTCATTTGTTTGATCTTCATGAATATTGAACTCCGGACCAGCAGCATCGACAACCATGTCTACGTACGTACTTGTGGAGGCAAAGTAATTAGCTGGTGCAGACGACTGAATATTCAACTCACCATGACACGACCATAACTCATAATGGCCAACAAATCCTCTCGTATACAGATGATGCTGCACATCCCATGTCGATATCCACTTTCTGTTCTTACAAGCCGAACACGGACATCGGATGTTACCCATCGGATCAACTGCTACTGATGTATTACTCAATGCAAACTCAATAAAACTGTCAACTCCGTCTTTAAACTCCTCGGTCACAACTCCATTCACTATTCCACGGTACATCCATGACCGATTCTCCGACATTTTTCCTACATATTAAATGTCATGTCCCGAGTTAAAATCCAACACACCCTCACATCATTCAAGTACCATACATACGATATATGGAGAGTCTCAGAGCTAATGGGTGAAATAAAGCGTTGACGTAAAGATAAATGAAGAGTAAACATACATGAATATCAAATAAATTTGAGCACTATATAAATACTTAATGGTATTGAACATTAAAAACAACACAAACTGTGATGTCTTCATATTAGGCCACCACCACTTGATCGGCTCTTTATTCACCAGCTTCTCAGTAGATTTCCTAGGGAGTGAACTAACCACTGATATCCCTAAATATAGTTTGCCAAATACATCTCTTCGTACATAATGGGAAGACATAACTTTGAGAATGTCAAGTTCTTTGACACAATTATTTTTCACAAATTTACACCAGTCTTTTCCAATAAACATGTACATACTACCACACCAACTGCGTCGTAAGATTACAGAATATCGCACTCCTTTTTCATCTTGAACAATAACAGATAATCCACTTTTATTTTCTAAACTTTGTCTTTCTTCTTTCCGAATAATCTTTATGATTTTCGTCATCTTCTCTTTCACCAAAAGTAAACCATCATGCAATCTTCGAATATCTAGCGGAAATATTTTACGTTCAAACAAACAAGTACTTTGATACGTTGGACATTTGTTCTTCTTTGCGTCTAATTTCCAATCGCGAACTCTCATCACTAATTACAAAAAAAAATCACTTTAACATTTTATTCATGAGTAATTTAAAATATGAAATTAAATCATAATATGGTAAATATGAAAAAATCTCTCAAATGGCTACAAATAAACATACGAATGTTGAATGATTAACTTGCAGTGTGAAATTTGTGAACGTAAACAATATGTTTAACAAAGAAAGTCATTGCATTGTTTATTTTCATGTAAAGCGTAAAAAAATAACAGCGAGCAAGATAAATAAAAAATAACTTAATTTACCAAAAGCTTTGAATATAATTAAGAACATAGTCATATCATTAAGAACATTATAAGAGTATTCATGTCATTCCTTTTACATGTGGTTTAACTATTTTAGGTTACTAGTTCAATGACCATAGGTGTAAATAAGTCTAATAGGAGGTATCATGCATAGAAAATAAGGAAAATCAAACCCTTTTAAAATGTCAACTGAATGAGTGGGTGCCAATCTCTTCAGAATTGGCGTCCATAGTGTGTGCCACCAATTTAAGCAGAATTGGCATCCACATAGTGGGTCGCGAAGTCAATCAGAATTGGCATTTTATATGGAGAATCACGATTTTGTGCAAAGCCCTATAATCATGCGTTCTAATTGGTTTTGGCCAAAACTCCCAACATGAAACTTATTGTAAACAAGATATAAAATATTTTTACATATTTTATTGAGAACATGGTATGAGGCCCATGAAACCGAAGTCTGCTCCCCATGGTTTTAAGTTTTAATTCTTCAAAGTAATAAGCTGATTAATGTACATTAATCTGCTTTAATAAGTCAGATACAACAAATGTAAGTTATTTGGAATAAGAGTCTGATAACTTATTCTAATATTTTATGGGGCTTTATTGTCCCTATGAAATAAGAATTTTGTACACAAAACAAAAACGTCAAAAACCTTGAGTTTTTCTATCTGACCTTATCTTATTTGACCATCAAAGGTCCCCTAGATGGTAAATTTGCAAGATAACTTAGCACATCTACAAAGTTTTTTATTTTTTTGTGGGTACCTAATGTGGAGGTGGGTTTTGAATTTAGGTCAGTATAAATATATGATAAAAGGATCTTAACTACTGAGCAACTCTTTGCATATCAAATTTACAAGACTTTACTTTGTAGAAAATTATATTGTTTATGCACATAGCATGTGATATTATACAATAAAAGGTAACTACTGAGAGGACCCTTTGAATGTCAAATCCACAAAACTTTAGTTTGTAGAAAATTATATTATTTATGCAAATAGCCTGTGAGACTATATGATAAAAGGGCTTTAACTACTGAGCCACTCTTTAAGTACCAAATCTACAAAATTTTAGTTTGTAAGCCTGTGAGACTTGGGAAGTGGGCCCAAATCCCCAAACATCCCCAAACGTAAGAAAATGGGCTTCCCTCTTGTAAATGGTTTGGGCCGGAAAGCAGGCCCGGTGGATGCAAGGACTTGTCATGAGAGCCCATTAAGGACTTGTTAATATAAAACATATTGGAAAAAAAATCTGTGAAATATCGTATTTGCCCACACAGAATTTTTAAAGTGAGGAGAACAATAAAAATAGAAAAAAAACTTGGGATTTTTCATCTCAATTCTTGGTAATTTAAATGAAATCTATAATATTTGGTAACAAATACACACCACTAAAAGATTATATTTTTGTATTGTTTTAATATGTTGGCTGTTTATTCGTAAATTAAACTTTAAAAAAGAGATATTTTGAATGTGGCACGTTATGATTAAAAAAAGTACTATTATAAAGTATAAATTCCTAGTTCAGTACAGATAGCAACTAGTTCTATGACCGTACTATAGAAATGTCATAGAATTTGAATAAACAGATTTTATAATTAATATAAGTTAAAATATTATATATTGAACACACAAAAAATTCAAATAATTTTATATAGAGCTCTCTTATAAAATATTAAATAATTTATTTCTATTAAAAATAAAAATTGGGGATTTTTCATCTCAATTTTAGGCAATTTAAGTGAAATCTACAACATTAGATAACGAATACACATCACTAAGAGACTATAATTTGTATTTTTTTTATATGTTGGCTGTTTATTCATAAATTAAACATTAAAAAAAGAGATATTTCGAATGAGAGGCGCTATGATAAAAATATATATATATATATATATTATAACTATAAATTAATAAAGTATAAACTCCTATTCACCTTCTCGAGCATAGATAGCAAATCTCTCTAAACTTGCTTGCAGAGGGGGCAAGTCAGGGGGAAGAGAGAGTGGGGAAGCTGGGAGAAGAAGACGACGCCGAAGGCGCTGGTTTGTGGGTAGAATTGGGTGGTTGGACGTGAATTAGGAGCTGTGCGGCCCCTCTTGCGTTCGATCCATCGGAGGCGGGTGCAGCGGGGAAGAGGTGGAGAGGAGGGCAGAGGGGGAAGGACAGAGTGAGGGGATGGCGGCGGCGGCAACGATCGCGGGCCGAGCTCGGCCAGCGGGCTGCTGGCGATGCTCAGCGAGCCGCACCCGGCGCTGAAGCTGCACGCCCTCGACAACCTCAACTCGCTCATGCACCTTTTCTGGTCGGAGATCTCCACCAGCGTCCCCACCATGTCAGTGAAGACGTGCTCCTCCCCACCGTCACCTTTTCTGGTAGGGGGGTTGACGGGGGGGGGGAGGCACTGGGACGGGAGGGGAAGGGGGGGCGACAGGGAGGGGGGGTCGCCTGGGGGGAGGGGGGTTGCTTGTTGGGGGAGGGGGGGCCTACAGGGGGAGGGGGGGTCGCTTGTTGGTAGGACTGTTCATGGTTCGGTTCGGTTCGGTTCATGACCATTTTCGGGTCAACCCGAACCGAACCGAACTCTATTAAGACCCGAACCGAATTGAACCGAGATGATGATGACCCGAACCGAACCGAACCGAATTGGTTCAGTTTGGATCGGTTCAGCCCATCGGTTTGCACTTGCTGGTCATTTTCGGGGCTGTTCACAATACAAATGGTTTGGGCTTGTTGGGCTTTTATGGACTGTTCATTTAGGAGATCATCAACTTGGATCTAGTGGGGTTATTTTTGGACTGTTGACACTTGACACATAGATAATATTAATAATATATATAATATAATATATATATATATATTATATTATATAATTTGAATTGTTCATGTAATAACAATCTAACAATGTGAATCCAACAACAACATGGATATGTAATCCGTAAGAACTTCCAAAAAATATAAAATCCTCAAAAAACACAAATATGAAAGATCTCCCATGTTTTAGCTTCTGCACTTCAGAACTTCTGCACTTCTCTGGCACATTGCTTTTGTTTGGTTCCTTGCATTTATCTTGTCTGTGTTTTCTGACCCTTCTCCTCTTAGTCCTCTTCTTGAAACACATTTATCTTGTCTGTGTTTTTTGCTTCTGCACTGATATCATAAATGTGTTTCTTTTTCTGATAATATAAAACAAGAAGTTAGAGTTAGTTGATAGAGTTAGTGGACAAGCCAAGAGTCAGGACAACAAAATTAAATTAAAAACACAACATAAGAGTGCACAGATGGGCAGCAGATGTTGCTCAAAAGCTCAGAAAATGACTTCTGATAGAACACTACTCCCAAGCAAGTATTCTTGATTGTGGTATGCCAGCCTTTACAAGGAGTTCAAACAAAACAAGATGATGAATGATGCTATAAATGAAACCAGTTCTGAAGAAAATGTTGGAAGGAAAGGCAGGAACACAATATCATTGAATATCTAGGTTTATGGAGGCTGAAAATTCATGTACTCTTGCATGGATTCACAAAGAGAAAAGACAAAAAGCTATGGAGAACCAGTAAAATATCCCCCATGTTAGCAAGAATGCCAAGAATAAGAACTACAGAACCACATATGGGATCTTTAATTTGATGTCTTGTAGACTTGGTTCCTTGTTAGGTTTTTATTTCACTTCGTTTTGTTGTTTCATTTGTAAATGTTAAATCAATTGTTGACAGATAATGGTGTCCAAAACCAGCAAAAGTTTCCCTCATTCCCTTGCATACTTTTCTCATACTTTCAACTGGCCTGAAGAACTTAATCCAAAAGTTGTCTCACCTTCCTTTCACAAGAGGGGCCCTCAGTCCCAATTTTAAGCTTTGGATCCATAAGAGTCTTTAATGTCCAATTACTTCTCGTAGACTGAACTAATAAATGAAACAAGCGAGATATTTATTCTCTTATATTTGACATAAAAGTTATTATCAAATAAGATATAATTGTGTCAACTAATGATCTATTAATTATATGAACACAGCAAAGGTTCACACTACCCTTTTTTTGAACAACTTGTTCAATTAGCCAAACATTTAAATGTCCTCAGAAACAAGTGGTCCTGAAATTTGAACATTCTCTAGGTCAGGTGCCATTTGCAAAATGAAGGAATAATCTCAAGAATCAAACAATTCATGTGATACAGTATGTGCTTGATCAGGAATTTTCCTCTGCACAGGCCAATTCATGTGATACAGAGAGCTGGATAATCTAGTGAAGCACATATGAAAGGATCAAACAGTCTATGCCCATACATGAACTGTTCACCTAGAGAAATAGGCACCATTAACACAATGTGTACACAACTCAAACCTAGCAAAGGTTGAGTAGAAGTAAAAGTTGTCTCAGCTCCTGAATAAACCAGTACCAGCTTTTCATAGGGAAAGAGGAAACATAAGTAAAACTGGGCAATATACAACTGGTAGCTTTAGTAGCACAGAAGATCCTTAAAGTTCCATGCCAGAAGCAAACATTCTCACTGAAACTCTGAAAATTTTCATTAGACATAATAAATACTTACCAACAAAGCTTATGCAATATCAACAACCATAGGCACTGATGTAACACCTGAAAGTTCTGAAAAAAAAAAAAACCATATATTTAGTAAACTCAAATTCATCCAAATTAATAAATAAATGATAGAAAATAAATATTACCTTCATCTAGTTGCTCAACTTCCTCTAATTTCTCTTCAATGCTAAGTCGATCTTTAGATGACCGAACCCAATCTTGAGTGCAAATTAGCGCTTCTACTATTTTAGGAGATAGAGAACTCCTAAATGCATCAAGAACACGACCACTGGTGCTAAATGCAGATTCTGATGCTACAGTAGAGACAGGAATAGCCAAGACATCACATGCCATCAATGAAATGACAGGAAATCTAGAACTGTTGATTTTCCACCAAGTCAAAATATCAAATGAGTCCACATCTTTTTCTCTCACTTCTTCCAAGTATTTGACCAACTCAGATTTTACATCATCACTTTCCATTTCAGCTATGTGTTGATGGAATCGATCCCTCATAACTGACCATACTTTTTGTGCCGGATGCTCATCATGTAGTCTACTAGAAGTTGATGTTGAAGATGCACTTTGAAACGTGCCTACCTGCTGTCCACTAGAATTCCCATCCAAACTTTTGTATTCATCAAACAAAGCATAAAGGACGGTCTTCACTTTTTTCTTCAATGTCAATGCCATACCACTCTCATACATTTGAGAGATTGAAAAATCAACATACACCAATTTATATCGGGGATCAAGAACCATAGCACAAACATCATGAGATTAAGCTTTTCTGCATTTCCCCAATATTTATCACATTTTTGTTTCATCTTGAATGCCATATCACTGAAAACATAATCATCACTTCCACACCATTCTTTTAGGAGACAATCAACATTACTAATCTCGTGAAAGTATGTGTTAGAGGTAACATATAGTGACCCAGAAACTCTCAAAGTAACATCATAAAAATTCTCCAACAATTTCGTCAAATTTCTCACTTTTTCCCAATCTTCATCTTGTGGCTTTCCTAAGCCATCTCCTTCACTAAGTTCACTTATAAAAAATGGATCTTGTTCTTCATATCTCTCAAATACCTTTTGAAATTTTTGTGCTGTATCTAACATCATAAAAGTTGAGTTCCACCTTGTAGGAACATCAAGACATAACAAACTCTTGCTGCAGATTTTTTCTTCTTCAACACAAGACTTAATTTTTGAAGTCTTGATGGAGATTGTCTCACATATCTCACAGCATTTCGGACACGTGCAACAGACTCATTTGATAATTTCAAACCATCATTAACAACTAAATTCATGATATGTGCAACACACCTCATATGAATGAATTCTCCTTTCAAGACAGTGCCCTCCCAATTATTAATTCTCCTCTTCAAATATGCAATGGCAACATCATTGGAACTAGCATTGTCAACAGTAATTGTCATAACCTTCTCAATACCCCAACTATTCAAGCACTTTTCAATTGCCTTACCAATAGCCTCACCTTTATGACTAGAAATTGGACAAAATTTAAGATCTTTTTGTTCAACTTCCAATCATTATCAATAAAGTGTGCAGTTAGACACATATAATTGATTCGTTGCAATGAAGTCCATGTGTCTGTTGTAAGACAAACTTTTCGGCAATTATTTTTTATAAAAGATTTCAGCTTTGTCATCTCTTCCACATAGATTTCAAAACAATCTCTTGCTACAGTGATTCTTGAGGGAATATGAAACTTTGGTTGTGCAACACTACAAAAATGTCTAAACCCTTGCCCTTCAACAAATTTAAAAGGAAGTTCATCAACAATCACCATATGTGACAATGCTTTTCTAACTAGTTGTTGATCAAATTTCCAAGTTGATACATGAGTTCTGGTCTCTCCCTCTATTCCTTCACCAACTAAAGGGCTGTGAGGGCTAACTTGTATTTGCTTGCTTACAGCTCCACTAAAGGGATATTTCTTGCATCTTACATTTAGATGCGTTCGAAGTGTGCTTGTGCCACAAGTGACTGGATCACAACTATAAATAGTACCACAGTAATTGCATTGGCACTTATTTTCTCCTTCAATCTTGCTAAAATGCTCCCACACATTTGATCTTAATTTGTAGTTTTCCTCTTTACTCTTGATGAACTTGTTTGAGTTGAGTAGCAACGTTAGGATCTGAACTTGCACCCTCAGTTGTGGGAGTATTTGACGACATCTGTTTAAATATACTCCTAATACAACATAAAAAGATAATAAGACAACTACAACTAACTTCTTGCATTCATGTTGAGAAAGCATATTATAAAAATAGTGAAGAAAATATATGTAAATGGGCAACATGATTTCATACCAAAAATTGTGGAAGCCCAAAAGTAAAGCTGCCCCAAACAGGACCCTTCCAAGCCAGGAGCCAGAATATTTCTTGTGTCAAAGATGGACCTGATCACAATGCAGGAGACTGAGATTCCAAACAGAACTACACACTCAAGCATGCACAATAGACTCGACTGTAGAGACATGCAGTAGAAGTGAAGAGTACATTCTCTGCATTCTCCGTGACAGACTAACCAAGCACAGGTCACCATCCAGATCTAGGTAAATTTTCAATCATAGGATATCCCCTGAAGCCCATGCATCATGCAAGAGAGGGCTAACTAGCAGAAACAAATCAAGCATGCTAACTAGAGGCATCTTGACGCTTCATAGTAATATTAATGTCTCTTAGAGATTTAAAAATCCATAAACCAGAATTGATCAGTTGTAGCAGAGAGTTTCCAAAAATATGAAGCAAATATTTTGATGTGATGAGAAATTTGATTACATGGTTATCTATTAACATAGTAGCTCAATATTGACGCAAGGTTCTAAACATTCCAACAAGAGTCAACTTTAAACTCATACTTATCAGGTTGCAACTTTAGAGTGGTCTAGAAATGGAATGAACGGCCTTGAAAGAAACCAGCAGAAGCATAAAGAATCATTGCACAAGGAAACATGAGATAAATAACAAGAAGAAGATATAAAACTTTGCCTTGTATTATTTCTACAGAGACTAGATTGGGAACAATAAAAGGATTACAAAGGAGTGAGCCGATAAGCAACCACTGTTTACATTAACAAAATAGATCCTAAAAATTGACCTCAGGAAAACCATATCTGAGCATCCAGATCCCATTTGACCAGGGTTACGAAATGGGAGGCCATACAAATAAGCGAAAAAAAAGGAAAAGGCGGAAGGAAGTCTATATCGTAGAAAGCTACAGAGGAACATACCACAGAGGACAAACGGCAAAGGAAGCCCAGATGGACAAGATCAACAAACTGCAGAAATTTAACTGTTCGCTCCAAGCTCTATTACCTTTCGAAACGAAGATGAGGAAGATGCCGACGAAGACGAGGAAGATGCCGGATACTCTGAAGACGTCGAAGACGCCGCCGAAGAAGAGGAAGATGCCGAATACTTTGAAGACGCCGAAGATGCCGCTGAAGACGAGGAAGATGCCGAAGACTCTGAAGACGCCGGCGAAGACGAGGAAGACGGGGCGACGACCACCCAGGCCAAGAAGGCTCTCCTGCTCGGGGCGATGGGAGAGGCCGAAGGGCAGGGGCTCGGAGCCTCCAAGTCCCCCACTCCGCTGGTGCTGGGCAGCAAAGGCCAAAGAAGAGAGGCCGAACTGGGAAGTCTGGGAGGGAGAACGGAGAAGGGCGCAACCAATTAGGGCTTTAGGGTTATTTCGGTTCAACCAGTTCGGGTGAGTTTTTGGTAAGAAGAAATCGAACCGAACCATTTAGGATTAAATCGGTTTGACTCGGTTCATTGACCCGAAATTTTGATTAGTTGAACCGAACCGAACCGAACGGTTCGGTTCGGTTTATCGGGTTGAACCGAGAAATGAACACTCCTACTTGTTGGGGGATGGGGGGAGGCAATGGTGGGGAAGGGAGGGGTGGCAGGGGTGGGGAATGGGACTGGAGGGGGAGGGGGTCGCAGGGGTGGGGAAGGGGGGCTGGCCGGTTGGAGAAGGGAGGGAGAGGGGGCGGCAGGGGAGGGGGGCTGGGACGCCGATGGCGGAGGTGGGGGTCGCCGGTGGCGGGGGTGGGGAAGGGAGGGGAGAGGGGCGCGAGGGTGTGTACATACCGGCGGGGAGGGACTTCGGGTGGCAGAGCACGGCGGCGGCGGCGGGGCCGGTCGGGGCGGAGGGCCGGCGGCGGCGTGGCAGGCGGCGAGGGTCGCGGCGACGAGAGAGAGAGAGAGAGAGGAGAGAGAGAGAGAGAGAGAGAGAGAGAGAGAGAGAGAGAGAGAGAGCAGGAGAGGGAAAGAGGGGGGTTTCGCGGGACAAGGTATAGTAGATTTACCGACGGATATTCCGACGGAAATATGTCTGTCGGAATATCCGTCGGTATGTTTTCATTACCGACGGACATTTCCGACGGAAATATTTCCGTCGGAACGACCGACGGATATTCCGACTGACATATTGCCGTCGGAATATCCGACGGAATTACCGACGGAAAATAATCCGTCGGAAATGTCCGTCGGTAATCCCGCTTTTTCTTGTAGTGTTACGTTCTTGACTGCGAGAGTGAGAGGTAGTTCTTGTGTTGTGTTGTCCGGGGTGGATACTGGCGTCATGACCAGTAGTCCGTTCCCGTGTGGTGGCGTCGTTCCTTCCGACTCGTGCTTTTCCTGTGGTGTAGGTTTGTGAGTGTTGACTCACCGTTGTGGTTTGACTGGTTGTGGTGTGTTCTGGTGGTGGCACAGTTGTGTTTGTGGTTCTGTGGTGGTACCTCACGGAGGTTGGTACTTGTACCCTTTGTGGGTATCCGTTTCTCGTGGTACACTGAGTACTGGCCTTTTCAGGTGTTGAAGTGGAGATGTGCTCCGTGGAGGTCGTGTTGTAGGACCTTCCACTTGTTGTAATGTACCCTTGTAAGGGTAGCTTTCCGTTGTATTGTGATTTTGGGGTATGGCGGACTAGCTTCTTGTTAGCAGTCCTGTTACCCTTGCGTTTGAGGTTTCAGTGTTGGTACCTAGTGATAGTAGGTACCTGTACCCCTTGGGGGTTGGCTTTGTGTTGTGGTACGTTGCGTACCAACCTTTCAAGTGTTGCGATGAACTGATGTTTTTGGTGGAGGTCGTAAGATGTGACCTTCCACACGTGTTGTATACCCTGTTTAGGGCACGTTTCCGATTGTGGTTCCAATGTGTGCTGGTCTTGGCACCTTGATGCCAGTTCGGTTACCCTGCATGGGTAGCTTGCCTGTGAAGCTTGTAGCCGAGGCGATGGTTTGCATGTGAGACTAGAAGCCTGAGCAGTGGTCTGCCAGTGAGGCTTGTGGTTGAGGTATTCCCAGTGGTTGGGCAACTAGTAATGTTGTGCTAGTCCTGTTGTTCCCTTTTACCTTTCGAGGTTTACATTAGTTGATATGTTTATGTTAATTATTGATTAACCATGGTTTAAGTAAGTAGGATGTGGTTGGCTATTTGTGTGGCCAGTGAGACCCTTCGAGGTTGTGGTCTCTTCTGTCTAGTTGTTGTGGTTTTTGGGTGGTCCCTACTGAGCATGTGACTTGTTGAGGCTCACTCCCCTACAGTTCCTTTCAGGGCTTGCTGTGTGTTTGGTTTGCAGCGGTGTTGTGGCAAACTTGTACCACCAGCAGTAGTGTTAGTTGTGTTGTGTGAGCTTGTGCTCCCTCGGGGTATGCCCTAGGTAGTTGTACTTTTTAATTGGACATGTAATAATGTAGTGGGACAGTTGTACAAATATGTGAACAGATATGAGCACATGTACTTTCTTGTGTCTTATACTATTGTGGTTTGTCTTTTATATTCTTATTGGACACGTGTGTGAGATATCTCTTGCGAGACTTCGGTCCGTTCGCGGGAGACGGATCTAGATATGGAGCCTTAATGGGCATAAATATCGGTCCGTTAAACAACAGGCATTTGAACGGCTACTACAACGATCAAAATAATACACAGAAGATAAATAGAAGACTGATGACTCCATACAAGATATGAAGATCAATTTTGAATTCTTGAATCTTCGAAAAGCTTGAAGCCATAGTCTCCTAAAAAGAAACAAGAGCAAGCTCATCCACTCCAACCTTCCTGAGCTCTTAGCTCTCAGAGTTCATTCCATTTTTCTTTTGAGAGCTAGCGTAGGTCTGAGAGAGAGAGTTCATTCAAGATTATTGGTGTCTCTCAGACTTCACCTCAGATCATGCGTTGTCTATAAGCTTGGTCTTGGGGCCCTTCTCTTTCAACAAGATTGTTGTGGGCTTTCCTCTTCAGGTGTGAAGAGAAGACCTGTGGAATCAGGTGGTGTAACTCCTCTTCTAGTAGAGAAGAGAAGGTCAGCTGTTGCTGGATGTGTAAGTGTTCATAAAGGGGACTGTACCCTTATTTAGTAAAAACCCAAGTTGTTACTTGGGAACTGGACGTAGGACTCCTTGGTATAGGAGGTCTAAACTAGGATAAAATTTCCTATGTTTTTGTGTGATTGCTTACTTGTCTTTATTCCGCACTAACTGTTCAACTTAGCATTTTTTGTCAAGCGTTTTTATTTACAGATATTTGTCTAAAAGATTTTCAGCAATCCATTCACCCCCCCTCTGGGCTTGCTATCTGGGCAACAGGACTTCCATGTGGGAAGGGCCAAACCAGGATAAAATCCTTGTGCATTCTTGTGTAATTGATTCCGCCAAGTTTTCACTTGTTTCACACACATCACACTGATTACTAACAACTATATTAAGTGTTATCTAATTTTCAAATAATTTTTTAAGCCCAAGAAGTCCTATTCACCCCCCTCTAGGACAACTATAGTGCCATCTCGATCCAACAATTCTTTCATGTATTCCCTGACAATGAGAAGAAGCTCTGGAATCTTCTTCAACCCTTCTTTGATTAGATCCCACATTCTCTCTATCTCTCCAGTTCCTATTAATGTATGTACAATGTTATTCAATTATCAATACATCTATTTCTCTCTACTGTGTGTATTACTTCCTCTCTCTCTCTCTCTCTCTCTCTCTCTCTCTCTCTCTCTCTCATTTATCTTTTCTGTTAATGCCACAAAGGGGGAGAAAGAAAGAAAAAAATAGATATATAGAACAGAACAAACCTTTTCACATTTTACAAATTTGTTTACACTATCTATATAAAAGATTATTTTTGTCATTAACAAAAGGGGAAGAATTGTTAAGCAACTATCTTAAAATTTGTTGAACAAAAATATTTAGAAACATTGTTGTGTAATTAATTTTTACAAATGCTTGATCATTGTGTTTTTGCTATGACAAAATCTTTTAATATCTCCTAAACAAATTTATTGAATTATACCACACTTTATTTTGTATGAAAATTAATATGACAAAGTAAAGGCATACATGTATATATTATACTCTGTAACATTTTGTCAAATTTGTGTAAACACACAGAACCTAAGTGTCAACTGTCACACACTTGATAAGAAAAATTTTCTAAGTCCACAACATATACTGTATTCTATACTGACTCCGACTCCTGGAAAGTCGAAGTGGGCTATCAATTTTGTGAAATGTTGGCTTCACTCCGATTCTTGAAAAGTCAAAATAATACGGTTCACTCAGACTCTTTGAAAGTCGAAGTGATCTGGGTTCACTCTGACTCCTTCAAAGTTGAAGTGTTGGGTTCACTCTGACTCCTCGAAAGTCGAAGTTATATAGTCTCACTCCGATTTCTAAAAAAGTCGAAGTATAATATCGATTGATGAACAAACTTATTTGACTCCGACTCTCAAGAAGTCAAAGTCTATTACCAATCAGTCTCACTCCAACTCTTCTAGAGTCGATGTCTAGTATCATTTCATCTATTGCTCATATTGTTTTTTTTTTTCACTCCGACTCTTTAGAAGTCGAACTATGACATCAACTTATGTGTAACCATACTTGGATATTTTTTAATATTCCTTACAGAACCTAATGTTTATTCATCTTGATTATTTCAATAGATTCTCTTTATCTCTATGAGATCTTTTAAAGAATATTTGTCTCATATATAACTTACAATATGATGTCTTCCCTGCTATCAAATTCAAATACTTTATAGGCGGGAAAATGTGTATTTAAAATACTCATATTTGAAATCTCATTTGAAATTCTAAAGATTTGTATAATGTGTTCTCTTACTCATTATTGGAAATATAGTTCTATCTCTATTAGACAGATACTAAGTAGTAAATGCGATGGTAGGTATAAGCAACATGAGTTATCTGGGTATAAACAGCGTGAGTTATCTGTCAGAACCCACCTACCACATCTCCTTTCTGTCAGAACTCCCTGACTTTCAAAAAAAGTCATGTATTCCCCATACAACTATCTGTCTATCTTTAAATGCTCTGAACATCTGTCTATCTGAAGTTCTTTATACTTTATGTATTTCTATCTCACCTACCTTCGAAATGACAAAGGTATTCCCGTTTTTCATGACCTTGCAGATATTTAGCTACCCACTGAAGCATGCTTGCTCTCAGTCATGAGTATGGAGCTTGCAGTCATTTATTGATATTGTCACATGGAGCCATGAAGCTATTTGTATAGGATGAAGCCATTGAAACTCTAAGAGCTGAAGGACCGATGGTCATCTCAGAAGTCTCAATGTCTCAACATCCAAGGATCAAATGACTATCTTTCAATGGCTATTTTCAAACAGTCAGTTTCAAACAGGAAGCCCAAATCTTTGACGCATATATATGAGTTGAAGTTTGAACCAAAAGATATACAAGTGTGAGTACAAGTAAGAGATATACACAAGAACCACATGCTTACACAACCACACCTTCTACATAAAAGAGAAAGAGAGAAGCTCACAGGATCTGAAGATAGCCAGTTGCTTCAAGCTTCCACCTTCAAGTTCTCCGCATTCAAAAGCCTTTTCTCTTTGAGTGGCATTTGTATTCTAGATCATCTCAGTCCACCACCTTGAGTCAGAAAGAGTTAGAACAGTCATTTTTATCTTGTGTCTCTTTTTGATTCTCTGTGTTTGCTCACTCCTCGAGCAGACACACTGCACTCTTTTCAATGTTGTAACTAGCAGGGGTTTGTTCCCTGTAGTGCCCCTCTTGTGAAGGGAAGACATGCGGTTGTAGGTGTTTGTATTACCCCTTGGTGAAGGGAAGACTTACTTGGAGTAAGTGGGTTGTAATACCTCTCAAGTTTAGAGAAGGCCAAGTGTTCTTGACAATTAGTGAAATCTCAAGTGGTTCTTGGGGACTGGACGTAGGACTTCTATGTAGGAAGGGCCGAACCAAGATAAAAATTTTGTGCACCTTGTGTGATTGTTTCTGCCAAGTATTTCACTTGTTTCACACACTACACTAAGTACTAACATCACTATTTAGTGTTATCTATTTTCAGATAATTTTTTAAAGGTGCAAAGAAGTCCTATTCACCTCCCTCTATGACATCTAAAGTTCCATCTCGATCCAATATGTTGAGACTCAATTTCTAGTTGTATTTCTAAGACTCATTTCTGACTGAGTTGGACTCAATTCTCGATTCGTCTTCTATTGGGACTTGATTTTGACTATGATTAAGACTCTATTTTTTCTTCTACTGGGACTCAATTTTTTTACTATGTTTAAAACTATTTCTAACAGGCTTGCTTTATTAACAACTAGAACTTTGACCAAATGATAAATTGGGCTTCATTTATTATTAAACTGCCTCGAATTATTATTAAAGTAGGCTCGGTTATAAGTAAACTAGAACTCAACATACATCCTACCATTAAACTCAAAAGATGATGAGTACAACTTAAGATTAACAATTGATCTTTAATTTTTGAGCTAAGATTTCAAGAAAAAAATTCAAGAGAGAATCAAGTACGAACCAGAGAGGGAATGCAAGGTACTTCAAACCATAGGACGATAAGCACATATGGATTTTTAAATAACATAAATCATGCCTATTTAGAAATAAGATGTAGAAACAATAACAATTTAGGATAAAGGACATGATGGACATGGTTCTACATGCAAGGAAATATCTAATGGAACTATGATTTATTTTCTACATGAAATTTTGCTTACAAAACAATTTATTCATATTTAACTTAAGAGAACATCTACCTTTTTGACAATTCAAGAAGAAAGAAATGAAGATTGATGAAGAACAACAGGTTGTTGGCTTGCTACGTACTTTCTCTCTCCAAATACCTCTTGTGTATTTTAGAAGAAAGGAAGAAGAACGATAGTGATAGTAGGCCTCTAAACTTGTTACAACTCTTTTCTCCTTCCAGGTAGCTTCTTTCCATGTCTAGAATCTACAAACAACAGTGAGTGGTGGCTGGAAATATTTTAGGTTTTATTAAAGGGATATAGTTTTAAGATTTCCAACAGTAATCAAACTCCAAGCCGTATGTTATTTTCTTTAGTTTTCTTCCTATAACATGACTTCTTTTTCCCAAGTTGAATAGATCTGTTATAGCAAACAACCCTTTGTTAATAGGTCACAGTTTTAAGAGCCGTAACTTGGCTCTTTCCATGCACAAATAGATTCAATTTCCTTCTTTAACTCCTGTTTTGTTTAAGAGTTGTACGAAGATTCAAATTTACTTATTCGTCCATGCGCCGAGTGCTGTGGACATATGTGGGGTTGGGTGGGATGCGCCTAGAGATCAATCCTGGGCGCGTGGGTCTTACGTTGGCCAACAAGTGGTCTTCACCACAAGACTGTAGTACCCAGTTTAGTTTTTTTTTTTTTTTTACTTATTGAGTTTTGTTTTTAGACACAAATTAATGACCCATTTAGCCTAGAGATTAACTCATTTAACTCAACTTATTAATGGACTTTTTGAGCACTACGAATTTGTAGGTAGATATTCATTTAGAAGTTTTTTTTTTATTATTTACCCGAACTTTAAAACTCCGAGTAGTTGCACATGCATAACTACTGGAGCTGTTCTTTTACATGTTAGTACATTTTCCCTATATTCTACTAAGAAACCCCCAGACATCCATAAACATAACTGTCAATGGTCATCCACAAAAAATGTCATCCGATCTTACACATCCAAATAATTATCACTGTGGCTTTGTAGAAAAATGAAAAACAGGCCAGGCCACATGTTTGATCCCGAGTTTACACTGTCGATCAACAGTGGCAGTTCATAAATGAAGATACAAAGAAACATTAATATCTGTGTGATTATTTGTTACGTAATACAAGGACAGAAATATGAAGTTAGGATACCATCACTGTAGCTTAGGAAAAAGAATATCATACAGACAGTTCAGATCTTGAAATTAGGATACCATCACTATCTGCATACAACCATTCGCCATCAAATATTAAAGTACCACCAATATGAACTGGAACATGTTTCTCACCATTCCCTTCTTGCTGGACTTGATAGGATGAGATGCCAATGCCCTGACACCAACATCGCAGGCATTTATTTCATCATTATCTCTGATGCAGCCGTTCACCAGGACACCAGTCCATCCCATATTCTGAGCCAACTGTCCCAGGTTTCCTCCTACCAGGGCACATCTCAGGCTTCCTCCACCATCTACGACCAGCACCCTTCCATCACCTGGGGTCTCCAGAAGCTGCCTGACCAAAACATTGTCTTCAAACACCTTGAGAGTTACTATTGGACCGCAGAATGCCTTGCGCTGCCCATACATTTTGAAGATTGGTTGAAGCACACGAAGCTCCCCACTTGCCAAAAGGGAGGCATTTGCATCACATGCTTCTGCGGTTGCTACAGCAGCCATCTGTTTGGGATAACCATGTCAATTGTGTTGTCAGGCATGAATGTGAAACAGTATATAAAATCAAGATAGTGCTGTAAAATAAAGTGACGAAGATTGAGATCCCTTGCTTCTATAACAGTAGGCTAATATACATAGCATTGCGTTTCAGTGTAGTTATGGTTCAAGAGGCATAGCACCTGTTTATCCACACATGTTAATGCATGAAGAAACGTGATATTTCTAGGTGAGACTTCAATATTATACAATATTGTAGAAAATCTTTTATATGGTACCGAGTGTTGGGCAATACGAAATGTGTGTAGCAGAGATGATAATGCTAAGATGGATGTGTGGTAAGACTAAGAAACATAAGATTAGAAATGAGCGCTTCAGTGAGAACTTGGGAATAGCTCTAATTGATAGTAAAATGAGAGAAAATAAACTCAAGTGATTTGAACACGTGTACCGTCATCCTAACTCAGCACTAGTTAAAAGATGTGGCCAATCTTAGTGGATATTAGTAAAAGATTTCGGGGAAGGCCTAAAATGAGATGGTGTGATATTATTAGGAAGGATATTGACTTATTGAGTTTAAACACGAATATAGCACTTGATAGAAATCTTTGGCGGAACAGGATTCCTATAGCCAACCCCAAATAATGGGATAAGGCTCTGAAAATGATGATGATGATGACTGTAGAAAGTCCTTGTTCCCTAGCATGGTGAGTCAGTAATATTTCAACAACCAGTAGATCTTCTGCGCTGTAACTATAAACACACAACTTCTTCACAGTGAACAACTAAAAACAGGTTCATATCAAGTATGTAACAGAAGTTTCTTCATTCATACAAAGAGCTCAGTTATCAGTCAGTTGATTCCATCTATAAGTCGAGCAATTTCTCATTTGTGGGTAACTACATAGAACTTGGATTGTCTGGAGAGTGTTATGTGTGATAATGAAGACAGTTGCAGGATAAAACAGTAAAATGTATGCACAAGAATTTACTATCGTTCACTCAAAATCTGCTTGTACAATGTCTTCATAACCAGTGATTAAAAAGTTGGCTGTCTAGGCGACTAGGCAGGCCGATTAGTCAGATTGGGGCCCCTGACCGCCTAGACAGATTCTGACTTGGATTATTTCTGCAAAACTTCATTAAGCATGTTTCATTTCTGTAAATGACTATTATGCTCCTGTTTAAATTACATGTTTGATTATATTCCGGTTACCCTTTTTGTCTTTTCATTCGTCCAACTCCCAACCATACATGATTATCCTTCCATAAATGGGACTCCAAGCCTCCGATTCATGGGAGAGAGGGGAGGGGGGGGGGGTAGTTTAATCATGTCCTTTATTCAATCAGGTTATTTTTTATGATGCTTTTGCCTTTAGATATGAGATGTGTATACTCTCAACATTATTAATTAGCAGGGGGCATGCATAAGAAATTAGTCTTAAGAAAATTCTCAAACAACAACCAACTTGGACTTGAGGCATCCGACTCACTGCCCAGGCAATCTGACTAGTCAATAAGGGGGGTCAGCTGTTCATAACAAAGAGTCAGTTGATTCCATCTGTAAGTCGAGCCATTTCTCATTTTTGGGTAACTGCATAGAATTTGGATTATCTGGAACATTATGTATGACAATGGAGACATTGTACAAGCAGATTTTGAGTCAAAAAGTAAATTCTTGTGTGTACATTTTACTGTTCTATCCTGCAACTCTACCATCTACTTTTCTCTATGATTCACCTTCAGGCATGCATTCAGCTTCCAACTAAAGTCTGCAATCATCTCATAAACATAGATGTGCAGCCATTGAATATGTCTATCTAAAACCTAGGGATCAGTCCTGGCCTCCCAAAAAGAAAGAGCTCCTGCAAATTACACAGGCCATCAGGCACCAGAAGCCTCAAGCAAAGAATAGGCAGGCCACTGTGTAAAGTCATCATATCCATAGATGAAGTCAGGCCCTTTGTTCGGAAGATAACAAACTTTCTGTATCATAGCTAGAGAACACCTGTTAGAGTGAAACTTAATACAAGGCTCCATCTGAACATATGGACATATGCATGCAAAAGACAAAGATTCTCTCTCTGCTATTTCAGTGGGCTTGCATGAACCGAACAATATACCCAGGGCCTCCCCCCAAAAAGTAAGTCTTTGGGTGGAAACGTCAGTAAGAGAAATACAAAAGGTGACCTACAGATGAGATAACGGTGTTCCATCATTCTTCTTTATCAAATAGTGCTTCATAACTTTAGCCTCATCACCATTTATGCTTACCCTTCAAAAGTATTGGAACAGGAAACTTAAATGTTCACCAAAGAACTTGATGTTTTTAGTCCTAATAGACCCACAGTCAAGAAGTACAGGTTTGTGCATAAAAGTATTTTCAAGAAAATTTATGTAATTACATGATGGGCAGACTAATCATAGAAAACCATTGGAAATAGATTGAGGTGGTCCACTTGCCCGAGAAATCTAGGCATGAGGCACTCTAAACATTAACCCTTCCTATACCCCTGTATTCCATGTATTTCACCATGTATGTCTCTACCGTTTGATTCCATCCATTTAGCCCAACCACAATTGACTTAAGAGGGCAAAAAGACTAACTTACCCTCTATAACTCTCTCTAAAAAAAATAGTTTTTTTACATCTCTCTCTCTCTCTATATCTATCTATCTCCCCCCCCCCCACTCCCCACCGCTAAGCCCCAACCCCACCTGGTCAACCACACTGGATCATTCTCTTATTCTCCATCCTGAAGAGGGGTGTTTTAGTACTTTCACCCGTTATGTAACGGTTATGTTCACATGTTAACAGAATGTTCCTTCTATTTTGATGGATTGCTAACCACAGGGATATTTTTAACTGATGACTTTTTCAATTTCAGGGGTATAGAGTACAATATGAAGATTTCAGGATATATATTTGAATACAATAGATTTCAGAGGCATATATGCAATTTTTCCTATTTTTTCATATCTCATTTGCTGGTATGACATAATATATTAGAAGATTTTAAAGAAATATGGATATTGTCATGAAGGAGAACATGTGGACAACAACATGGATGGGAATCCCTTGATTTACATGCACATGTCAGAAGTAAAATAAAAATTCAATAGCTGCAATGCAATTTTAAGGGAATCGCCACATAAGAGACTTCAAGAAAATAGATCAGTACTACCATTAATGCTCTTTAGATAAGAATCCCATTTGTACCTATACGTCTCTATGTATGTATGTAGGCAGTCCCTCCTACTTCCTAACTAACAGGAAGCCAGGAGCCATGGAATAAACTTTGATAGGATGTCAATTTGATAGCCAACTAGAGAGTTCCCTTAATCATCAGTTAACTAACAGTACCTTTTGAGTTTTAACTCAGATTGATTGTACATAAAAAGTTAGCAGAGGATTTAAAGAAGAAGACTCCTCAGAGTGGCGGGCACAACCTGGATCAATGCCTAAGAAAGATGGTAGATGACCATCTTGCGGAAAGCCATACTGATATTGGCTGTGTGAAGGTAGAAGCAGGGAATTAAAATGCTGAATATCCATCTTGATTAGGACATAGGGAGTCTAGAACGTAGATGCAAGTAATGGAAAACATTTCAAAGCAAAATAAATGATCACACATATATCCCTCCACAAGGTTAAAATTGAAAACAGAGAAGCGAATCTTGTGAACTGATGAATAATATGCAATACTCTTGTCGGTTAAAAGAAATGTGTATTCATTGTTTCCCTTCTATTTTGTGATATGATTAAAAGTATATAGACAGTTAACTATAGTCCTTTGTGGCTACAAGTATAACCTGGTTGCAGTTAATTATAGTCCTTTATGGCTACAAGTATAACCTGGTTGCAGTTAATTATAGTCCTTTAAGGATTCAAATTCCTTTATTCCAGGTTTAAAAGCTCCTGGCCAACAAATGAAACTTTTGACAAGTAGCCTACCAAAAGTACTTTGCTTTATGATGCTTTGAAATGTAAAGAGGGATATGTATCTTGAATGGGGAATATCCCATCCCATCGCAAAATGAATTCACAAAGTGTCATGCTCCACAAACACGTCACAAAGTCTAAAAGGATCTGTGATAATCCTCAACGACGTCCCCACCTCCCACCTCCCACACCCCCCCAACCACCACCACACATGCAGACACACACACACACCAAAAAGGAAAAATGAAAAGGAAGGAGCATGAGTAAGATCCTAATGGAGATATGGAACGGTGGTATACATCTTCTCTTGTTGGAATCCTCGGAAGCCACAAAAGTCCCACAACACGGTCCATAAATGCAGATACGGTGCCTATGTTTTATGTTCTAACTAGTCCATTTCCTCTCCGCAGCCCGGCAAGCTAACCATTATAATATGAGCTATGGTAGCAAAAATCAATTACCAGCATGTCTTCGGATACATAGCCCAAATTTTGATTGTTAGCTTTCCTGGAGCTGGTACCTGAAATTCAATCTTCGAGGGAAAGAACATGACGAATTCTAGGGGTATTTAGTTCCCGGGCAAAAGCTTCCACTTTGCCAACAACGTCATCAACAATCTAAGCCAAAAACTCAGAGCAGTGAATTGGATGCCATACCCTCAGCGATCGCCACACAAATTCTGGCAACTCAAAGCATTCCCCGACATAATAAAAGTCATCGAACCCCATTTCGATTCCACCTTAAGTCGGTACATCAAAATAAAGGGAGTAAAGAACACAAGTACCAAGCAAACACAGAGAAGTTTAACCGAAAGAAAAAAAGAACACGGATAACCAGAAAGGAGGTGTACGAATCACGCAAGAATCTAGGAGACAGAACCATCGAACACGTTCACTGCCATGCAAGTATTTCGCAAAATCTAATCGAATCATGAGAGGATATAACCACGAATGGGAGGCTCACCGAACAAAGCAGCGCAGGCGACGAGAAATTTTGGTGGATTTTTGGAGCTCTTCGGGGGTTTTTATAGCAAGGCGGAGGTCGGATCTTTCGCCGTTGGAGTTCGTGCACCGAGGAGGCATCAGATTGTGATGGTAAAGCGGGTGCGAAAGGAGAGGAGCCGGAACGGCCATCTTATCTCCGCGGAAGGAAGCAAACAAAAGAGCATTTATTGACAAGGGAAGCTGCCATGCGCGCGCATAGGGTTAGGGAAAAGAAGTCGCTTTTGCGAGCCCGCCAACGAGGACAGTCTGATATGGGCCTGAAAGCCCACCACGATCGGAAAGCAACAGTGTTTTGGGCCAACGTATGCCCAGTTCAACCGAGCTGAGAACCCCACCAGATAGAAGGCCTTTTACAGGCTCATGTGCAAAAGATGTATAGAACATAGATGTGCTTGTACATTATCACATTAATAATAGAGAAATCCTGCTTACCCAGTTAGCCGGATAAAATTAATCTTATGTTTCATCGGGTAAATCATTTATCTGGCCAGTTAGGTAAGTAATAGTTCTCTTAATAATATCTTGAGTGGCGTTTGATTACATACAAACCCCAGATTCTAATTCCTACTATCTAAATCTTGAAATGAAAAGCACTTAAACAACTAAGAGATGTATTTAGTAGACCTGGTTAATTTGATAACCAAAATGCCTTATGTCTTAATAAATACCTCTTCTTTTTAACTTCCTCCCAGCCCCCCACTCCCTCCCCTCCCCCCCCCCCCCCAATACAGAGAGAGAGAGAGAGAGAGAGAGAGAGAGAGAATCTTAGTTGATATCGGATGGGGCGATTTAGGGAGAGTCCAGGGTCGAACCTGTGCCTTTAGGGAGAGAGAGTGTTTGTGTGTATCTTAATTGGTATTAGGTGGAGAGATTTAGGGGGAGCCCAGGGTTCGAACTAATTGGGCCTTTAATCTGAGAGAGAGAGAGAGAGAGATACGGGAGGTGGTGGAGGGATTTGGGCTTGGCAAAGCATAAGCCCAGCCCATTAAAAGGGTTGACTTAAAAAAAATAATGGTCCAATTCCATCACAAAAAATGACATCCGCTCAATCTTCAAATCCAAGTCCAGTTAATCTGTGGTTCGGGTTTTGAGCACTTACTGACAACGTTAGCAATGTTGTGTTTTTTGGCAAGAAAACTGATGTATGTTGTTCCGGTCTGGCAGGGGAAGTGAATAGCAGAAGTCGGTCGGTTGAAAAATTGACCTGCTACAATATTTTTAAAAAGGTTTTTGGCAATGAGATTTGAACATACGTTCTCAATTATAGTGTAGATGAAAGAGCAACCATTTCTTGATCGATATACAGAGCAGAAGTCCTTCACTAAATTTCCAACACTCTATTCATGAATCCAAGCAAAAGTGAGGTGAAAGAAGAAGAACCCATTCCGGACTGGTGTGAGCGAAGAAGGCATTCTGACACACGTATATTCATGATCTTGGAATTGACTTAAAAGTTCGAATCCGAAAAGATAAATTTTTGCAGGTAATTATGATTCTTTAAGAACCCAATTAATGAAATTCAGGAATCATTTACACGGAATTTGTTACATGGAATTCATCTTCCATCAACTTTTTAAGGGGGAAAACAAGGGGAAAATTTTTTCTTATAATTGAGTCCTTGTCTTTCTTATTTTCAAGACCAAATCGTTAAAATCTCAAGATACATTGTGCTATTTTTTTTTTTAAGGAAAAGCTTCTTATAAGTGAAACTTGGCGTGGGCCCGTTATTTAACTACTAATAACACGGGTGAATGCAAGAACTTGACATGGGTCATTATATATAAATCTTATTTTTTTCGACACCTTTATCTCATCTGTATTTTATAGGGTGTTTGGTTGTAATTTTTTATCAATGTTTTCTCTTAAATTTTAAAAAAGAAGAAAAACAGATAAGTAGACGTGTTTGGTAAGTAATTTTTATTTTAGGGAAGAAATTTTATCATATAAAAATCTCTCCAAAAATAAAAATAAGTACGAACTAATTTTTTTTTTAAACACACATGGCTCCCTCCTCTCTTCTCTCGACTGCTCCACCCCCCCCCCCCCCAAAAAAAAAAGAGTACTTCCTGTCAAACAACTAATACTATTTTTTTAAAATTTTAATTAAAATCGAACACATCATTATTTTTTATATAGAAATAATTTTTTAAAAAATTTACTCCCAAACATCCTATTAATATTTTTTTGGATATATGTAATAATTTTGCTTAACAACCATTGAAATAAGGGATGTTAAACTCATAGTTGAAGAATTAGAGTATAATATTTGAGAATATAGCGAAAGTGGAGTAGTAGACAATTTCAATTCTTCCATGACTCGAAATCAATCTCTCTCTCTCTCTCTCCCCTGGACGCATGCACAGCGCAGGAGGCGTACACACACACACACACACAATTCACACAAAGCACACACAAATTTAAATAAGAAGTCTCATATGCCTATACCTACTAAGACGATAGCTTTGCCGCAATGCACACACTCATACGACGTTCCTCCCCCTCTGTATTGTCCCTACATCGAACAATACTAGCTCTTCCTCCGTGCTGCCGAGGGTGTAAAAACGTCAAACCTCGCGACTACGTTGAGGTCCATGAAGTCGGACCAAGCAAATATATTAAGATGTGAGAAGTGGGGACAGACGTGGACTGGAAGCTTCTACTTTGAAAAGACCCAGCCCAAGTCTCCTGGGTTTATGCGGCCCGAAAAGGACATCTAACTTCCACACGAGCCGCGTGCAGCGCCCATTTGGTTTCGCAATTCTAGGTTGTTCTTGTCATTTGTTTTACCGCAAAGACACATCGTCCCCTGCCCGCCGGCCCCACGCCCACGAGCGGGGGTTGGTTTACGCGCCCGCGGCTTGCTTAGGAAGCCCCCACGGACGGAGGGGGCTCACGTGGGCATGGTCTTGTCAGTACATGGACAGGACTCACCGTCGGCTAGATTTTTAAGATGCGCTTTTTCAAGTTTGGGTTAGAACACTTGAGAAAAGTCGTGCATGGTTGTTCACCCTTTTACGAGGAAATCGACACTCGAAAATTAATGAGTAGTTTCACAAATATTAATTAAAGTCGACGGTTTGTTTGGAAAATTGTAAGGAGTCCTCTCGCATCTAATTCACTGTTGCAAAATCTTTTGTACAGAAAATTATCTACTACCGGCCCCGTATGGATTGAGGGACCATTTAATTCACTTTGTCTGGTTTTTAAACTGATAGTTTTTAATATATATTAAATATTTCTCTTAATTATTAGCCTTTGTTCTTTCTATAATGGTCACAAATTGTATATTCCATATTGGCTATCATCCTTAGTTCAAATAACTCATGTATTAGTGCCACTTTCTTTTTAACATAGGCGAGTAGAAATATAAAATCACTTCTAAAATTGAAATATTGAGAGGACAAAAATAGCACAATATAAGGACAAACTCATTCTCAAATAGCCAATATAAGATACTCTTACACTCCCTCGTACATGTCGGCTCCACATAAATCAAAAGTCATGTGGATCCTAATGATCACCTCCAAATCGTAAACATTAAGAGGATAAAGACAACAATAAGTCTATTCTCAAATTAGTCACTATATATGGGACAATCTCTGTAAGTCCCTCAAATTTTGTCTTTTTATTCGAATTTTGTCATGATATGCGTATTTGATTGTGTATTCTATAATTATCTATTTACTTATGTGTATATGTATATACATATTTATTTATGTACATATTATATTTATGTAAGTTTGTGCACATTGTATTTAAATAATATGATGTATAATGTATGTACTTAATATGTGAATGCATGTTTATTTAATTTTCTGTGTTCTGGCCGAAATGCCAGTTGACGTCAATATCCCTTGACATTGAGGCGGGTTGATGGCAATCAGTGTACCGTTGACTCAGTGTTGACGTCCAGATCGATGGACGCTGAATTCCTGTAAGCGGCACCAAAGTGGCTGTTTGTTTATTTCCCAGTTTCTATCGTGATTTCAGATCTGGAAACGGTTGTGTTTCTTGCATTCTGGATTAGGAAACCTAGCTCTAATGGTAGGAAACTTAACCTAATGCGTACCCCGACCCTTAAGCTCTCTAAAAACACCCAGATTCGACCAAGTTAAGTCTTTTCGCCCAAAGAAAAACTAGGGTTTTTTGGTGAGAAAAATTGAACTTTGGTGAGCTTGATCTGGCGATTGGGTGGTACTTCCAGTGATCTACTATGACAGGAAGGGGCTCTTGGCATTGAGGAATCACCCCTGACTTCAAGAGACCTTCTGTGCAGCTGGGAAGACCGGATTTACAAGGAGTTTCTGCACCTTCTTGGCTTGACCGAGGAGGGCTTCTTCAACAAGATTTGACCTCTGTAGATTTTATTCCAGGCAAGTAATCGAGGGATTTCATCCCTACACATGTCTCTTAGATCTCAGGATTTTTACGGAATTTAATTCGAGTTCTGGAACCTCCAATTCCCCTAGTTTATTGCGTTCAGTCTGTATTCTCTGCAGACAGGAACTTGACGGCAAGCTTGCTGCCGTCAAGATCTTGAGTTAGCGGCAACATCGTGTGCCGTTAACCCATGTTGGCGGCAACCCCCTTGCCGCCAAGTTCATTAGGTTTTACAAAAATGTGAATTGATCTATGTGCTATGATTTTCAGACTTAAGGTTGTCTGTGCATGTTGTAGAATTTATGTTTTGTCAGATATGGTCAGTAGGTCATATCATGAGGTATGTCAAATTTTTGTACATAGTTTCATTTAATAAAATTTCTATAATTAGACAATAAGTATGATTTGACCATGTTAAATTCTGAATAAATAGATTCGTTGTATATTAGGTTTCAAAAATTTTCCATGATCCTATGACTACTGTTTTCAGGTTTTAGAACTATTTGATGCAGGACAATCAAGGAGATGCATGAAACATAAGCAAATTATCTTCATTATTAAGACAGATCATCATCCACAATTCATGGAAAATCAAAAGATGACATGTGATGACAAGCGCTCAAGGAACCTTTCCTCAATTCCCGCACAGTAGATCGAAGCCAAGTAAAGATCGGCCACCAGATAGGGTACAGTTCACCAATTAATAATTCTGATTTATGAGCAAATAAAGTAGAACAGGTTCTCACACACAAATGATTAACTCCAACAGCATAACCCGTTTAGGTGGCAAGGTACTCTCGCTCTCGCACACTCCGGCACGACAGAGTAGTTTACAAATACTAATAAACAGAGCGGTCTGAGATTATTCCAAGTACCTCATTGCGGACCAGAACCTTCCGACCTAGGTGGAGTGCTTTCGGTGTTACCCGTTGGACACAGAGTAAACGTTGCAAGTTGATCGGACAGTAGCTTTACAGGTCGACAATGGGGCGGGGTCACAGTCGGGCGATCAGGATGTTGTCGTGGAGGTGTCTTCGGGCGGAGTGGTTGGAAGAACTGATGTGGCAGCAACGGCGGATACAGGTGCACGACAACCGGGTTGTTGGGGTTCATCCGACTGGATCGGCCAGGCAGTGTTCACTCAGCTGGTTGGCGAAGACGATTGGGTCCGGGCCTGAGCGTCGCGTCTGGCGTGAAGCGTGGGAAGCCCGCCTCGGACGCGGGTCGCCAAGGCATGGGCTGCAGGCGCTCGGTCGCTGAGGAGGGCTGCTGGGGGACGTGGCGCGGACGAACCTGGATGTGGCGATGACTGGCACGAAGCGGCCACGCGTGCAGGAAACAAAATAAAAAATAGGGAGGGTGCTTTTACGACGTGGGAACAGGGAGGAGGAAGGAGAGAATGGAGAGAGAGAGAGAGAGAGAGAGAATTAATAAGAGAGAAGAAGGAGGAGAGAGATGAAGTGGCGGCGGCACCTTGCAGCCGCAAGAAATAGGAAGGAGGGAGGGGGAAGAAGACAAGCGGCTGCAGCAGCTCACATTAGGGTAAAAATCTTCAAAATTTTTCATCATCCCCTTTTTGAGTTTACAACATAGTATTTATAGGAAAAAAAAAAACACAATTTGTAAGTATATCCTATAACATTAAAATTTACCTAAGACCTCATAATCAAGACTTCTTTAACAAAACCACACTAAACAACTCTTAATTTATTGAAAGAAATAATTCTAACTAAGAGAGCAATCTATCATCGTCTCCCAGCCACAGGGAGACCGGGTCTACAGGCTCCTAGCTTTGATGATGCCTTCCTCTCGTGTCCGCACCAATTCTCCCGGGGTGGCGAGAACTCGACCCCGTCGAGTATGGGGTGACACCGCTCTGGTATCGCTTCAGCAAGTCTGGATCCAAGTGATGTAGCTCTTCTTTGGTAATCCATGCATCCTCGACGATCCCGCCAGCGAACAAGGTAGCGGTGGTAATCTCGACTCCTGGTGGAAGTTACCTGTTTGTCCAGTATTTGCTCTATCTGTTCGTGCCGTACTGGGGGTATGGCCGGTGGACACTCTGGTGTAGGGGAAATATCAAGGGGGGGTGAAGGCTCGAAAGGGTCAGTGGGTATTGGCGTTGGTTCCTTATAGGCTACCAAATCAGAAATGTTAAAAGTCGAACTAATACCATATTCCGGATGTAGATCCACAACATAAGCATTTGATCCAACCCGTTTAAGGATTTTGAATGGGCCGACACCTCTAGCATGAAGATTCTTCACGGTTCCAAAGGGAAACTACTCAGCTCTCAACCTAATCATAACATAATCCCCCTCTTGAAATTCCTGATGTCGTCGATGAGAGTCTGCCTTTTGTTTATACATTTCATTGCTTAAGTTAATTCGCTTGTTGATGTCCTCATGAAGACTCCTAACATGTTGGGCAAATGACTCGGCTGACTCAGACACTCTAGCATGCACTGGTAAAGGAACAAGATTTATAGGTTTTCTAAGCTTATACCCATGAATTATTTCAAACGGACTGAGACATGTAGACCTATTGACAGAACTGTTGTATGCAAACTCAGCACGAGGAAAAAGGAGGTCCCAAGTCCTAACATTCTCCCCAACCAAGCAGCGTAAGAGGTTCCCTAGGCTTCTATTGACCACCTCGGTTTGGCCATCGGTCTGTGAGTGATAAGCAGTGGAAAACTTGAGATAGGTTCCCATCAAATCCACAGGGTCTTCCAAAAATAGCTGACAAATCGGACATCCTTTTCAGAGACAATGGTCTAAGGTAGACCATGTAGCTTGACAACCTCATCAAAATAAATGCGAGCAATTCTCGAGGCATCTGAGGTCTTGGAGCATGGGAGAAAATGGGCCATTTTTGAGAAGCGGTCCACTACCACAAAAATGGAATCTGCCTTACAAGCCGTCCTAGGCAACCCTAATACAAAGTCCATACTTACATCTTGCCAAGGACAATCTGGGACAGGGAGTGGGGTGTAAAGGCTAGTGTTTAGCTTCCTCATCTTGGCTGTGGTGCAGGTGCGACACTGCGTAACTATTCGGGCCACATCTCTCTTAAGACTCGGCCAAAAAAATTGGCTTTCAACATTCTCAATAGTCTTGTTCCTCCCAAAGTGGCTAGCCAACCCTCCAGCATGCAATTCCCACACCAAGAAATCTCGGAGTGACGTCCTAGGAATACAAAGCCGATGGTCTCAAAAAATGTAGCCATCTTGTAGGAGGTAGTCACCAATTCAAGGGTTCGACCTACTTGGAGAGCTGCATAAATGGCATCAAAATCTGGGCAACCATTGTAGTCCTCCTTCACCTTTTCAAAGCCAATGACCTACACTGACCAGGGACAACAAGTTCACTCTCCGACTGAGAGCATCTACTGTGCGATTCTCAACTCCAGCCTTGTGCTTCAATACAAATGTGTAATCTTGGAGGAACTCAACCCAGCGAGCATGACAGAGGTTCAGTTTCTTTTGTGAGTGTAAATACCTCAAGGCCTCATGATCTAAGAGTTTCACAAACTCCTGCGGTAGCAAATAATGACGCCAATAGCGCAAAGCCTGCACAACCGCATAAAACTCCTTATCATACGTGGAATAGTTAAGTCTTGAGTCACTCAACTTCTCACTAAAATATGCTACTGGGTGGCCTTCCTGACTCAGAACTCCTCCAATGCCAACTCTAGATGCATCACAAGCAACCTCAAATGCCTTAGAGAAATCTGGCAAGCGTAGAACTGGTGCTTGTGTCTTCCTCCCTTGATCTCCTTGAAGGCACCCTCTATTGCCTTGTCCATTTAAACACTCCCTTGCGAAGGAAATCAGTTACAGGGGCCATAATGGTGCTGAAACCCTTGATGAAACGTCTATAAAAGGTCGCCAAGCCATGAAAACTGTGAATATCATGGATGTTCTTTGGCTCAGGCCAGTCCAAATTGACTGAACCTTGGCGAAATCCATAGACACTCCTTCATATGAGACAATGAATCCCAAGAAGGACACCGAGTCTGTCATAAAAGCACACTTCTTAGGGTTGGCGTACAACTTCTCTTGCCTAAGGGTCAAACAGACATCACGCAGATGTCCCAAGTGATCTTCTCGGGTCCATCTATAAATGAGGATATCATCAAAATATACGACCACTGATTTACCAATGATGGGTCGAAGCACTTCTGTCATCATCCTCATAAAAGTACTAGGGGCATTAGAAAGCCCAAACGGCATGACCACCATTCATACAAGCCATCCTTTGTCTTAAATGTCATTTTCCACTCATCCCCTAGCCTGATTCGTACTTGGTGATAGCCACTCTTCAAATCAATCTTGGAAAATATCATTGCTCCAGCCATCATGTCCAACATATCATCTAGTCTGGGGATTGGAAACCTATATTTTACAGTGATCTTGTTGATGGCATGGATATCCACACACATTCTCCACATACCATCTTTCTTAGGGACCAAGAGGGCGGGCACAACACAGGGACTCTTGCTCACCCTCAAGAAGCCCTTCCTTAAAATCTCCTCAATTATCTTCTGCAGTTTAGCATGCTCTGTGGGGTTCAGGCGGTAGTGTGGAAGGTTTGGTAAGGTAGAACCTGACACTAAGTCAATAGCGTGCTGGACGTCACGCATGGGTGCGGGAGGCCACCTGGTAGGTCTTCAGGAAATACATCTTGGAACTCCCCTAAAAGGGCTTCTACCTCAACTGACTGCTCATCAGGTGCTCCCTCAGCTACTTCTTTCACCACAACAACTAAAATATAGGCAGCATTCTTGACCTCCTTCCCAAATTGGCGGGCATTAATCAAGTGAATGGATTTGGAAGAGGTCGCTGCACTCTCCTCTCTTGCTCCCTTCTGATCTCCACTTAGCCTTTGGGGAGCACTCTTAGGTAGCATAGGGTTATGCTCGAAAGAGTAGGAGTTTGAACGCCCATAAAGTGTAACATCCATGTCAAACAACCAAGGTCGGCCCAAAATGATGCGGCCTACTTCCATTGGAAGCACATCGCACCAGATGTCATCCTGATATGAGTTGAACTGAATAGGGACACGACACCTTTGTTGGATGGGAATAGACGACTCATCCACCCAAGAGACCTTGTAGGGATTTGGGTGATCCACAGTGGTCAATCCTAGGCGCTTGACAGTGTTAGTGGAGATGGCATTTATGCAACTCCCACTGTCAATAATGACCTTGCAAACCTTTCCCCCAAGTTTAAGATAAGTATGAAAAATGGAGGTTCGTCGCCAGTCGTCACTTTCCTTAGGTTGAGTCAAAGTGCAACGAACTACTCCTAATGGGTGACTACTTAAGGGGTCAACAATTGGCTCCACTCTCACTAAGCAACCACGAGACTGATCTACCCCAATTGTGTCCTCAAATTCCTCAGCAAATTCAGGAGGCGGATCATAATCCTCAACTTCCTCTTCAGGATCTGGATCAGTTTCCTCAGTATCAACCTCCATGGCTAAGGCTCTAGTAGCTATAGGGCACTGGTCCATATAATGGCCATAACCATGGAACCTAAAGCAATGATCCCGGGATCGGTTGCCTCTACTAGATTCTCCTCCCCCTATCACTTCCTTGCCCCTCACGGCACTCCTATCTTGAGGCACTTGGGTTCTACCCTGAATGTGGATGTGCCAGCTTGGTGGTGGGGTTGTGAAAGATTAGCTGGTTCTGGGGACGGTCCAAAAGGGGTGGCTGGCGGCTCATGTTGTTGGGAGGGGTAGGAAGAAGGGGTTCAGAGTTCCTAGGGGTATACTGCTGCTGACCAGGGTTGGTCCACCTAAGAGATTCCATTTGTTGTATGGGTGGCCTCCTAGGGGCTGGTGGTGGTTGGAACTGCTCAACATCAAGGGCCACCTGGTACGCATGTTCCAAGGTGGTCACATCCCGCATGCAGAGTTCACGCTGGATGTCTGCATTTAAGCCTGTCCTAAAGCGAGATAAAGTCAATTCACTGTCCTCATTGACATTGCACCTGGTGAGGAACTCATCGAATCGCGCTATATAATCTGAGACAGACATATTCCCCTGGGAGATTCTCTGCCATTGATCAAACAGTCGATGCCTATAGATAGTAGGAAGATATTTCTCTCGTAGCTTTTGTTTCATCTCATCCCAAGATTAGATTGGTTCTTCGCGTCTTTCTGCAATTAGACTCTCCACAGTGAGCCAATAGGCCCTAGCTCGACCCTCAAGCTTCATCTTTGCAAATCTGACCTTCCGGGCTTCTGACATCTCAAACCACTCAAAGTAATAGTCCATGCCCGATTCCCAATCTAGATACACTCGGGGCTCAAGTGATCCTTCAAAACCAGGGGCATCTACCTTCACATTCCTCGTAACCCTCTCATCAGAATCATCCCACTCTCTATACTGTCTATCCTCTCCATAAATGTTAGGGTCACGTCTAGGATTTGGCCTCCGCCCACGTGGTCCTCTAGGAACACCATCATGAGCAGGTGGTGGGTCACCTCTTCCTTGGTCCATGGGATGCTCCTCTAAACGAGCCACTCTAGCATCTATTCCCGCAAGGGTCTCACCAAAACGGCCAAATTGGGCCGCTAATTCCTGGATGGCAGTAGCAAGATTGGGTTCTCTATTTTCCTCTGTCATGGTTTCGTCTAGCAAATACCTTTGCCTTGGTGAGTGGTTATACAAAACTAATGCAGACAACTAACAGATGAATGCAAACTATGCCGACACTTTTTTTTTTACACTACGTAATTGTGCGGAATTAAAAGAACTTTGACACACCCTATCTAGTCCTGGGCTCTGATACCAAAATTGATGCGGGACAAACAAGGAGATGCATGAAACATAAGCAAATTATCTTCATTATTAAGACAGATCATCATCCACAATTCATGGAAAATCAAAAGATGACATGTGATGACAAGCGCTCAAGGAACCTTCCCTCAATTCCCCCACAATAGATCAAAGCCGAGTAAAGATCGGCCACCAGATAGGGTACAGTTCACCAATTAATAATTTTGATTTATGAGCAAATAAAGTAGAACAGGTTCTCACACACACTTGATTAACTCCAATAGCATAACTCGTTTAGGTGGCAAGGTACCCTCGCTCTTGCACACTCCGGCACGACAGAGTAGTTTACAAATACTAAATAAATAGAGCGGTCTGAGATTATTCTGAGTACCTCATTGCGGGCCAGAACCTTCCGACCTAGGTGGAGTGCTTTCGGTGTTACCCGTTGGACACAGAGTAAGCATTGCAAGTTGATCGGACAGTAGCTTTACAAGTCGACAGCGGGGCAGGGTCACAACAGGGCGATCAGGATGTTGCCCTGGAGGTGTCTTCGGGTGGAGCGGTTGGAAGAACTGATGTGGAAGCAGCGGCAAATACAAGTGCACGGCAACCGAGTTGTGGGGTTCATCCGCTTGGATCGGCCAGGCAGTGTTCACTCAGCTGGTTGGCGAGGACGACTGGGCCCGAGCCTGAGCGTTGCGTCTGGCGTGAAGCGTGGGAAGCCCACCTCGGACGCGGGTCGCCAAGGCGTGGGCCGAAGGGGCTCGGTCGCTGAGGAGGGCTACTGGCGGACATGGTGCGGACGAACATGGATGTGGCGGTGGAAGGAGGGAGGGGGAAGAAGACAAGCGGCTGCAGCAGCTCACATTTAGGGTAAAAATCTTCAAAAATTTTCATCATCCCCTTTTTGAGCTTACAACATAGTATTTATAGGAAAAAGAAAAAACACAATTTGCAAGTATATCCTATAACATTAAAATTTACCTAATACCTCATAATTAAGACTTCTTTAACAAAACCACACTAAACAACTCTTAATTTATTGAAAGAAATAATCCTAACTAAGAGAGCAATCTATCATCGTCTCCCAGCCACAGGGAGACCAGGTCTATAGGCTCCTGGCTCCGGTGACGCCTTCCTCTCGTGTCCGCACCACTATTAGGTACGACTGTTTTGCTGTGAACCTTGTTTATGGGAATAATTTTGTAGTACCCCTGAAATTTTAATTACAAAAAAAAATCAAAATAAATAGAAATAAATAATTTCCATAATACTAAAGTATTTAAACATACGTATCATCATCGTATGTTCTAAAACACATCGAAACATTCCGTAAAAATTATAAATCAACCCTAAACATTATTACTAAATGTTTCACAAAGAAATTTGTGTCAAGAAAAATTGGATTAGCCAAGTTTAAAGTGTTTCGCGACTTATTATCGTAATTCATGAATAAGTCGAAAAATCATTATCACACGTACTCGGTTGAGTCAGAAAATTAAATAAAAATCATATATGGACTTCAAAAAATATTCTCTAATGACCCATAAAGAAATTTGGGTCAATAAAAATCATTTGGGCTAGCTTTAAGAGTTATTGTGACCGATTATCCAAATTAGGAAACAAGTCGGAAAACCGTTAACACGGAAATACGACACGACCATAAATTAAATAAATATGTTGGAATAACTCCCAACATTATATATTAATAACCCATTATCATAATTGGGCCAATGGACATTATTTGGCCCAAAAATCAAATGAAGCAAAAAAATGCATAGAAATTCGTAGCTTAAATAAGCTGAAATTAGAAAGAGGCAATTATAGTTGAATTGGGATGAGAACATGCATTCTTGGCAACCCAAATTCGTGCTTAACTATGTTGGGAGGTTTCCTAAAGCCTCACACACTCAAATGGAGGAAGAAATCCTCAAATTAGGAAACTATATATCAAAATCGCAACCCTAGTTTCCTTGTCCCAATAGGACTCCTAAATACCATGGTAGCTTAAATACTCTCCATCAAACCCTTGGGGACGAGTTTACATCTTGTTGGGGTCGTGTGGAGGAGTTCTTTGTGGCTGGGGAGCAGGAGATCGTCCACACCAAGCCGTTCTTCTTCCCCTTCTCGTCTATTGCGACCTGCATAAACCTTCCACTTGAAGTCGACCAAAGGTGAGTCAAACCATACCCAAACCTTGCAAGGCCTATACCCCTGGAACGAGGGTCAAGTCTACGTTCTAACTCAAGTGGAATGCCCAAATTCCATGCAGTATACATGGAGTATTAAGAATTTTCCTCCATGTGGTCTGAACAAGGGTTTTCTGGAAAAATGGGACTGCTTCAACCTAGAAGGTAGGTTTTCTCGGGCCAAACCTTAACATATCCTATACCAATGTGTAGAGCATCAAGTTAGCTTTCGTTTCCCACTGGTTTCATCGAATTTCAATGAGTAGATTTTGAATTATAAGCGTTTTGCCAAAGTCGCGCACTGTTAGGGCTTTTCCCGTTCTTTATATATTGCATGTGATTCAAGACTGAATTAGAGCAAACCCACAACATGAAAGTTTTTCTACTAGTTATCCTAGTCATGTCTTGTGTTGAACATTTTGTCTAAATGTCAATAGTTAAAGAGTTATAAGCATGGTAAGAGGGTCGCTGCATGATACTATGTTTTCAGGTTGCACTTGGTTTTACGTTTGTGTTTGACTTGATTAAAGCCTGTCGAAACCATCCTTGTTTTCTAATTCCGATTTACTGGAATCACCCTTGCATGTCTAGGTTGGTTTAAAACTAGTTTTGTGATTTTTCATGCATTGTACAATTTGTTCTCTATTTTTGAAGCACCCTGTGTCAATATAAGGCAATTCTGGACCGCAATCCAAGAACGTGTCCTTTCTCTGTCAAATTCAGGCGCAGACCCTGTGAACGCGACGACCCGATAGGCCGCGTTCTGAAGTCTTGTCGCGACAGCAACCCCGTCACGTTCTGAATGCGACAAGCGTGCCGTCGCTATCTCTCTGCCTGTTCTGACAGCCCTGTCGCCTTCTTCATATGAACCCGTCGCGAACTGCCTGCCTGATCAGACAAGCCTGTCACCATCCTTACAAGGCACTGTCACGTTCTGATCTGACCCCGTCGCGACCTTTACAAGTTTCCATCGCGATCTCAAGATTTTTACATGAAACCACTTATTTTCTTACAAATCTTACTGCTATACCTGAGGTCTGTTTAAATATGATATTTAGCGTGTAATTCACATGTCTTAGGTTTGATCATTGCATGGTGGTTATTTTAATGGCTTAAAAGTGGTAAACTCATTTAAAAAGCTTAATTACACGAACACTATTCTAATTGCTTTCGTAATGACATGATCATTCATGCTACTTATGATTTAATCTTCCTACCTATTCTACCATGTTTAAATGATAATTGTTATCTTAAAATCTTGCAACCCATGATTAGTTAAAGTGCATAGTTTTATTCCATGTCATATTGTTAAGTGTTTTCCGCGAGTTTAAAACCGATGGTTTGTGGATTGAGACACGCGTACATCACTACACACTTACACGTCTAGGCAGCCCTTTCTTGGGAATTTGGAAGCTCTCTACGAGTCGTTTCGAGTCGGTAGACTAGTGACCTGTTCTCCAAGGCCTCCGTAAATCTCCTCTGACCATGGATTCCCACATGGCCGACGAGTTAGTTGTACCATTGAAGTTCCCTGGAGATAGCATGCACTTCCTTTCTCATCTTGTTCTCGTGAGTGTGATTTACAATCTAGACTAAAGCATTAATGTAAGATTAAACTAAAGTATAAATCGTACCGTTATGCTGCCGAATTTATCTCTTGACCATTGTTATCATGAAATCATGTTCAATTACTTATTACTTGTTCCCATCATCATCATGAACATGACGTTACACATGCTACATTTTGAAACTCTCACTGGCCATATTAATGACTGTGGGTATCTACATTTAAAATTTTACATGAGATGCTAACCGGGCACGGCGAGTGTCCAAGGGCTCCAATCTAGCCCCAATGACAGAGAGTCATAAATATACTGTTAACCATGGGGTATAATGATTACTGGCGTTGCATCTGCGCTGGGAGTCTTGCTTGCTTGTTGAATGATAGATACAATAACCACATACACGTGTCCTGGTGTACATTCTTGATGGATCTTTTCTTGGTGTACATTAGTGTCTACGTGCCTAATTAGTGTTACATGATCGTGCTCGTGCGTTCTTGCTTGCTTGCTTGCGTGATATGGCCATCCTGCATTTAATGCAATTAGTGATACATTGCGTTCTTGACATAAATTGAAATCTTGCGTGCTTATACAAAGTGATCTATTGCTAGTTCTATCTTGTTATATCCTTCTTGATCTCGTTCTATCATGATCTCTCTATCTATCTTGTTTCATGTATCGTGTTTTAACGAGTTTTATTCATACATGCATATCATGACATTCATCGTGTTTACCTAGTTCTAAATTGCTAATCACTTATATCATTACCCGCACATTAAGATATAAATCCTACTGGGCCAGTTTGCTCATCCCCTATTTTTACCCAATCTAGGTGACTATGAAGTTCAAGAGGAAGAGCAAGTCGAGGATGGGTATGCGTCCGAGTGAAGAGCGTTCCAACAATGAGTCTAGTTATAGTAGTTTGCTTTGAGTGTTAGATTCGATTCATGTAGTAGGAAGTGAGGAATAAATGTACTTTTCCTTTTTATTGAGTCTTAGTCCTGTAATAGTTCCCATTTGAAATACAATGAGTTGAGATTTGAATACAATATTAGTTGAGTTCAATGTTTGGGCCCTATGATGATGTATGTTGTTATACATTTAGCTCGTGCTAGCTAGAGGCTTATTTGCCGACTGTTCACGTCTCGGGATATCGACTCGAATTATTATTAATATCTGCTGCGTAATTCTCGGGACATGACAGCTTAGTGGTATCAGAACCTAGGAAATCCAAATAGGATATATGTCTCAGGATTAGGAGATCCTATGGAACCTAGGTCATGGAACTTAAATATAGTACCTGGTGAGAATGGGTAGAGACTGGGTATATGGTAGAAAGAATTAGACACTCCTACCCATGGACTCTTATAATATATCTAGAGACATTAATTGGTCTCCATCCTTTTCTCAGGAACCCTCATAACTCTCTCACTCAACCGTAATGGCTCGCAACCAGTGGCAAGCTATGCAAGACACTGTGGCTGGTCTAACCCAGGCATTACAAAATGTAGTTCAGGCTGGAAATCAGGCTGCAGCTGCAAGGAATGGAGCCGGTGATCTGCACCGAAATTTTAGGAGTTTAAACCCTCCTCGTTTCTCTGGATCCCCTGACCCAGATGAGGCAGAGAATTGTCAAGAGGAGATGAACGAATTTTCCAAGTGATGCAATGCACTAACAGGGAGAAGGTGGTACTGGCCACTTTCCAGTTTACTAAGGATGCCCCAGCATGGTGGAAGGCCACATCAGCCCATCTGCCAAATGTAGTTGAGCTAGAGTGGGCAGGATTTCTGGACCCCTAGACTAATCTTATGATGTTTTTCTTGTTAGTCCATTTCTAAGTGGGGGAGATCATTAAGAAGAAATTGAAAAGGAATAATCTAGTGGTTATACTGTAGTTCATCTGGTGGGTTAAGATGGAGTTATAACAACCGTGAAAGAAAAACAGGAGTGGAAGGAACCAAATGAATAATATGGGTGGCCATATGTGTAGATGATAGACTAGCATCCACAATGCGGAAACAAGTTAGTGGAATTAAATCCGAAACGACCTCAAGGGTCATAACTATCAAAAGACAGTTAATGATCTATGAATTTGGGGACCAAATTATCTTAAGTGGGGGAGGGTGTAGCACCCCTGAAATTTTAATTGCAAAAAAAAAAAAATCAAAATAAATAGAAATAAATAATTTCCATAATACCAAAATATTTAAACATACGTATCATCATCGTATGTTCTAAAACATATCGGAAAATTCCATAAAAATTATAAATCAACCCTAAACATTATTACTAAATGTTTCACAAAGAAATTTGTGCCAAGAAAAATTGGATTAGCCAAGTTTAAAGTGTTTCGCGACTTATTATCGTAATTCATGAATAAGTCGAAAAATCATTATCACACGTACTCGGTTGAGTCAGAAAATTAAATAAAAATCATACATGGAATAACTCCCAACATTATATATTCATAACCATTATCATAATTGGGCAATGGACATCATTTGTCCCAAAAATCAAATGAAGCAAGAAAATACATAGAAATTCATAGCCTAAATAAGCTGAAATTAGAAAGATGCAATTATAGTTGAATTGGGATGCGAACATGCATTCTTGGCAACCCAAATACGTGCTTAACTATGTGGGGAGGTTTCCTAAAGCCTCACACACTCAAATGGAGGGAGAAATCCTCAAATTAGGAAACTAATATGTCAAAACTGCAACGCTAGTTTCCTTGTCCCAATAGGACTCCTAAACACCATGGTAGCTTAAATACTCTCCACCAAACCCTTGGGGATGAGTTTACATCTTGTTGGGGTTGTGTGGAGGAGTTCTTGGTGGCTGGGGAGCAGGAGATCGTCCACACCAAGCCGTTCTTCTTTCCCTTGTCGTCTGCTGCGACCTGCACAAACCTTCCACTTGAAGTCGACCAAAGGTGAGTCAAACCATAACCAAACCTTGCAAGGCCTATACCCCTGGAAAGAGGGTCAAGTATACGTTCTAACCCAAGTGGAATGCCCAAATTCCATGCAGTATACACAGAGTATTAAGCGTTTTCCTCCAAGTGGTCTGAACATGGGTTTTCTGGAAAAACGGGACTGCTTCAACCCAGAAGGTAGGGTTTTCTCGGGCCAAACCTTAACATATCCTATACCAATGTGTATAGCATCAAGTTAACTTTCGTTTCCCATTGGTTTCATCGAATTTTCAATGAGTAGATTTGAATTATAAGCGTTTTTCCAAAGTCGCACACTGTTAGGGCTTTTCTCGTTCTTTATATGTTGCATATGATTCAAGACTGAATTAGAGCAAACCCACAACATGAAAGTTTTTCTACTAGTTGTCCTAGTCATGTCTTGTGTTGAACATGTTGTCTAAATATCAATAGTTAGAGAGTTATAAGTATGGTAAGAGGGTCACTGCATGATACTACGTTTTCAGGTTGCACTTGGTTTTACGTTTGTGTTTGACTTGATTAAAGCCTGTCAAAACCATCCTTATTTTCTAATTCCGATTTACTAGAAGCACCCTTGCATGTCTAGGTTGGTTTAAAACTAGTTTTGTGATTTTTCATGCACTGTACAATTTGTTCTCTATTTTTGAAGCACCCTATGTCAATATAAGACAGTTCTAGACCGCAATCCAAGAACATGTCCTTTCTCTGTCGGATTCAGGCGCAGACCCTGTGAACGTGACGGCCCGATAGGCCGCATTCTGAAGTCTTGTCGCGACAGCAACCCCGTCGCGTTCTGAATGCGACGAGCGTGCCGTCGCTATCTCTCTGCCTGTTCTGACAGCCCTGTCGCCTTCTTCATATGAACCCGTCGCAAACTGCCTACGTGATCAGACAAGCCTGTCGCGATCCTTACAAGGCACTGTCGCGTTCTGATCTGACCCCGTCGCGACCTTTACAAGTGTCCGTCGCGATCTCAAGATTTTTACATGAAACCACTTATTTTCTTACAAATCTTACTGCTATACCTGAGGTCTGTTTAAATATGATATTTAGCGTGTGATTCACATGTCTTAGATCTGATCATTGCATGGTGGTTATTTTAATGGCTTAAAAGTGGTAAACTCATTTAAAAAACTTTAATTACACGAACACTATTCTAATTACTTTCTTAATGACGTGATCATTCATGCTACTTATGATTTAATCTTCCTACCTGTTCTACCATGTTTAAATGATAATTGTTATCTTAGAATCTTGCAACCCATGATTAGTTAAAGCGCATAGTTTTATTCCATGTCATATTGTTAAGTGTTTTCCGCAAGTTTAAAACCGATGGTTTGTGGATTGAGACACGCGTACATCACTACACACTTACACTTCTAGGCAGCCCTTTCTTGGGAATTTGGAAGCTCTCTACGAGTCGTTTCGAGTCGGTAGACTAGTGACCTGTTCTCCAAGGCCTCCGTAAATCTCCTCTGACCATGGATTCCCACATGGCCGACGAGTTAGTTGTACCATTGAAGTTCCCTGGAGATAGCATGCACTTCCTTTCTCATCTTGTTCTCATGAGTGTGATTTACAATCTAGACTAAAGCCATTAATGTAAGATTAAACTAAAGTATAAATCGTACCGTTATGCTGCCGAATTTATCTCTTGACCATTGTTATCATGAAATCATGTTCAATTACTTATTACTTGTTCCCATCATCATCATGAACATGACGTTACACATGCTACATTTTGAAACTCTCACTGGCCATTATTAATGACTGTGGGTATCTACATTTAAAATTTTACATGAGATGCTAACCGGGCACGGCGAGTGTCCAAGGGCTCCAGTCTAGCCCCAATGACGGAGAGTCATAAATATACTGTTAACCATGGGGTATAATGATTACTGGCGTTGCATCTGCGTTGGGAGTCTTGCTTGCTTGTTGAATGATAGATACAATAACCACATACACGTGTCCTGGTGTACATTCTTGATGGATCTTTTCTTGGTGTACATTAGTGTCTACGTGCCTAATTAGTGTTACATGATCGTGCTCGTGCATTCTTGACATAAATTGAAATCTTGCGTGCTTGTACAAAGTGATCTATTGCTAGTTCTATCTTGTTATATCCTTCTTGATCTCGTTCTATCATAATCTCTCTATCTATCTTGTTTCATGTATCGTGTTTTAACGAGTTTTATTCATACATGTATATCATGACATTCATCGTGTTTACCTAGTTCTAAATTGCTAATCACTTATATCATTGCCCGCACATTGAGATATAAATCCTACTGGGCTAGTTTGCTCATCCCCTATTTTTACCCAATCTAGGTGACTATGAAGTTCAAGAGGAAAAGCAAGTCGAGGATGGGTATGCGTCCGAGTGAAAAGCGTTCCAACAATGAGTCTAGTTATAGTAGTTTGCTTTGAGTGTTAGATTCATGTAGTAGGAAGTGAGGAATAAATGTATTTTTCCTTTTTATTGAGTCTTAGTCCTGTAATAGTTCCCATTTGAAATACAATGCGTTGAGATTAGAATACAAGATTAGTTGAGTTCAATGTTTGGGCCATATGATGATGTATGTTGTTATACATTTAGCGCGTGCTAGCTAGAGGCTTATTTGCCGACTGTTCACGTCTCGGGATATCGACTCGAATTATTATTAATATCCACTGCGTAATTCTCGGGATGTGACAAATTTGCTAAAAAATTTGCTTTACTGTTGCGAAAAATCTGAAAATTCAGGGATGTGATATATAACCTGTGTGACACCTGTGATAAAATTTTCATACTATTTTGACAACAGTAGGTACTTGTGGAGGTATTTTCCTGCTTGGGCTGGAGCCAAGCGGGCCTACACTTGGAGATAGGGAAGAAGACCGTCAGTAGCGGACGGATGCCTGCAAAACCAGAATGGAATGGCGGGGGGGGGGGGGGGGGGTTGAAGAACTTGGGAGAACCCTCCGATGCCTAAGTCAGTAAAGGCTTTGGAGAAGAAGGGTTCAGTGTTGAGCAGGAGCGATGTGTCTTCGATTACCAGTCCCTGCATGGAGGCTTACCATAGCCTTTTATAGGCAGAAGTGCTGAAGGAGAGGGACGGAACATCCCTGATCAATGCCGCAAAGGGAGCGCATGTTAGCGCCATTGGCGGGGAGGTGCCTGTTGAGCGGCCTCGCAGTTAACGCACCATTTAATCGCGGGGCATGCATGATGCAGCAGTTGCAACCGTTACAAGGAGACGGAGGGCTGCTTGAATCCCCCTGGTCGGAGGTACCGAGCAGGGGCCCTGTTCGGTATATAGAACCTGTTGCTCGGTGACAAGGCCTGCTGCTGGATGTCTCATGCATGGAAGTGTTGCTCGTGTCGAAGAGGGCCCGACACACGCCGAGCAGCAACTGCTCAAAAAAGAGGGTCCTGGGCCGAGCCAGCTGTAAAACGCCCGGAGACGACTCTTGGGTCCCACTGGTACCTGAATATAGGGATCGTCCTCGGGACATTAAAGCTGGTTCTAAGAAGACGTGGCGCCATGCGGAAGGGCCACGTTTGTCTGCTGAATTGGGCTGGGCCATGATGGGCCTTGCGCACGAAGGTGGCTAGGAATAGCCACCACACTTACCCACCACACCATCGAGTGAGCTCGGGAACCAGGACCCTCGAGGGCGGAAACTTGCTCGAACGTCACCTCCGTATTAAATGTGACGATGACCTCGGATCTATGGGCGGCGGCGAGGTGACGACGCTCACCATACCTCCTCGATAACGGAGGTAATCTCATGATGGCGGGGTGACGTGTCGAGCCAGGAGGCTCTCCGCAGTACATCTGAACTGTCACTTTCGAGCGGGGGGCGCCGCCTTGGTATTTTGAATTTCACGCCCTCCTTTCCTTATAAGGAAGAGGAGGGGCGAAGGGGGGGAACCCACGCCTTTAGCAATTTTCGAAGAGCCTGCTTGCCCCCCAAGCATCTTCTTCTTCTTCGCGATCACCTTCTTCGTCTCTGCAACTTCCGGTGATGGCCAGCAAGGGAAAAGCTACCGCAGTTGCCGAAGTGAGCGGAGTGGCGCCGACGAATGCCCTGAGGCTGCGATGTCGCCATTACGAGGGCCTCCGGGAGCGCTTCTGGATTGGCAACGAATACGAGATCGTGATGGCGAGGGAGGAGGACCCGCAACTGACGAACAGGCCAGAATGCCTCGCTCTATCACTTGACCACATGGAGACTGGATTCCGGCTGCCGCTGCCGGAGGTGGCGAAGGCGCTGCTGAACCGATGGGGTCTTGCGCCGATCCAGCTTACGCCAAACTCATGGCGTACTATTTGCATTTTTTGCGTCGTCTGCAAGCTCCGAAAAGTCCGAGGCTCAGCGGAGGTGTTCCGGGCGCAATTCCGCCTCACCTCCTCACCAGGGTCCGGGGCTGGTGTTTACTATACCAAGCACCGACCGGACAGGATGCAGATTGAGTTGGCAAAGAAGTATTCCAACAACAAAGGTTGGATGAAGCGGCTCTTCTTCGTCAAGCGATGCGACGGTGCGGAGGGGGTTCCCGAACAGAGTCCAAACAGCGAGGAAGGATACATACCCCTTCCTGATCCAAGATGAAGCGAAGGCTTCGGATAGCCTGAACCGAGCGTACGTGCGCAATGGGGAGGGCTACCTGACAGAGTTCCAACTCGTCCAGCATGGTCTGAGCCGGCCATGGAGTAAGTACCCGATCACGTTGCAATCGTATGTCTGTCGCATAATTGTCTTCTACCTGTGTGCTTTCCCCCTCTTTGGCTTGCAGGTGCCGAGGAGGTAGCCGCTGGTCGGGACCAAGAGGCCAATGAGGATTACGCCGAGCAGATCACTATCACCCCTCATTTGGTTTTCGAGGGCGATGACGTTTCTGCCGTGATAAGGATCCCTACTGCAGTGAGGGCTCCTTCCTCGGTGACAACTGCCATGGCGGCGCTGACTCCTACAGAGGGGCGTCCCGTGGGGGCTCGCCAATCGCTGCTAAGAGGCCAAAGAAGATCCGGTTGAAGAAGAAGGTGGTAATGAAGGCTTCTACAAGAGAGGTGCTGCCGTCCTTGACCGAAGAAGGAGGAGCAAGCTTGTAACACCCCGGAAATTCAGTAATTGGAAAAATAGAAATAAATCGAAAATGATAAATTCAATATTTGTGAATAGTAAAAATGCACATATCATTATTGTACACACAAAACCCATTAGAAACTTTCATAAAAATCATAGTTCAACTCTAAATAATGCTCCCTAATGACCCGTGAAGAAATTTGTGCAAAGGAAATCGGAGGGTCCAAGTTTAAGGCGTTTTGCGACTGAGTGTCGTAATCAAGGAATAGTCGGGAAGTCCTTATCACCCATACTTCGATGAGTCAAAAAATTAAATAAAAATCATAGATGGACTTCAAATAATATCCTCTAATGATCCATAAGAAATTTGAGTCAATAGAAGTCATTTGAGGTATGTTCAAGGGTTATTGTGACTTATTATCATAATTAAGAAATAAGTTGGAAAATCCATTATCATGTGTATAAAATATGATCATGAACCAAAGTAAAATGATGGGTAGACTCCAAGCAATATGTGGGGATAGTCCATAAAATAGATTGGATCAATGAACAACTTATGTCACATGAACAAATTCAAGTATGAAATTAGTAAATAAATAACTTCTGTATTATCGGAATGATAGAACTTACGTACCACTATTGTACGTGAGAAAACACATCGGAAAATTCCGTAAAAAGTATAAACCAACCCTAAATATTATCTATAAGTGTTCCACTAAGAAATTCGTGTAACGGAAAATCCGATTGGCCGAGTGTATGTCACACGTGACAAATTACTCGAGTTTAGAAACTAAATCGGAAATTGTTAACGCGGAAAAATAACCCAACCATAAATTAAATAAACATGTTGGAGAGACTTTCAAAATTATGTATAAATGACCCATTAACAAGTTTGGGCCAATGGAGCACATTTGGCCCAAGGATAGAAATTGGGACAAGAAAATACCCAGAAATTCGTGTATGTAATTATGCAATAATTAGAATGGGCAATTTAGGGTTAAAATTAGGGTGATTAGTCATGCAAGGTAAGCCAAAACCGGATCCAACTCTAAGAGGTGGTTTCCTAAACCTTTGCTACCTCCTTTGGGTGAGAGAATCCCAGATTTCTTGGAAAGCAGGGAGCAGAATTCGCAGCCCCTTTCCTAGTCCCGTTAGGACTCTTAACTACACCCTAAAACTATAAGACCTCATCCCTAAACTCTTGAGGAAGGTTTAGCAACAAGTTGGGGTCGAGAGTAGCAAGTTTGGAGCGCTGGGGAAGTGGAGAACGGCTGGGGAAAATCGTGGTCTTCCTCAACCTCGCTCTGCATCAACCCAGAAATCTGCAGAGAGTTCTTAGCATTCTAAGGTAGGTGTTCTTGGGCCAAGATTAAAGAAACCAACACCATCATGTAGATCTTTGAGTCTAGGTTCATTTTCACTTGGTTTGACTACTTTTCATGGAGTATACGTTGTGTATTCGTAGTTTTCCCGAAGTCTCGCACAGTTAGGGCTTTTCCCGTTCGTCGTATTATGCACATGATTTGAGACCGAATTTGACTAAACTTCCTTCATTAAAGTTCTTCTACTTGTAGTCACGATCATCTTTTATGTTGGACGTTTTATCAAAAAGTCTTTCGTTAGAGAGTTATGAGCATGATAAGAGAGTCTCTGCATGATACTGCGATTTCGGGCTACACTTGACTTTTTGTTTTTCATATGTTTTCTCGGATTCGAGACTGAATTAGATCAACCCCAACATCAAAGTTCTTCTACCAGTTGACCTCGTCATCTTTCATGTTGAACATTTTTGTCTAAATATCATTTGTTAGAGAGTTATAAGTGGGGTAAGTAAACCACTGCATGAGATGTGTTTTCGGGTTCCACATGACTTATAAGTTTTGTTCTGGAAGGGCACTAGTGTCGACACTACTTGGGCTAGTGTGTCGACACACTGTCCCAAAATAGCTCAGAAGGTGTTCTGGGAAGGCCTCTAGTGTCGACACTACTTGAGCTAGTGTCGACACACTGTCCCAGATTGGCCAGAAGGTGTTCTGGGAGTTGTCTCTAGTGTCGACACCACCTGAACTAGTGTCGACACTACTTGACCTTTTTGCCTTGTATTTGAAGCACTGTGTCGACACTACCTGGACTAGTGTCGACACTACTTGACCAGTTTGCATTATTTTGTCTTGTGTTTGAAGCATTGTGTCGACACCAGTAAGGGACACTACAAGAATAATGCAGTTTAGCTACGGAATTTAGCTAGGGAATCGTTGTAGCTAATCTGTAGCTAAGTAGCTACTGATTAGCGACAGATAATATGCCGTCGCAAAATTGATAAATTAGCTACGGATTTGTGATGGACTTAATCTGTCGCTAATCCGTAGCTACTTAGCTACAACTCAGCTACCGAATCATTCCGTAGCATGGATCAGCTACGAAAACATTTCATAGCTAAAGCCGTAGCTAATTAACTATGGATCATAGTTATTAGCTATGAATTAAGAATAAAATAATGTCGTCGCTAATCTATAACTAATGGGCTACAGAGTTAGCTATGGAAAGGTTTTGTAGCTAATTAGATATATATATATATATATTGTTGTATATACTTATACATATATATATATATATATATATAGTTGTATAAATATGCTTAATTATGTACTTATAATTAGCATGTATATACAAGTATAATGTATACTTACAAGTATATATAGTTTATAAGTATACACATGTGTGTATATATATTATGTATATATTTATATATATAGTATATAAGTATATACATGTATATAATTATATAAATGTACATACATAATATATTTTTATTTATGTATAGTATATATGTTAAAGTATATATGTAGTAGTGTGAGTGTATATGTGCATAAATATATACAATACATAAATATATACTTACAAGTATATATATATACTATATAAGTATATCCATGTATGTATATATTTATATAAATGTACATACAAGTATATATTATAAGTATATATATATAATATATACACATGTGTAGAAGTATATACTTAATTAAATGTACATATAAGTACATAAGTATAAGCTTGTTAGTATTATGTATAGTATAATAGTATACAAGTATAAAGCATTATATATTTATATTAATATGTTGATACATGATATATAAAAATATAGTACTATACAGTATAAAGTACTTATACACATATTCATAATATGTATAGGTATAGCATTATACATATATATATATATATATAATATTGTAAGTATATGTATAAGTATATAGTTATATACATGTATAAGTACATAAGTATATACATGTATAGAAGTATATGCTATTTGAATGTACATGCAGTAAGTATATGTTTATTAGTACTATTTATAAGTATAATAGTATACAAGTATGAAGTACTATATTTATATTAGTATTTTGATATATAACAATATACAAATATATATATATATATGTATATGTATAAATTTATAAGTAGATAAATATGTATATATATGTAAATACATACTTATGTATACTTATATAGGTACACATACTTATATATTTAGAATGTTATATATTTTTATATATATCTAAATATGGATATATTTATATATATATATATAATACTAATTTATGTATATTTATAAATTAATATTAGTTAAATAAATTTTCTTTCACTAATGTAACTTTTCAAATTTTAATATAATTAATATATAATATAAATAAAAATTATTTTAATAACATATAACATATGCAAAAGCTTGCTCCGCCCCTTCCTCTTTCGCCTTAACCTTTTATTTGGGGTTTTGTGGAGGCGCTGGAGGTTTCGCGCCGGTTACTTTTTCCCATTTTCTGAGGGGTTTCGCTTGTTGCGCAGAGGAGGTGCGGGAGGTTCCGTGCTGGTTTCACCTGCGCGGAGGAGGCGCGGGCTGGGGTTTCGCAAGCGTAGAGGAGGCGCGTGCTGGGGTTTCGCCTGCGCAGAGGAGGCGCGGGCTGGGGTTTCGCAAGTGCAGAGGAGCGCGGGCTGGAGCTTACGCCTGCGCGGAGGACCACCAGTGCGGAGGACATTGGGGTTTTGCCTGCGGAGGACGCCGCGAAGGACTTTGTCGCACGGTGAAGTCGAGAGGGGTGTGGTACGTCCGCCTTCAGGTATGTGGCCCCGCTTGTCCCCTTCCTTTCTTTCGGTGTGGTGTGGGGGCTATACATCGATGTTTGTGAACAGCAAGGTTGGGCCGATCGAGTTGTTCACATTGGTTGGCTTCCTCTTCTAATTAAGAAGTTGTATTTGTCTCATTGCCCTCTTTGTTTTGCAATAATATTATTGAAGACATGTGCATGCATCAACATATATATGGACCCTTCTTTTTGTGTCGTGTTATATTTCAACTTTCTTTATGGACGAGTTAGATGATCAATCAACTATATATAGTTGGTGCCGTGTATATAACATATAAAGATTAGCTAGCTAGCTTTCACATGTTATGGGGACAGGATTAAGATAAGTAGGAAACGTTAGATTTTGTTACGAACGAAACACCAACTCCACCCCCATCAAATTATGGAGAGTTGATGCTAGCTGCTGGTTTACCCCGTCTCTATCAAGGCCAACCCCCACACTTGACATGGAAGGAATGATCTGGACTTTAAAAAGACTCAGTTCTGTACACTATCCTCATGCCTCTTTAGACACTTGATTTGTCCTTACTGTGATGGGTATTTATTACCACCTTAAATATATATGCACATGAAATTTATAAACATCATATTAATATATATTTCATTGGTATATATCTGAGATGAGTAGTATATACATGAATTAGTCAAAATAGTAGTATATACATGATAAATCTTTCTCTATAAAAAAACTCGACATCGATATTTTTTTATGAAGAAAGACTTATTGCACTTACACATTGCATTTTAAGTGTAATGTGACTAGATAATAGCTCATATGACACCTCTCACATGAGGAGTGAGGAAGTGACAATCTAATCGTTGGATGCCACATGGGCTTGTTACCTAGTCACATTACACTTAAAGTGTAATGTACAAGTGCAATAAACATTCTCTTTTGAGAAATGTTTATTTTTTGAGAAAGGTTTATTGCACTTGCATATTACACTTTAAGTGTAATATGACTAGGCAACAAGTCCATGTAACATCTAACAATTGAATTGCCAATATGACTAGAAAACAATCTTACTTTTATTGTGAACTTTCTAATGAGACATTAGATTTATGTTTTTATTAGTGTGATATGTCTATGTGTGTGGCTTTATGATTCCATTGAATGAATGAGCAGGTTTACAGGTACTATTGAATGAATGAGCAGGTTTACAGGTACTATTTAATGAATGAGCAAGGTTTATAGGTACTATTGAATGAATGAGTAGGTACTATTGAATGAATGAGTAGGTTTATAGGTACTATTGAATGAATGAGCAGGTTTACAGGTACTATTGAATGAATGAGCAATGTTTATTGGTACTATTGAATGAATGAGCATGTTTATTGGTACTATTGAATGAATGAGCAGGTTTACAGGTACTATTGAATGAATGAGCAGGTTTACAGGTACTATGAATGAATGAGCAGGTTTACAGGTACTATTGAATGAATGAGCAATGTTTATTGGTACTATTGAATGAATGAGCAGGTTTACAGGTACTATTGAATGAATGAGTAAGTTTACATGTATTATTGAATGAATAAGCAGGTTTACAGGTATTTGTACAAAATTTGTGAGAAAACCATTTTTAAAATTATTTTTTTTCTTGAGATTTTGTTTTAGCTACGGATTGGCTACAGAAATTGTTGTAGCTAATCCATAGCTAATTAGCTACTGATTAGCTACAACAATTTCTGTTGGTTAGTTGCAACATTGTTATAGCTAATCCGTAGCTAATTAGCTACGGATTAGTTACAGTAATTTCTGTTGGTTAGTTGCAACATTGTTGTAGCTAATCCGTAGCTAATTAGTTACCGAGTAGCTACAGATAATCCGATCGTCGCTAAATTTAACTACGGATTAACTATAGAATTATTCGTACCTAATCGCTAGCTAATTAGCGACATATTAGTTAAAGCAATATCCGCAGCTAATCCGTAGCTACTTCGCTACGGATTAGCTAGCGAAAGTGGTTGTAGCAAATTAGCGGCCAGAAATTAGGTACGGACGTAATCTATAGCTAATCCGTAGCTAAATTGGTTAGCTACGGATTAGCTACAGAATAGCTACGATTTGGGTCTGTAGCTAATCTTCAATATTCTTGTAGTGGGATGTGTCGACACTACCCTTACAAAAAAATTGCATATTTTGGTCTGATCATTTCATGATGTCTACTAGCATGTGCATGATGTTATATGGTATGCATGGACCTAAAATAAATCAACCCATTGAAAAATAGTAATGATATGAATACGATTCTAATGTGTATTGTGATTGTCCTTATGTTCATTGGATTATCTTGTGATCTTCCCTATTATCAATTGATAAGATAAGAATATGATGTGAATATGGGGATGAATACATGTTAGTATGGACTTGTTAGTGGAGTTAATATCATGAATTGCATATGAGTTTCATTAGTTTCATGCTTTCCGGTGTTCCATTAATTATTTGTCCATATGCATACATGCTAGGAAGATCCGTGACTCGTCACTTACACATTGCACGAATAGGCACACCCTTCTAGGGGAAATTAAGAGCACATGTTCTGCATATGATCTGTCTTTTCAAACATCCTCATGTCAAGACATTAATGAATTATGAAACATAAGATATGTCGTTATCCTGCCTTGTTCTCTTGAGCTATTTGTCATACCTTGACTTTATGAATGATCATGTTTTTTACTGCGAGCTTGTTATTGAAAACTGTGGCCATAATATGAATCTGTTTGTTCAGCACAACGTGGGACTCCGGTCCAAATTTGATCCAATGCCTGTGCAAAAAAAAAGGGCCTGGTCCGGTCCTGGGGAGGAGCACCCCAACGTACTTATTACCGAGGGAGTATGGACTTCTGGTGCTTGGCATAGCACAAACAAATAAGCAAGATTTGTGAGAATGTGCCTTTGTTTGATATGATAAGTTTGATTTGATCTGATATGATGAGATTTGATATGATACGTCTGATCATGTGAACGCATGATATCTGTATGAATATGGCCAATCTCTTTTGATACGATTCTACTCTTGAAATATCTGTCCATTGTATATGCAACTCGACATTTGATCTGATATGATGTCTGTTCTACTCTGCTATTCAATCTGTTAGTATTGCATGCATTGTCATCATATACATGTTCATATCTTGCCTAAATAAGATGTTAGTCACGTATGTTAGTGCCCGCACCATATTGAGATGTAAATCCTACTGAGCTAGTTCGCTCACCCTATCATCCTGCCCCTTTTTCAGGTAGTGATGAGGAACCAGTGGAGTCCGATGGGGCAGGGCAAGAGTGATGAGCACCCGCCATATGAGTAGTTGACAGTTTAGAAATAGGCATATGAGTAGTCGATGTATTAGAGAAACATTTTCATTTGAATAATGAACTCTTTTCAGTGAGTCCTTCTTATGTAAGGTTGTAACTAGTTGAATGGAATGGAATAAAGTATATTTTTGGGTGATCATAATATAGCCTCAAATGTGATATTATATTCAATTGTGACTCTGCGTTACTCACTGTGATACGTCTGTTTGTATCGTTCACGTCCCCCGGTGTTTATTCCGCTGCTAAATATCGGGGCGTGACAAAGCTAGCCTCAGACCACCAAGAGGAGGCCGGTAGTCTCCGAGCAGCAGACGTCTGATGGTGAAGCCGAAGAGGAGGAGGTGGACTAGCTACCTCTGATGAGGAGGAAGAGGAGGAGGGAACTGGGGGAGACAGCGCCGCGAGTGGTGGAAGAGGACGAAGAAGAAGGTATTGAGGGAGAGATCCCTCATCTTGAAGCGCTAAAGAAGTACAAATCTGAAATGGCCACCGAACTGGGGCTCGTCGTGGTGAGCGACGAGTCGGGGAGCTCGTCCGAGGAGCGGACGAGGACATCTGCACCCCTAGGCTCCGTTGGGAATTATCCACAGGAGGTGGCTCCGACGGGGGCCTTGAGCATTGGTGCCGACGAGCGGAGTGCCGCATGCGTTGGAGAAGAGTCAACCGTGCGAGGGGGCGAGAAAGCCCCATGCACTATTGAAATACCCGAGGGGGGCCGTCTCCTCAGCAACGGCAGTCCCTGCAGTCATGAAAAGGAGTTCGATGACACCGGCCGCCCTGCCCCTGGAGAGGATTTCGGCGACGATGGTTGCTGATGAGAGGACCTCGGAGATGACAGACACCTTGCCCCCCATTCCCCCCACTGAGGCGGCTGTTGAGGCGATAGCACAAACAGTCGGCGCGGGGGCGATGGAGCCGAACAGGTCATCGAGACCGAGGAGGGGGGGCCCAGAAATCTCCCACTGTTGCGGAGAACCAGGAGGTGGCGGTCGAGGTCCCCAGAGTGGTTGAAGGGGGCCCTTCTACAGGGTAAATGAGCCAAGCTGCCAGGGACCAAGTAGCCTCCGAAGAAGACCGGAGGCCTCTCTCCCAAGTGCTGGAGCGGAAGTCGCCAACGCTTCCTTCCGAGGCCATGTTGGAAGCGGCCCTGGAGCGCCTCGAGGGCCAAACCTCGAGGGTCCTTCCTCTGTGTCCAACTGAATAGCCACCACACTTGGCGCCACGTCTTCTTAGAACCAGCTTTAAGGTCCCTAGGACGATCCCTGTATTCAGGTACCACCAGCGGACCTAAGAGTCGTCTCCAGGCGCTTTACAGCTGGCTCGGCCCAAGACCCTCTTTTCCGAGCAGTCGCTGCTCGGCGTGTGTCGGGCCTCTTCGACACGAGCAACACTTTTATGCATGAGACATTCAGTAGCAGGCCTTGTCACCGAGCAACAGGTTCTATAAACCGAGCAGGGCCCCTGCTTGGTACCTCTGACCAGGGGGATTCAAGCAGCCCTTCGTCTCCTTGTAACGGTTGCAACTGCTGCATCATGCATGCCCCACGATTAAATGGTGCGTTAACTGCGAGGCCCCTCAATGGACACCTCCCCGCCAATGGTGCTAACAGACGCACCCTTTGCGGCATTGATCAGGGATGTTTCGTCCCTCTCCTTCAGCACTTCTGCCTATAAAAGGCTCTGGTAAGCCTCCATGCAGGGACAGGTAATCGAAGACACATCGCTCCTGCTCAACACTGAACCCTTCTTCTCCAAAGCCTTTACTGACTTAGGCATCGGAGGGTTCTCCCCGGTTCTTCACCGCCCCCCCCCCCCCCCCCCCCCGTCCCGTTCTAGTTTTGCAGGCATCCGTCCGCTACCGGCAGTCTTCTTCCCTATCTCTAAGTGTAGGCCCGCTTGGCTCCGGCCCAAGCAGGAAAATACCTCCACACTTCATTGGCGCCGTCTGTGGGAACGAACGAGAGGCCATGCGCCCTACCCGAGCGTCTCATCTTCATAAGACCCGCACACCCTTATCCTCACTGGGGGGACTGTGTAGAGATATTCTTTAGTCCCATATTGAAAGATAGTGAGAACAAGTGTGTGCTTATCAGCAAGAGTCTCACCTCTTCTCCCAGAGAGCCCTTTTAAAGGAAAAAACCCCAAGCATGGGGACAATACCTCTTGGGAGGCACACTTAGATCACGTCTCTTCAGTACTGTTATTAGTTTATCAAAAGTAATTGACCATGATAAGTATGTTTAACTTTAATCATGTGGAATTCAGTGATTAGCAACATGATTAGAACTTTTTTATGATTTAATTATCATTGTGAAACAGTAAGGTTAAGTTCTGTAACCTGAGATATGAATGTTATTTAAAGTGCATGTGAAAAGGGTTAAATTGTGCATAAAAGTGAACGTGATAAACTGATAATGTGTAATATGTGTCGACATTGACACTGCTACCATAGAAGGCTATGGAGCCATACTGTAGTAAAGTCTCTATGGGATGGCTCAATGTGTATGTGATATCCTGTGGGCATTAGGATGAAATCCTGGAGGTGGACAAGTACCACTAGTTAGGGTGGAGAGGGCTTCTCCCGTTCTGCGCAGTTAACCAAGATTCGTCACTGTGTTGCCTAGGTGACGGGTATATGTTATGTGTATGTGTGTCCTTTTTTATGGTGGTTCGGACTATGTGTCACGGCAACTGTGTAAAAGTGTGAATATGTGAAGTGTGAATATTGAATTGAGTAAATGTGAAAGATGAGCATGTGATAGTGTAATGTGAATGTGTTAGTATGTGAAAAGATGTGAATTTGTGTAATGCGATTTATTTATATTAAAACAGCAAGCTAAACATGTGAAAATGTGTTATAACTACATCATGTGAAATGATTAGATATCATGCTAGGATTGTTAGTAACTTGTGCTAATTCTCATGACCTATTTGTTTAAAAATATGAATGATGTGAATTGAATTTAGCAATATGAATCATGTTATATATTATGTGTAGAAAGCATGTGTAGGTTGTTCATATTTAATTGTTAAATTGAAATGAAACATGTACCATGTATTTTCTTACTGATTAAAAGAGAGCATGTGTATGTGATAGTGTAAGGGTGCTATCTTTGGATTGCTTGCTGGGTCTTTTTAGAAGACTCATACTTACTTTGGCGTACAGGTGAGACAGGTGTCCCGTACTTGCGGAGGACATAGTGAGAAGCGACTCCGAGCACGAAGAGTAGCTTCGCTTGTGGACATTACTACATATTTACTTTCTCTCCATAGTATGTAATCATTATGATGGACAATGTATTTCATTTGGGCATGTAATAATATGGACGTAGATTGTGGAATTATGTGATGATGATGGAATAAGACTAGAATGTTTATTTTCCACTGTACTCTTTCGTTATTCATGTACGTTTCAACCTACTATTTAGTGTTGGATAAATCACTACAGAAAAAGCGGACATAGCGACCGAATTTGCGACCGAATATTTCGGTCGCAAATTTGTCTCAAATAGCGACCAAATAGCGACCAATAAAATCGGTCGCATGTTTGAGACCGATATTGCGACCGATTTTAGTGCGGTCTCAAATCGGTCTCTGATGCCCTACTTTTAGCCCGCGACCAACTTCCCCCGCCGTGACCAACTCTTTCCCCCTCCGTCTTTCCCCCTCTCTGCTTGTGCCGTCGCCGCTGCGTGCTGCCATCGCCGTGGGCGCCCCGCCCGCTCGCCGTGGACGCCCCGCCCGCTCGCCGCCGCTGCGCCTGCTCGCCGCCGCCTGCTCCCGTCCTCCCGCCGTGGACGCCCCCGCCCTCCCGCGACTTCACCGGTAAGCCTCTCTCTCTCTCTCTCTCTCTCTCTCTCTCTCTCTCTCTCTCTCTGTAGGCGCCCCCTTTACCCAGCTCAGCTCCCCCCCCCCTCCCCCTTACCCAGCTCCCCCCCCCCCCATCCCTCTACTGTGCTCCCCCTCCCCCTTACATAGCTCCCCTGCCTCCCCCCCCCCAACCCCACTGCACAGCCCCCCCCCCCCCACTCGCCGCCCCTCCCCCCTGGGTAGCACCCCCCTCCCCCTGCATCCCTTCCCCCACCCCTCCACTGCACAGCACCCCCCCCACTCGCCGCCCCTCCCCCCTGGGCAGCACCCCCCTCCCCCTGCTTCCCTTCCCCCACCCCTCCACTGCACAGCACCCCCCCCACTCGCCGCCCCTCCCCCCTGGGCAGCACCCCCCTCTCCCTGCTTCCCTTCCCCCACCCCTCCACTGCACAGCACCCCCTTGGGAGAAACATGTTAGAAGACTTGTAGACTAGTAGTCTGCAACAAGAGCATCTCTGTAGAGGCTCTTAGAAAATATCAAAATCTAGCAGAAATTCCAGAGAAGCAATCTCGTTCTAGCAGATGAAATTGACCCCTAACAAGACATTATATGCAAATATGAAAAGTTCCTAAGAACTTCCTTCTCCCTAGCAGTGAGACCACACAAGGCATACATCTCCAAGCGGTCCCCTGAATCTTGCAAGATCTTTGGCAGTAGAATCATTTTATCAGTTGCTTGATTTTCAAAATCTGTAAGCATCTCTCTCGCCATAGTCTCCAAATGGTGATCCTGAAGATGATCTGGAAAAACTTTGTAGTTGTTCTCTTTTCTGGAAAATTTTTCTTAAGCATATCCCTTGAATCTTGCAAGATCTTTGGCAGTAGAATCATTTTATCAGTTGCTTGATTTTCAAAATCTGTAAGCATCTCTCTCGCCATAGTCTCCAAATGGTGATCCTGAAGATGATCTGGAAAAACTTTGTAGTTCTCTTTTCTGGAAAATTTTTTCTTAAGCATCCATTTCTTGCAGCAAATTATCAGCAGGAGCCCGATGAACTCCAAATCTGAGCAAGACTTGCCTCCAAATCCATTTTGAAAATGAGCATTGAAAATATAAGTAATTTATAGATTCCCCTTCATTTTTACATAAAATGCAGCGGGGGGAAATTGAAATCCCTTAGCTTGCAAATTATCCATGGAGGGTAGTTTACAGACCACAGCTTGCCAACACATAAGGAAGCACTATGGACAGTAGGGTCTCTCCAAACTCAAAATTAGAAAAATAGGGACCATGCTTCCTGATTTTTCCCCATGCATTCCTCACTGTGATATATCATTGTTGTGATTCTACCTAAGAGTGTCTCGACCTCCACTTTGGATGGGAACATTATGAATAATAGGGCAAAGTTCTGCCATCTCATAGAAGATAGGAGCAGGTAGGTTCCATGCTCCCTGATTAATAAATGTAGCAATTGGTACATGCTTATCTATGTCGAGATCTATCCGAATTGAGTCACCATATAACTCAGTTATGCTTTTACCTGCCACCCAAGGATCAGACCAGAAGTCAATCTGTGCCCCCTCCGCAATCTTATATCTCAAGTGACTTCTTAGCCATTCTCTTGCTTGAAGGATGCCTTTGAAACCAGCTGGATGATAAGATCTAATCTCAATTTCCCAGATGTTTTGTTTATGAAGATATTTATGTTGCACCCAATCAAACCATAGAAAGGGTTTTTGTTGTAGAATATCCCAAAGCAAACCAGCCAAGCATGCTTTGTTCCATTCTTTCAGATTTTTAATGCCCAGTCCTCCTTCCTTGGGCTTACAGATCTCTTCCCAACTGATCATATGTGGCACGTTCCCATCAGAGTGATCTTCCCAATAGAATTTCCTGAATAGCTTTTCAATATCCTCCATGAATCCCATGGGTAGTATAAAAAGGCTGTCGACCAGTAGTTGGAGAAGGAGCTAATTAAGGACTGTAATTCTTTCGTGATTGAAGTTGAGAAGAGTGGAATACCCTTGTATGGCACTGGAAGTTGGCCATCTTTGATACCAAGACAATTTAAAATTGCAAGTTTCTGCTGCATGTTTTCACCTAGATAATCTAGTTTTCTCCAAATTGAGTCTAAGGCCGGACTGCCGTGCAAAGTTATTCAAAAGAGTACCAATGTTGCAGGCAAATTGAGAATCATATCTGCCAAATATAATTAGATCATCCGCAAAGATGACATGTGAAATAAGATACGTGCCCACCTTGGGTACCCTAATTCTGCCACCGCTAGACTCCTCCTCCATCAAGGCAGTGAAACCTTCCATAGCAATTGTGAATAGATAAGGAGATAATGAATTATCTCCCTGCCTTAACCCATTAGAGCTCTGAAAAAACCCCACAGTCTTCAGGTTATCTGTGCAACCCAGGTGGGGAAGGCACTGCACTGACATTTCTCTTTGGAGTACCTCTCGTCGCTCTTTTGTACCTACCCTTTAATTGAAGAAAGAAAAGTGAGAAGAGGAAACTAAAGGTTCAGTGGCACCGAAATTAGAAGTACCAAATTTACGTTTTATATTAAAATTATGTAGATTGGTTACCATCAGATGTCGGTGCACAAAGGACGACATTGAAGGACGTGATACTTTTGGGAATGGAATATTCAAAGAAGTGATTCCTCTGGAGAAAGATTTATTGTACTGATCTCAGTATAATAATGTTAGCTTCAATGTACTTTAAATCTATCACCTCATACATTTATACGTCATCGTTTGTTATTTTTTATATTTGGAGCCTAATTTTTTTATTTTAGAGTTTAACCTTTTATTTTGGTGAGCAAATTTCTATTTTGGCGCTCAATGACACCCAATCGGCTCACTACACCAAAAGAGAAAAAATTAGATGTCAAAATAGAAATTTGGTCGCTAAGAAAAGTTAAATTCTAAAATAAAAGTTAGCTAAAAAATATATATAATAAATTAGTGTAATAAACACATAAGGTGGACAAAATAAACTTTTCGAAATATATTTAATTTGACATCTTCCTAACATGTTAGAAGAGAATATTGACTGCACTGGCCTTCAAAATTCCTTTGTGAAGTCTCTTAAGTCCACTCCCCTCAAGAAAAAAAGAAAAGGTAAACAAACAAATGCATGAAGCCTGTCTTAAGATGGTCAACAAAATGGTAGGATGTGTTGCACAAGCAATCCCCTATATGTGGCATTTCCTCTGCACAGATCATAAATAGTTCAGCTAAATAGCATCTTGCTGTCTTTCATTTTTGCTCTTATAAATGTGCCGGATGTTTTGTAAATTTGATTTCTAGTTTTGTAAATTTACTTTTTAGCTTTCTTGTTGAATATGCTTTGTAGCTTTCTTATTAATGGTCATCACCACAAAGTCAATCTTACTTGTTTTATGTGCTTCCTAATATTTTTTGTATGTATAAAGTTTTTAGAATACTTATTTTTGTGTTTTTAGAATGTGTTATTATCTTGTCAATAATTAATTAGTTGGGTGTTGTATGTGAGCTGAGATGCGTGGGTGCAACCTAACATTGCACGCATCTTAGGAGAGTGTTAAGCCCGTGTCAATCAACCTACCGTTCAAGACTTTGGGATTGATGTGCACGTTCTCATTTTGAATGATGAGAACGTGTATATCTGACTCAAAGTCTTGAATTGTCCCGTTTGGACAGTCTGTGAATGTTTGATCGCACTTAGGTGGTTAATTACTATATGTGTTTGTGTTGTTTGTTAAAAATTTTGGTTGCGTCTTCTCACTCCTCTCTGATATACCTTTATTGATTTTGATTATTTTCTTAACCACTTATTAGTAAGTGTTTAGAAAATTTCTTAATCAATAAATATTTTGTGGTATATCGGAGAGGTTGGGGAGATGCTGCCGAAATTTTTAGCAAATAACACACACATATAGTAATTAATCGTGCGATCAAACCTTCACAGATGGGTTAAAAAGTGAAAATCTAAATGATATTTCATTCCTATTTAAAATGGCAGAGATGGACGATGTGAGGAAAGGGTTGGACTTTTATTTTTGTTAGACATGTTAAAGTTTTGTGTGTTTACATTTCATTCGCACAGGGAAAATGTCGGAAGATCGTTCATGGATGTACCGTAGAGTAGTTGATCAGGTGGTGTCTACGGAATTTAAAAATGGAGTTGAGAGATTCATTCAGTTTGCTTTGAGAAATCCTATTGAAGCTGTAGATTGTGAGGGTCGTATCCGATGTCCTTGTGCAGTCTGTAAGAATTTGAAGTGGCTGACAACATGGGATGTACAACGTCATTTATACAGAAAGGGGTTTGTTAAAGATTATGCAAACTGGATATGTCATGGTGAAACATTGTGGTCCTTCCAGCCTGCCGAGCCTGCCAATGTTGGAAGTTCATATGTTGATATGGTCATAGATGCTGCTGGTCCAGGATTCAATGTTCATGAGGAGCATGTACACGATGAAGAACCGCCAAACAAGACAGCTGAAAGTTTTATCAGCTACTCAAAGATGTGATGAGCCATTGTGGAATGGATGTCAAAATCACTCTCGACTGTCTGCGGTGTCACAATTATTGAACTTGAAATCTGAATTTCACATCAGTGAGATTTGTTTTGATCGTTTGTTACTGATTATCAAAAGTATGTTGCCACAAGATGAGAAGTTACCTGAAAATTTTTATCGTGCAAAGAAGATGGTCACTGACTTAGGGCTTGGATATGAGAAAATAGATGCATGTCCTAATCATTGCATGCTATATTATATGAGGATAAAAGTAAGGTATCATGTTCCATATGTGGTCATGATAGATTCAAGCCTAAGAAAGGGGACAATTCAAAGCAAAAAGATATACCATATATGTCATTGCGGTATTTTCCTATTGCACCGAGATTGCAGAGAATGTATATGTCATCAAAGATAGCTCAACATATGAGATGGCATGCGGAAAGAGTACGTCGACAACATAATGTAATCACTCATCCTGCAGATGCCGAAGCTTGGAGTCACTTTAACTGTGCTCACCCTACTTTCTCAAAAGAGTCGCGTAATGTAAGACTGGGTTTATGTACTGATGGATTCAATCCATTTGGAGGTTCAGTGACTTCCTACTCTTGCTGGCCAGTTTTTGTGACACCATACAATCTTCCGCCAAATATGTGCATGAAACGAGAGCATTTATTTCTATCATTATTGATCCCTGGTCCAAAAAATCCTGGAAAAAAACTAGACATATATCTCAGGCCGTTGATTGATGAGTTGAAATTGTTATGGACCGATGGGGTTACTACTTATGATGCATCCAGAAAGCAAAATTTCACTATGAAGGCTGCATTGATGTGGACAATAAATGACTTTCCTGCATATGGAATGTTATCTGGCTGGAGTACCCATGGAAAACTAGCATGTCCTTACTGTATGGATAGTTCCAAATCATTTGTACTTAAGCATGGTGGCAAGTCATGCTGGTTTGATTGTCATCGACAATTTCTACCAAGGGACCATCCGTTTAGAAGGCAAAAAGATGCATTCTTAAAGAACAAAATTGAATTGGAAGAAGCTGATTTTGAACGGTGTCTGGTCCACATTTAGCAGCAAGGGTACAGAACTTACCAGATATAACACAATTGTCGAGCAGCACAAGACATCTCCCTGGATTTGGGAAGGATCACAACTGGGTCAAAAAAAGTATCTTCTGGGAATTGCCTTATTGGTCAACTCTTCTTATACGACATAACCTCGACGTCATGCATGTTGAGAAGAATGTCTTTGATAATGTGTTCAACACCATTATGGACATAAAAGGCAAAACAAAGGACAATGTGAATGCTCGTTTAGACTTGAAAATACATTGTAAACGTCCAGAACTGGAACTTCTTGATAGAAATGGTACAACAGTTAAACCGAAAGCAATTTACGCCCTTGGAGCTGCACAGATTAAAGAAGTATGCTTTTGGCTAAAACAATTGAGATTTCCAGATGGTTATGTGTCCAACATTGCTCGTTGCGTGAATACAAATGAGGGGAAAATATATGGAATGAAAAGTCATGACTGTCATGTGTTCATGCAGAGGTTGTTACCTATTGTATTTCGTGATATGCTGCCGAAGCCGATATGGGGAGCAGTGACTGAGTTAAGTCAGTTTTTTAAAATTTTATGTACATCAGAGCTCAGGTATGAAGATGTGGAAACTATTGAACAGAATGTGATCACGACAGTTTGTAGATTGGAAAAGATATTTCCACCCTCATTCTTTGATTCAATGGAGCACCTGCTTATACACTTACCATATGAAGCTAAAGTAGGAGGGCCAGTACAATTTAGATGGATGTATCCATTTGAGAGGTAATTTATATATATTTTCTCCTCATAATTCAATATCTTTTGATGTGTTTTTCATTATCCTATGAACATTCTGGTAGGTGCATGCATGAATTGAAAATGAAAGTTCGCAACAAGGCAAAAGTAGAGGGTTCCATTGCGGAGGCGTACATTATGGAAGAAATATCAAATTTCTGTTCAATGTACTTTGAACCTGAGATACAAACTCGTCGTACTCGGCCACCACGTAATGATGATGGAGGAGACTCCTTTCACTCTGATCGGCTCTCTATATTTAAGTATCCTGGACGTGCGTATGGACGTTCTTCGTGTCGGATGCTAAATGATAGAGATTGCACTGTGCAGAAATTTACATCCTTTTAAATTGTATGGAGGTTGAATCTTATGTTGCGTAAGTTCTCTGCTACATTAGTTTATGTCCATAACTTGTTAATTTTCATTCCATCTATAATGCTCTAATGTTCATAATACAGACAATTTGACTCAGAATTAATCCAAAGATGTCCATATCTCTCTGACATGGAGGTTGAAAAAGAACGAGAAAAATCATTGGCTTCTTGGCTGAAATATCGTGTAAGTATTATTACTAATCTTTCTCCTTGTTAGGCCAATTTATGACTAATTCTGACTAGTGTGCTCTCCATATGTAGGTTGAAAATGTTTTATTACTGATCAAAGAATTCGAGAGATCAGTTATGGCCCATCGAAAGTTGCACGTACATATCCAGCATTTATTGTGAATGGGTATAGATTTCACACTAGACAATATGGGCAGAATAAATCAACAATGAACAGCGGGGTATGTGTGAAAGGAAGTACATATAATGAAAATGAATGTGATTATTATGGTATTATTGAGGAGATCTTAGAATTGCAATATCTCGGAGATGACAACCATATATTTCTGTTCAAGTGTCATTGGTTTGATCCAAATTCTGTTCGAAATGACACAACATATGGGATTGTCGATATCAGACATAAGTCCAAATTGAATACTTATGATCCATTCATTTTGGCCGCACAAGCCCAGCAGGTCTATTATACAAAGTATCCATCGTCTAGAAATAAAGAAAGAAATGATTGGTGGGCAGTTTGCAAGGTTAAGACAAGGCTTTTCCCGGATTATGAGTTGGATTTGACTGAAACAGTAGAATTGGATGTGAATTCCGAATTCTTTCAATCAGATTTGGGTGATGATGTAGACTTGCCTGCTTCTAGTGATGAATCTGTGGAGGCACTGTCTTTATCTAAAGAGAATGAAGTGGAAGAAGTCGAACCAGAACAACTTGAAATACAGTTGGGGGACTCCGATGAGGAGGAATATATTAGTGATCAAAATGAATCTGATAATGAAGATGTGAATGCTGAATTGATATATCTCCAACATCTGAAGATGAAATGGAGAATGTTTGATTAATGGTATACAATTTTACCTAAAATGAAGGGTACTCTGTAATTTTAATACTCCCGTGTCTGCCCATTTTTTTCCCACTATTTGATGAATATGCATGTATTTTATTACCAGTTGAAGATATGGTTCGAGGACGGCGTGGGACTTCTTCAGGTGGGAGGGGTGAGGGTAGTGGGAGGGGAGAGGGTAGTAGGAGGAGATTTACTTCCTTTTCTACACCGCTACCACCGACCTCTGTACCGCTACCACCGGCAGTAGGTATGTATACTTTGATTTGTATGCATTGCAGTATTTATTTAAATTAATTCTTTATGTCATTGTGGTAACTTATTCTTATTTTCACAGGACCCATGACCTCTGTACCGGTACCATCGACCTCTGCACCGATACCACCGACCTCTGCACCGCTACCACCGGCAGTAGGTATGTATACTTTCATGTATAATGCATTGTAGTATTTGTTTAAAATAATTCTTTATGTTTTTGTGGTATATTTCTTATCCTTTCAGGATCCACGACCTCTGCACCGTTACTACCTGTAGCAGGTAAATATGTCATGTATAATGCACTGTATGTTTTGTTTAAAATAATTCTTTATATTTTTGTGGTATCTTATTCTTATCTTTACAGGACCCACGACCTCTGCACTTTTACCATCGGCAGCAGGTAGATTGACAGCCTCTGCATCTCCATCACACATGGCGAGTAGATCTACACAGGTATGTTCATTTACATTTCTATTTTTTTTATAGTTTGTTTTATTTATACTATTTAATTCGTATAGTACATGCTGATGACGAGACGAGTCATCACGAGGGGGAGGGCAGTTATAATGAGACGATGCGGGCAGTGTGGATAAATGAAGGGTATGTAATGCATTATTTTTGTTATCTATTCGTCATTGTGGTATTAATATTCTCAATTTCAGGAATAAAATAGAGCCAGCCCAAGCATCACAATTTATTACAAAGACAATTCAAGCACATATTCCAGGCCCCATCCATCGCTTTTCTGATTTTCCGATGGATGTTCAGGATTTATTGTTCTCTATGTTCTTGGTATGTATCTTATTTTATCATATTAAGTCATTTTCAATTCTTATTTGAACACACTTATTGTTATGTAACATATAATTTTTTTTTGTTAATATGTAGAAGAATCATCGATTCACAGAGCATTCACATGAGTTACGTGCTAGATCTGCATGGACAAGTACTGCAAGAGCAAATTTCAAACATCTTATGTACAATGTCCGAAAAACTGCAGAAAGAGCATGTGCAAGTACAGATAAGAACGAATGGAAGGAGCATGGGCCTGTGTGGATGAGAAAGGAGTATTGGACGGAGCTGTGCGACATTTGGGGAGCGGAGAAATGGAGTGAAAATTCAAGCAAAGCAAAGCAAAACAGAGCAGCGCATCCTGAAGCGAATGTACACACGAGTGGCTCTGTCTCCTTTGCAACGCATAAAGCGAGATTGGTAAGTATACTTCTATATTTGTGAATTTTTTTAATCTAATAATAAACTGTGATTTATTTGAATAACAGGAAGTACAGCTCAAGCGGCCACCTCAATTTCAAGAGCTTTTTGATGAAACTCATAAGAAAAAGGGACAAATGATTACATTAGTGAGAAAGCTCGGGAGGTAGCGGTAAGTGTATACACTAATAGTTTTCATTTATTGTGGTTAAACTGTAGAATAATTTTGTTTTATTTGTTTTATTTTTTGCAGGAGTCATATAGTAGAGGAATGGATGAGAGGTACGGGGATGACAGTCAGCGTCCAGAGTTGGATCCTGACATTTGGGTTGCAGCATCTGGGACACCCAAGAAAGGCCATGTCTATGGTTTTGGACATAGCTTGGGCACGACCAAAGTGATATCATCATGCTCGAGTTCGGTCTCACATGCGACCTCTCCATTTACCACACCAGCAGCCCCAGGTGTTTCTTCCAGTGCCGGCCCGACCATGACTCCGGATATGTTTAGGGCGATCGTCAACGAGACCGTCTCTCAGAATATCTCAACCATCGTCTCTCAGACCGTCTCTCAAATATCTCAACCATCGTCTCTCAGACCGTCGCCCAGATGCTCGTAGATTGGGAATTCCTGGTAATAGAGCACCTCCTGCACCTCCTGCACAGCAGCCTCCGGTAAGTATTTTATTTTATTGATTTTCTTTTGTTAACTCTAAATATCATCTTACAAAATATAAGAATTTAGATTGAGGAGGGAAAAATATCACTTTCTTAACTCTATGAACTTGGGTTTGAGGGTCCAAAATTGAAAAGAAAAGTCTAATCAATCCATCGATTGTTCCAACACGACATGGAGGTGAAAGTAACCCGTAGAAACTGACAGAGTTCAAATTGGACTCCAAATTTGAACTTCATGCTCAAATTTACATTTCTTAAGAAGAACTAATTTAATCGGGTTTAATAGGGTCAAAAATAAAAAAATAGATCCGATTAATTTGTCAATGACTCCAACACGATCGGGAAGGTGAGAGTGACTTGTAGAAACTGACGGAGTTCAAATTGGACTCCCGATATGGCTTGGGCAAACAATTTTGTATTTTCTTAACTACTTTAGTTTCAAATCTATGAACTTGGTTTGAGGGTCCGAAATTGAAAATAGAGGTCAAATCAATCTATCGATTGTTCCAACACGACATGGAGGTGAAAGTAACCCGTAGAAATCAGAGTTCAAATTGGACTCCAAATTTGAACTTCATACACAAATTTACATTTCTTAAGAAGAACTAATTTAATCGGGTTTAAGGGGGTCAGAAATATAAAAATAGGTCCGATTAATTTGTCAATGACTCCAACACGACCGGAAAGGTGAGAATGACTTGTAGAAACTGACGGAGTCCAAATTGGACTCCCGATATGGCATGGACAAACAATTTTGCATTTTCTTAACTACTTTAGTTTCAAATCTATGAACTTGGGTTGAGAGTCCGAAATTGAAAAGAAATGTCCAATCAATCTATCGATTGTTTAAACACGATATGGGGGGTGAAAGTACACGTAAAAACTGACGGAGTTCAAATTGGACTACTGATTTGAGCAAAACGTTTAAAACTATCATTCGTCAATTTCAGTTAAATGAAAAATATCTTGCTTTTAATTTTCAAGAATAATTGATTTCTTTATTAAGTATTTAATTTTAATTTTTTTAAATAATATGCAGGATTATCCGTCGCGAGATGTTGGACGAGACGACGACCAGGATGAGGATGACACATATGCGGAGGATTTGTGATTTCATTTTAGTTATGTGCATGTTGTCATTTTATTATGGATGTATGATGTTTGTGTGTTTGTATTTTATGTGATGAATTTGAGGTTTGTTATGGATGTATGATTAGTTTGTGTGTTTGTTTTATGTGATGAATTTGAACTTTGTGGAGATTGTGATTTGTGTAGTTGATTTATTGTGGTTTTGTGGTATTATTATTTATCAGGTGATATTGTTATTTATCAGGTGATTTATTGTTGTTTATGTAAATTTCTAAAAAAAAAATATTGTCAAATTAGCGACCGAATAGCGACCGATAGAATTCCGACGCTGATCGGTCGCTAAAATTGGTCGCTTCATCGATGCGACGGACAATATTTGGTCGCTAATTCGGTCTCTAACTTAGCGACCGCCTTAGCGACCATAAATATCGGTCGCTGTTAGCGACCATAACAGCGACCAACTATCGGTCGCTGTGGGCGACCAATCTGCGACCGAAAAGGGCTCTCTATTTGCGACGAACTTTGCGACCGATATATTTCGGTCGCTATCAGAGACAGATTTTGCGACCGATATCAATCGGTCGCTGTATAGCGACGGTATATAACGACCGATTTGATCGGTCTCACTTCGGTGGTTAGTCGGTCGCTGATCGGTACAGCGACCGAACAAAGACCGAATAGCGACCGAACCTGTCGGTCGCTATTTCCGCTTTTTCTTGTAGTGAATGTCTACTGTGACGGCGCCCTTGTACCGACTGGATTGGTATAACCGTACCGGTATAAGGAGAGTCGACAATCTCATACACATCCGCACATGTTGGCTCTACAAAAGACAAATACCACATAGATCTTAATGATCACCCTCTAAATCTTAGGCATTGAGGGGAAAAAGTAGAACAATATATAGAAGGACAAGTCAATTCTCAATTAGTCAATATAGGACAATCTTACATGCCTCTTCACATGTCGGTCTCACACAGGATAAATGTCATATGGAATTTAATGGGATGGCGAATCCAAATTCGGAAGTATAAAAATCTATTATGTACCATGGAAAATATAAGGTCATCTCCAAAATTTAGATATCGAGGGGACAAAATCACGGTAAAAAAAAAGGGGGGACAAAGATTAGACAATATAGACAAAACATTCTCAAATTAGTGGATATGGGACAATCTCACACATATCTGGTCTCAAGATCAAATATATTGTTGAGATAATATTGACTTCGAACTTATGTTCGGTGGTTTTAGAACTTGACATTAGAAATAGAAAATTTTAATATATTCCTCACTCTTTGATAACTTGAATTTTAAATTAGATGACAAAGACAAGTAGGATAAACAGGCCGGCAACAAAAGTCGCGCATGCATGGTAATATAATATGGGCTGATATGTTCCGACATTAATGCAATCTATTTTCTATCTCCCTGGTGCAGTGGTTTGCCTTCCAACAATCTGCGGAATGGCAATATGATATCTAGCAACATTGGGTTGCCTGGTCTCGTCTCATTCTAAGCGCAGGCCAAAAAAAAAGAAGGGTTTGATTGGGGAGGGGGGAATACAAACGTGCGCTCTTGTTGAGTGCTCCGTGCTGACCATTTGCTCGAGCAGGGGGATCCCCCACGGCCATGTCTTCTTGCCCAGCTGTCTGTTGATCGAGTTGGTTTCCACAACCAACATCTCCGTGAGATGAAGACTGCAATCCTGTATCGTGTCAGTGTGGAGAGCACACGACCGACTCGCTTGCCCATTTGTAAGTAAACTGCTTGGCCACCGCTGCTTTGACCTGTTAACCCAAAAGCTCTAGTTAGGTTCCCATAATCTAATGGCACACAATATATATGTCTCACTTGTGCTTAGATGGGCAGATAATGGGCACTTGAAAGATTAATGAACTTCAGCATTATAGGATACTGTGGTGGTCATTTCTAGCCACCTAGGCCCATCACGGCTCATCAGGGCCTTGTCGAGGCTCCCCAGGCAAACATGGCCCCTCCACAGGACGCCACGTCTCCTCAAGGACCGTGTCAAGGACTCCACGAAGCGACCGTAAGGTCCGAGCACTATCGAGTTCCCTGGGGGCACGTCCCCGGACGCCTCTCGTTCTGTTCGGTTCAAGCATGGCCTACTGAACAGACCCTGTTCGAAGCACGCTGTGGCACTGTCTGCACAAGCCGTGTCTCCGGGCACCAGGCACCGAACAGCGGGCTCGACTACCGAACAGCAGGTCTGGCTCACCGAGTAGACTACCTGCTCGGTACCTTCCGACCAGGAGAATCTAAGCAGCCATTCATCTCCTCGCGGCGGTTATAACGGCTACACCACACGCGCCCCACGATCAAGTGGTGCGTTAATTGCAGAACTTCTCAACGGACGCCTCAACGCATAACCCCCCCCCCCCCCCCCGCTGAGGATGCTACAGGCACGCCCTTTGCGACATTGATCAGGGACGTTCCGTCCCCCTCCCTCAGCATTTCTGCCTATAAAAGGTCCCGGTAAACCTCCATGCAGATGTACGCAATCTAGACACATCGCTCCTGCATAATACTGAACCCTCCTTCTCCAAAGTCTCACCGGCAGTTTACTGACTTAGGCATCGAAGGGTTTTCCCCGGTTCTTCAACCGGACCCCCTGATTCCGTTCTGATTTTGCAGGCATGCGTCCGCTACCGCGGTCTTCTCCCTTCTTCTAAGTGTAGGCCCGCTTGACTCCAGCCCAAGCAGAAAAACATCTCCACAAGTACGAAGCTGCCTGTTGTATTGGATGGATCCAATTCAGGGGGCAGGAAAATGGTGGGGCTAGCTCTTAAGAATCAGGTCGATTTTTCTGTATCATGAATTAATTCATGGGTGTTGAGAGTGTGTGGGTGTGTGCAAAAACAGACGTTTGGTTAGGAGGGGAACCACAAGTTTCGTGCAGTGGAGGGCATGGGAGAAGTACCACTGGATGGTGGTTTAAACAACGAAGAAAACGGGAGACTGGAAGGGTAAGAGTGAAATGAAAGAAAAGGTGAACGGTTGTTAATACATGTTGTGCCTACCAATACCATAGCTACGGGAACAAGTCCATGGACGTGTCAAAAAAAAAAACGTCCATGGGAAAACCAAAAGCCTACCCAATAATTAAAGCGCAAGATGCACACGAAAGCATATAAATTTGAGTTGGTAAGCATCAGTTTCAAGGTATGGCCCCGGACTCGCATACCTTCACAAAGACAATGGAGAGGGGGAGTAAAAGAAAACCAGCTGAAGGCGTATGGAAGACAAGTGAACCATGCATGCCCTGATTCCCAAGTCCCATTTCACATGATCCGTCACTTGAGAGCATGCACCAGCATCCATGGGAGGGACAAACCCTTCTCTTCGACAAAAACCACAGCTTGCCAGAAGAGATCGGTCATACATATATAGAGGAAGATGAACCCATCTCGACACCCCAACACACACACACACACTTGTAGCTTTTTTATTGTCAGCGTTGGAGAGGGGTTTGATATTGCAGTCTTTCAATGTGTTGGGAACTTAGCCAACCCTCCTCCTATATATATATATTGGTCTTGGGGGGGTGGGGGGTCATCAAAGTGTGTGAGCAGGGGCTAGTGAGGATCAGTCACTCGCGTAACACGGAAATCTTCCCTCTCCAAGGAATCGTGGCCTTCCCAGAGTTCTGTCGAGCGGGTGAAACAAGCTCGTGGGTTCGAGCGAAGCGAGCGGGGCCTTTTCTTAATACCGCCGGCCTCGGAGAACGGAGGGGAGCGGAGGAGACGGCCAAAGAGGAGGGAGGCATGCAGCTTCCTCATTCCTCTCCTGCTGCGTACGCTTGAGAGGAGTTGGGAAGGTTTGGCGGATGGTGGGCGACCCCTCGAGGGAAGACCTCGTCTCTGCGCCCTGGTGCAGTGCGCTATGTTTGCTCTTAATTATAAAGAGGAAAGTTATCTGCCACCTAATTCTTTGACGGCCATTTGGTATGTAGTAGACTGAGATGGGATGACCTTTCATTTAAGTTTAGTGCTCCAAAATTGGAGACGAGGAGCTTAAGTTTAGCTCCTCTTGCTGTTTACTTTTCAAATTGTGCTACAAATAATTAATGCATGAGTTTTATAAATAAGGTGACAAAATAAGTAGCATCGATAATCGCAAAGTTTTTCGATTTTGATCCGTGACATGACCAGTAAATCTCTTTTAGGTCTATTGACCTTTCTCTCCTGAAGAAATTTTTCGACTTCTTTTATATGTAAAAGTACCCTAAGAACTAAATGTAAATTTCGTTATTCTTTCACTTATATTTTATGTGTGGAGGTTTTTTTTCTGTTCAGTAATAGATCGAGTAGGTCCTCGGAAAAGGAGGGGAAAGACTCCGTCGGTGTGGATGATTTCTTGCAAAATCAAACGACATCATGAGGGACTCAGTTGATGAATCGAAGAGAACCTCTGATATCTAAGTCAGAATCGACTTGAAAGTGACGTAAGAGAGGAGGGGTTCTGATTGTGTGTGTTCTCGTGCATGGGTGATTGTGAGGGTTGAATAGCTCATATCTTTACATGAAGATCATCATTCCTTATATAGATGCGGGGACTGAAAATCTTGAAGTGTCCTCAACAGTTGGCGTCTCTAAAAAGCGACTGTTGAGTTTCCAATATGGGGAGTGTCTGCTCGAGATATCTCTTGAGACTTTGTGCGGGGCCTATCCCAGATCATGGAAAGGCGAGTAGCAAAATCTTATATGTTAAAGGCCACTGGAAGGCTAAGGGTGCCCGCAATGATCGTCTATTGAAGACGTCGAACAAGAGTCTAGAGACTTGTTCGGTGAAATTTGGGGGCGTTCACATGGTGTTCGATAGCCCTATCTTGTTCGGTGCTGTCGAAACCTTCGTTACATCTGGAGACGTGTAAATGAATAATCGCCGTTCTGAGTTGTGGTGGCCGTTTCCAGCCACCTAGGCCCATCACGACCCATCGCGGCCCATCACGGCCCATCGGGGCTCCCCAGGAAAGCATGGCCCCTCAGCAGGGCGCCACATCTCCTCGAAGACCGCGTCAAGGACTCCAGAAAACGACCATAAGGTCCGAACACCACCGAGCTCCCTTGGGCGCGTCCCCGGAGGCCTCTTGTTCTGGTCGGTTCAAGCATGATCTACCGAATAGACTCTGTTCGAAGCGCGCTCTGGCGCCGTCTGCACAAGCCATGCCTCCAGGCGCCAGGCACCGAACAACGGGTCCGACTATCGAACAATAGGTCTAACTCACCGAGCAGGCTACCTGCTCGGTACCTTCCACCCAGGAGAATCCAAGCAGTCCTTTATCCCCTCGCGGTGGTTATAACGGCTACACCACGCGCGCCCCACGATCAAGTGGTGCATTAACTGCAGAACGCCTCAACGCGTAACTCCCCCGCTAAGGACGTTAACGGGCGTGCCCTTTGTGGCATTGATCAGGGACGTTCCGTCCCTCTCCCTCAGCACTTCTGCTTATAAAAGGCACCGGTAAGCCTCCATGCAGAGGTACACAATCTAAGGCACACCTCTGTTGCGCAATACTGAACCTTCTTCTTCCAAGTCTTTGAGTCCATCGATCTCTAACTTAGGCATCGGAGGGTTCTCCCGGTTCTTCAACGGGGCCCTCCTGATTCCATTCTGATTTTGCAGGTATCTGTCCGCTACCGGCGTCCTTCTTCCCTTCTTCCAAGTGTAGTCCCGCTTGACTCCGGCCCAAGCAGAAAATCACCTCCACATGAGTCATTGACGGATTATGATAGACCTGTGAATCTAGGAGATCAAAAATGACCTCCATAATAGGTATGTTGTTATAGAATGTCAACAGCATGGCAAGAGGCATTAATCGAATGCTTTTTCTGCATATATTCAAGTTTTCCTTTATGCACAAATAATGTACTACGATGTGTTATTTTTGCAAGTCCCATTGATATCCTTAATATTTAATTATATGCACAACACGTGAATAAAAAAGGTCAATTTGTAATTTTCATAATAAACGTGTAACCATCTTTTTACCCACTTTTATGCCCCTATAACTCCAATCGATCTCACATTTAGGGACAAATCTAGAGACAAATCAATGGGGTCATGTGATTCCACTGAATTTTTAAAATCTTATTGATGTGTTTAAAATTTTCCATTAAATTGGTTTGGTTAGAAAATTTTCTAAAGGGAGTCACCCCACTGGAAAAATTTCTGAATCCGTCTATGCTCACACTAGTTTGGTACATTAATTATCGGCTTAAGATCTTACCTTCACAGACTCTGTCCATATTAGGGGTGTAAACGGAACTCGATATTCCGATATTTCGACCCGATTTCGATAAAAATTATCGGTTTCGAAATCGGAAAATGATACCGATAGCTTATCGGAATCGGTATCGGATATTCCGATAAGCTATCGGAATCGGAATCGAAAAATAATCGAAATCGATATCGGTTATTCTGATAAATTATCATAAACTCAAAAGATAAAATTATGGTAAATACCTTAGTTTATCAGAATTTCGGTTCCGATAATGTTATCGAAATCGGAACGGAATCGGAATTAACCATTCCAATTTTATCAGAATCGAAATCGGAACCATATTTCAGTTATCGAAATCAGAATCTATATTTCCGATTCCGAACCCGACTCGGTTGCAGCCCTAATCTATATGGTGTATCAAACAACTTGAAATTTTCTACTGCCCCTTTCGAAGCACAGTCCAAGTTTTATGGTTGGACCATACGCCTTCTTGACCTTGGCTGCCTTTATCACGAGATTTGTGACATAAACTAAGCGAATCGCACACAGATAGATCATGCCGTGGCTTGAGCGGATTTCATATCTAACCCACGGGCCACGGGCGCGCGTGCGAATGGGGTTGGATTGCAGGTGGTACGGACGCGCCCACACGAGTGTAGATTATTGTGGGATGGGTGCACCCATTCCAAGGGGAAATCCATGGGGCAGGTGCATCATGACGCGAACGCAAATCCAAATTTAAAGTGTTGCACCAATTGATTTGTTGGTTCGTTCGGATGCCATGAGACGTGGTGGGTGTGGGAGTGTTCACTCCCCCAATGTCCCACGGCACTCGATGGTGACTTGACATCAATATTTATATCTATATATATATATATATATACACATGGTAGATGATTCTAAGATTAATGGGAGTTTTTTATTTCATTCGTAGGTGGGCTGGGATTAAAACCGCCCCCCATCGAATGGGTGACGCCCGTGCATGGAGGCAGTGGTTTTAATAATATTTTGTCACTTGTCAGTCCACGAAATACCCCATGCGCATTTCTTTATTTATATCATTTTGCTCACGCCGATCAGCATAGATTAATTAGTGAGACGGGGCTATTTGCTAAGATACCCCACTACTGTTGTAGGTTAAATTTCGTACCTGCTAACCATAAGAAATGTCTCCAGTCCTTGTCCTATATATGCTCTCGATCGGAAGGGTAATGTGCGGGATGGGGACAAGGGTACTAATTACCTCATCCATCATTATTTATGTTGAGGAAAAAGTTATATGTTCCTTGGGTCTAGTTACCTCAGCATCTTCCCTAACAAAAGTATGTTTAAATAACCATACATAATTTCTAGAACTAAAACTTGTCCCTCTCTAAGGGCCATTATTGTAAATTCAACCTCATGACTCCGTCACAGCATGGTTGAACTAAGATGTACATGTAGTGTCGACAGCGACAAAATCCATGGATAATAATCATGCAAACTAGACAAACGCATTGCACAACCTAATATTAATATCCACAATTGCAATATATACCCCGCAAGAAACCCAATATAAATAACGCCAGCCTTTGGCAACGTACAAAGTAGAGGGACCCCATTAGCCATCTACTTTGTCCTCCCTCTCCGTACTCTCGGACGGCTGGACTTCCCCTTTGTTCATGATTAGAGTTTGGTTTTTTTAATTAGTCAGCCGTAGGGGAGGGAGAGAGAGATGTGGTTGACACGTTCAATGCTGACAAGTAATCGTTAGTAGCCCGACACGATCAGGGAATTGTTTGCACCAACTCGGTCCACGGACGTCCTATCAAGGGGTCGATGGAACTATCCCAAAATGGTCCGGATTTCTATGTTGATACCGTGGGTGGGTGGGTGGGGGAGAATTTAATCCCATATTTACTCGGGTAATAGATTGCCCTCGGGGGTAGAATGGGGCATTGGATATTAAGGTGCTGTTCGGAGCGCCGTCCACGAGATATCTCGGACAATCGGATCGGTGATTTCGCAGACAGATGTTTTTCTCTTTTTTTCGCGTCGAAAAATAAGGTAGGATTCTATTTTTACATATTCGATAAATTGGCGTCAAAACGAATAGAATTGACGATAAAATGAACCATTTCTATGCATTAAAAAATCTCTTTTGCCCATTTTGCACAAGGGATAAGATCTGGTCGCCCGCGTCACAAAAGGTGCCGACGATAAAGCAAAAATTATACTTGTGCGGCACTTTAGCAGGAAAAGTTGTTTTTTGAAACAAAAAATAACTTTTTCCCCCTCAATTCCAAACGTTGCCCTGAAAATATTAGACTTTCGTCTGGATGAGAACTGTCGCCAATGATGGACGTGAAAGATTCATATGTGTAATAATCAACTAAGAGGAGAGGGGTGAATTGATTATCACTTATTTAAAAATTCTTTACACAAAACATATTAAACTTACCTAAGCAAATCTATTAAGCAAGATGCACAACAGAATATAACACTATAAACAGCGGACATAGAAAAGATGGAAGCAAAACCACACATGCACACAATTTTTAGAGAGGTTTGACCGACACATCATGGTGCATCTATGTCCACTACCCCACACCCCTATGAAGATTTATCAACTAACTTGTTTAACCGAGTACAAGTCACAAACCCTCACCACAAGGTTGTTTCCCCAAGAAAAACACCAACCCCAACCGATCCTTTATTTCACGTGTATAAAGAAATCAAAAACCCCACAGCATGTAGTGCATAGCCTGCATTGCACACAATTGCTCACACAAGATCACAACACACAGTTCAATTGGTTTAGTCAAGAACTAAAGAAAACTTTGGATAGGAGAACAACAGTTAAACACAGAAGTAAAGGTTCTACCTATCACAATGGTTCGGCCTTTGTGAATGTCTCTGTGACATTATCACGATGCAGAACAGTCCGATGAAGAAAGCTTCATAACGAACGCTTGCAGGATGCAACACCAGGTCCAACGCCTCATTAGATTAACCATCCTCTTCTCATGTCTGTAAAGAGTTTTGGACGATGAGATTCCACTACAAGAAAAGCGAGATTTTCCGACGGCAACATTCCATCAGAAATATGTCTGAACAAGCCATTTCCTACCGCTTTCTGGCGACAGCCTGTCGGAAACAATTCGTCGGACAAAACAAACGTCAGCAGTTTTCGACGGAAATAAAATATGTTCGGTATTTTAGACCGAACTAATCGTCGAAAAAATCTCAGACCAATTTATCGATGAAAAATTGTCGGTAATTCCGACGAAAATTCAGTCAGTATCCATCGGAACTTTTTGACACCTTGACCGACGGATAGGAGCGTTGGAAGTGGAAACTTCTGACATATAATATCCGTTGGTAAGTCTCCGACGGTTATACCGATGGTAATTCCGTCGAAAGTCACGTATGTCGACGTTTTGTTCCGACAGAAACATTCTGTCAAAACTCCATTAATAATGTTTTTATTATTTTTTAAAATACAATTAGATAACAAAGATAAATTGAAAAACTTGCTAAAAATCATTCATAGGAACATCCACAATAAATAACAATTAACATAAAATCATCAATCATACCGATATGGAAAAGCATCACAATATACAAATAAAATCAAGAGAGATTCTATCGGATCTTCCTCTCTCCCAGCCTAATGATCGTCAGGTGTTGGAGGATCCTATATTATAGACTAAATATTAAAAAATAAAAAAAATAACATACAACATTTTTTTAAATTTTAATTCAGAATATATAAATATTCACTAAGTGTAATTAGAAAATATTTCTGATCATTTAGACTTTGATTTTTTTTGGATTAGTGATTTGACCGTCGAACACAAACCGAGAATTCCCCTACAAGAAAACGGGATTACCAACGGAAATTTCCGACGATTATTTTCCGTCGGTAATTCCGTCGGATATTCCGACGGCAATATGTCAGTCGGAATATCCGTCGGTCTTTCCGACGGAAATATTTCCTGTCGGAAATGTTCGTCGGTAATGAAAACATACCGACGGATATTCCGACGGAAATATTTCCGTCGGAATATCCGTCGGTAATCTACTATACCTTGTCCCGCGAACCCCCCGCTTTCCCCTCCCCTGCTCTCTCTCTCTCTCTCTCTTCTCTCCTCTCTCTCTCTCTCTCTCCATCCCTCTCTCTCTCTCTCTCTCTCTCTCTCCTCCTCCTCTCTCTCTCTCTCTCTCTCTCTCGTTTCGCCGCGCCTCGCTCCGCTCGCCGCCGCCGGCCCTCCGCCCCGACCGCCCCGCCGCCCCCCCCGCCGTGCTCTGCCCCGAAGTCCCTCCCCGCGTATGTACACACCCTCGCGCCCCTCTCCCCCTCCCTTCCCCACCCCCGCCACCGGCGACCCCCCACCTCCGCCATCGGCCCCCCCCCCCCCCCCCCGTCCCAACCCCCCTCCCCTGCGCCCCCCTCCCCCTCCCTCTCCAACCGGCCACCCCCCTTCCCCACCCCCCTGCGACCCCCCTCCCTTCCCCACCCCTGCGACCCCCCTCCCCTCCAGTCCCTTCCCCCCACCCTACCACCCCTCTTCCCACCATTGCCTCCCCCCATCCCCCCAACAAGCGACCCCCCTCCCCCCTGTAGCCCCCCCCTCCCCCACAAGCCACCCCCCTCCCCCCAGGCGACCCCCCCTCCCTGTCGGCCCCCCCTTCCCCTCCGTCCCAGTGCGGCGACCCCCCACCTCCGCCATCGGCGTCCCAGCCCCCCTCCCCCTCCCTTCTCCAACCGGCCAGCCCCCTTCCCCCCCTGCGACCCCCCTCCCCCTCCCCCCTTCCAGCCCAGTCCCCACCCCTGCCACCCCACCCTGCCCTCCCCTCCCTTCCCCTAAGAGAGCTCTATTAAAATTATTTGAATTTTTTGTGTGTTCAATATATAATATTTAACTTATATTAATTATAAAATCTGTTTATTCAAATTCTATGACATTTCTATAGTACGGTCATAGAACTAGTTGCTATCTGTACTGAACTAGGAATTTATACTTTATAATAGTACTTTTTTTAATCATAACGTGCCACATTCAAAATATCTCTTTTTAAAGTTTAATTTACGAATAAACAGCCAACATATTAAAACAATACAAAAATATAATCTTTTAGTGGTGTGTATTTGTTACCAAATATTGTAGATTTCATTTAAATTACCAAGAATTGAGATGAAAAATCCCAAGTTTTTTTCTATTTTTATTGTTCTCCTCACTTTAAAAATTCTGTGGGGCAAATACGATATTTCACAGATTTTTTTTCCAGTATGTTTTATATTAAAAAGTCCTTAATGGGCTCTCATGACAAGTCCTTGCATCCACCGGGCCTGCTTTCCGGCCCAAACCCATTTACAAGAGGGAAGCCCATTTCTTACGTTTGGGGATGTTTGGGGATTTGGGCCCACTTCCCAAGTCTCACAGGCTTACAAACTAAAATTTTGTAGATTTGGTACTTAAAGAGTGGCTCAGTAGTTAAAGCCCTTTATCATATAGTCTCACAGGCTATTTGCATAAATAATATAATTTTCTACAAACTAAAGTTTTGTGGATTTGACATTCACAGGGTCCTCTCAGTAGTTACCTTTTATTGTATAATATCACATGCTATGTGCATAAACAATATAATTTTCTACAAAGTAAAGTCTTGTAAATTTGATATGCAAAGAGTTGCTCAGTAGTTAAGATCCTTTTATCATATATTTATACTGACCTAAATTCAAAACCCACCTCCACATTAGGTACCCACAAAAAAATAAAAAACTTTGTAGATGTGCTAAGTTATCTTGCAAATTTACCATCTAGGGGACCTTTGATGGTCAAATAAGATAAGGTCAGATAGAAAAACTCAAGGTTTTTGACGTTTTTGTTTTGTGTACAAAATTCTTATTTCATAGGGACAATAAAGCCCCCATAAAATATTAGAATAAGTTATCAGACTCTTATTCCAAATAACTTACATTTGTTGTATCTGACTTATTAAAGCAGATTAATGTACATTAATCAGCTTATTACTTTGAAGAATTAAAACTTAAAACCATGGGGAGCAGACTTCGGTTTCATGGGCCTCATACCCATGTTCTCAAAAAATATGTAAAAATATTTTATATCTTGTTTACAATAAGTTTCATGTTGGGAGTTTTGGCCAAAACCAATTAGAACGCATGATTATAGGGCTTTGCACAAAATCGTGATTCTCCATATAAAATGCCAATTTTGATTGACTTCGCGACCCACTATGTGGATGCCAATTCTGCTTAAATTGGTGGCACACACTATGGACGCCAATTCTGAAGAGATTGGCACCCACTCATTCAGTTGACATTTAAAAGGGTTTGATTTTCCTTATTTTCTATGCATGATACCTCCTATTAGACTTATTTACACCCTATGGTCATTGAACTAGTAACCTAAAATAGTTAAACCACATGTAAAAGGAATGACATGAATACTCTTATAATGTTCTTAATGATATGACTATGTTCTTAATTATATTCAAAGCTTTTGGTAAATTAAGTTATTTATTATTTATCTTGCTCGCTGTTATTTTTTTACGCTTGACATGAAAATAAACAATGCAATGACTTTCTTTGTTAAACATATTGTTTACTTTCACAAATTTCACACTGCAAGTTAATCATTCAACATTCGTATGTTTATTTGTAGCCATTTGAGAGATTTTTTCATATTTACCATATTATGATTTAATTTCATATTTTAAATTACTCATGAATAAAATGTTATTAATTTTTTTTGTAATTAGTGATGAGAGTTCGCGATTGGAAATTAGACTCAAAGAAGAACAAATGTCCAACGTATCAAAGTACTTGTTTGTTTGAACGTAAAATATTTCCGCTCGATATTCGAAGATTGCATGATGGTTTACTTTTGGTGAAAGAGAAGATGACGAAAATCATAAAGATTATTCGGAAAGAAGAAAGACAAAGTTTAGAAAATAAAAGTGGATTATCTGTTATTGTTCAAGATGAAAAAGGAGTGCGATATTCTGTAATCTTACGACGCAGTTGGTGTGCTAGTATGTACATGTTTATTGGAAAAGACTGGTGTAAATTTGTGAAAAATAATTGTGTCAAAGAATTTGACATTCTCAAAGTTATGTCTTCCCATTATGTACGAAGAGATGTATTTGGCAAACTATATTTAGGGATATCAGTGGTTAGTTCACTCCCTAGGAAATCTACTGAGAAGCTGGTGAATAAAGAGCCGATCAAGTGGTGGTGGCCTAATATGAAGACATCACGGTTTGTGTTGTTTTTAATGTTCAATACCATTAAGTATTTATATAGTGCTCAAATTTATTTGATATTCATGTATGTTTACTCTTCATTTATTTTTACGTCAACGCTTTATTTCACCATTAGCTCTGGGACTCTCCATATAACGTATGTATGGTACTTGAATGATGTGAGGGTGTGTTGGATTTTAACTCGGGACATGACATTTAATATGTAGGAAAAATGTCGGAGAATCGGTCATGGATGTACCGTGGAATAGTGAATGGAGTTGTGACCGAGGAGTTTAAAGACGGAGTTGACAGTTTTATTGAGTTTGCATTGAGTAATACATCAGTAGCAGTTGATCCGATGGGTAACATCCGATGTCCGTGTTCGGCTTGTAAGAACAGAAAGTGGATATCGACATGGGATGTGCAGCATCATCTGTATACGAGAGGATTTGTTGGCCATTATGAGTTATGGTCGTGTCATGGTGAGTTGAATATTCAGTCGTCTGCACCAGCTAATTACTTTGCCTCCACAAGTACGTACGTAGACATGGTTGTCGATGCTGCTGGTCCGGAGTTCAATATTCATGAAGATCAAACAAATGACGAAGTGCCGAATGATACAGCTCAGAGATTTTATCAGTTACTTCGAGATGCTGATGAGCCATTATGGGATGGTTGTGAGAAGCATACACGGTTGTCTGCAGTGTCGCATCTATTGAATTTGATATCTGAATTTCATATGAGCGAGAGTTGTTTTGACCGGCTTCTCTTACTGGTCAAGAGCATGCTTCCTCAATCAGAGAGGTTACCTGCTGACTTTTACCGTGCGAAGAAGATGGTGAATGATTTGGGGCTTGGTTTTATGAAAATTGATGCATGTCCGAATCCCTGTATGTTGTACTACAAAGAGGATGCAGATAAGACATCATGCTGTATTTGTAAGCATGATAGGTGACAAGTCAAAGAGCAGAAGGATGTTCCGTATAAGTCATTGCGGTACTTTCCTATCACACCCAGATTGCAGCGATTGTTCATGTCCTCGAGGACAGCTGGACATATGACATGGCATGCGGAAAGAGTCCGTCGCGACGAAGGTGAAATGAGTCATCCTGCCGATGGTGAAGCTTGGGCTCATTTTAGCCGTACTCATCCTTACTTCTCAAGGGATCCACGCAACGTACGGCTTGGTTTATGCACAGATGGTTTCAATCCTTTCGGAGGCTCGGTGGCATCTTACTCATGTTGGCCAGTATTCTTAACACCGTATAACCTTCCGCCAGGCATGTGCATGAAGCGTGAGAATCTGTTCCTTTCATTGCTGATTCCGGGTCCAAAAAGTCCAGGAAAGAATATAGACATATATCTCAGACCGTTGATTGATGAGATGAAATTGTTATGGTCAGATGGTGTGCAGTCTTATGATGCATCCAGAAAACAGAATTTCAATCTGAAGGCTGCATTAATGTGGACAATAAGTGACTTTCCAGCCTACGGCATGTTATCTGGCTGGAGCACACATGGGAGGTTGGCATGTCCTTATTGCATGGAGGATTCTAAATCATTTGTGTTGAAATCTGGGGGGAAATCTTGTTGGTTCGATTGTCATCGGCGGTTTCTACCCAGTGACCATCCTTTCCGAAAGCAAAAGGATTCTTTTATTAAAAATACAACTGTGATGGAGGAGGTAGATATGGAACGGGTGTCTGGTGGAAATATGGCGAGGCGGGTCCAGAACTTACCGACTGTAACACAACTGGCTGGTAGTACCCGACAAATCCCTGGCTTTGGGAAGGATCACAATTGGGTGAAGCAAAGCATTTTTTGGGAATTGCCTTATTGGTCAACACTTTTGATACGTCATAACCTAGACGTCATGCATATAGAGAAGAATGTTTTTGATAATGTGTTCAACACAGTTATGGACGTCAAAGGTAAAACGAAGGATAACGTCAAGGCACGGGTCGATTTGAAAGTACTTTGCAAACGTCCAGAACTAGAGCTACAGCATGTTCAAGGAAAAGTGGTGCAACCTAAAGCTGCATATGTGCTTGGGGCCAGACAGATTAAGGAAGTGTTGCAATGGTTAAAGCAATTGAGATTTCCGGATGGATATGTCTCGAATATTGCGCGTTGTGTAAATGTCAACGAGGGAAAAATATACGGAATGAAGAGTCATGACTGCCATGTTTTCATGCAAAGACTGATGCCTCTTGCTTTTCGTGAGTTGTTGCCGAAACAAATATGGGGAGCAATGACTGAGCTGAGTCAATTCTTCAGGATTTTATCTGCATCAGAACTCAAAATTCATGACTTGCAAAATATAGAGCAAAATATAATTCAGACAGTCTGCAAATTAGAGAAGATATTTCCTCCAGCATTCTTTGATTCAATGGAGCACCTGATCATCCATTTACCATATGAGGCAAGGGTCGGAGGACCAGTACAATTTCGATGGATGTATCCGTTTGAGAGGTATATTTCTACATCTCAATTTATTGCCATTACGACGATCTTTTATATTACTTATGTATGCATTTGAATTATTGTCGTAGGTGCATGCACGATCTTAAGATGAAAGTCCGTAACAAAGCACAAGTTGAGGGCTCCATTACTCAGGCGTACCTCATTGAGGAGATATCGAACTTCTGTTCGATGTACTTTGACACGGAAATACGAACCCGACGCACTCAACCTCCACGTAATGATGATGGTGGAGATTCCGAGGTGTCAGACCGACTCTCTGTATTCAAGTGTGCCGGACGGGCGTTCGGATCTTCATCTACTCGCGCACTCCAAGACAGAGAGTTGGTAGCTGCGGAGATCTACGTGTTCATGAATTGCGAAGAACTAGACCCTTACATTCAGTAAGCTCTCCACGCTTATTCGTCATCATTTGCGTGCATTACTGCAGAACCTAACGGTTGTGTGACATTTACATTGCAGAGAGTTTGACTCGGTCATATTGCGACGGAATCCACGTCTAACTGACGTGCAGGTTGAAAAGGAACGGGAGAAGTCTTTTCCTACTTGGTTAAGATCTCGAGTATGTGTCTAATTATTTTGAAACATAAGTGTTATGTTTTTATGCAGACTGAGTTGAAGTCATTTATTCAATGTTTGTCTATTTATCTCATAATAGGTTGAACAAGGCTTCATTCCCGATTCTAGAGTACAACAGATTAGTTTTGGCCCCTCGAAGATTGTACGTGTCTATCCAGGCTACATTGTGAATGGATACAGATTTCACACGAGAGATTATGGACGGAATAAGTCTACGATGAACAGCGGCGTATGTGTGAAGGGAAGTGCCTATAATGAAAATGAAATTGACTATTATGGCATTCTCGAAGAAGTCATTGAACTGCAATTTTTGGGACAAGACAACAATGTATTTCTGTTCAAGTGTCATTGGTTTGACCCGACATCTATTCGTCATGACACAACATATGGATTAATCGATGTGAAGCATAAGTCCAAATTGAGTACATATGAGCCATTCATCCTGGCGGCACAAGCCCAACAAGTTTATTATTCAAATTATACATCCCTCAAATTAAGAGATTGGTGGGCTGCATGTAGAGTGAAATCAAGACTATTCCCTGAGTATGAGCTTCTCCCGACTGATGATGAGCTCGAAGGTGTTAATGACAACTTTTTCCAATCAGATCGGAGTGACGCACGAGAGTTGGCAGCTTCTACGCAGTACAATGTTCATGATATAAATGAAACAATTTCCTTACATAAGGATAACGAACAAGAAGAAGTTGACCCAAATGTCGCTGAGCGGGAGGTGGAGTCTGATGTGGAGGAAGACTCCCAAGATGATGAGGATGAATTCCAGGATGATGATGAAGATGATGCTGAATTAAACATGTCTTCAGCATCTGATGATGAATATAGATAATATACTGCATATTTTGTAAGAAATTGGTGTTGTTGTTCATTACATGTTCATAATAAATTGCTACTTCAAATTGAGTGCTGATGACTTGCTATATCTTTATTTGTATCAATAGAGATATGGTACGTGGAGGACGCAGTCGGAGGGTTGCCACGTCCGTTGGCAGAGGGACTGCCTCCGCGTCCACGTCTGCCTCCAGGTCCGCGACAGGTATATGCATATGTACACAAAAAACCATATGGGTATTATTGTTGTTTATTTGAAATTCATAATTTCTAATGTGTATGAAATTTTGCAGGGACTGCCTCCCCGTCCACGCCCGTCGTCCCAGCGACAGGTAATTTTCTACATTGTTGTTTATTTGAAATTCATAATTTCTAATGTGTATGAAATTTTGCAGGGACTGCCTCCCCGTCCACGCCCGTCGTCCCAGCGACAGGTAATTTTCTACATTGTGTTTATTTGAAATTCATAATTTCTAATGTGTATGAAATTTTGCAGGGACTGCCTCCCCGTCCACGCCCGTCGTCCCAGCGACAGGTAATTTTCTACATTGTTGTTTATTTGAATTCATAATTTCTAATGTGTATGAAATTTTGCAGGGACTGCCTCCCCGTCCACGCCCGTCGTCCCAGCGACAGGTAATTTTCTACATTGTTGTTTATTTGAAATTCATAATTTCTAATGTGTATGAAATTTTGCAGGGAATGCCTCCCCGTCCACGCCACCTTCGTCTTCTTCCTCACCACAAGGTAAACATATGTTTCAATAGATTAGTATGTTTGGTCTCTTGCAATTTATACAATAAAAGTGTACTAAATTGTTTTCAACAGAGGTGGAGAGCCAGCATCCAGCAGCTGAGGAGGGGCCTCAGCTACCAGGACGACAACCATGCTGGATCTCAGGGTAAAGTTCATCATCTCAGTGTTACTGTATTTGTTATTTAGGATATACATTTCATGTAGAAAATTAATGTGGAATTGCAGGGGGAAGATAGATCCCAGTCCTGCTTCCCGCTATATTACGACGTTGGTCCACGCACATATTCCAGGACCAGTGGATGCATGGAGAGACTTCCCGGTGCCAGTCCGGGATTTATTATTTGACATGTTTACGGTATTTTTATTTTTAGAAGAGTTGAAGTCATTTATTCAATTATTATTAATTTAGGTTTATTGCAGAACGTTGATTAATTTTATTTTCTTTACAGCGGAGGTTCGCGTTCACGAGACCCGAGGATCTCCCTCGGGCTCGAGCCGTCTGGGAGATTACGGCCCAGACTAATTTAAGAAAGTCGATGTGGGAGGCACGGGACAAGGCAATCAAGACCACAGGGAACCGGGATCCTATGGCTTGGGTGGATTACGGCCCTGTTTGGCTGCGAACGGACTATTGGGAGTCCCTTTGCGCGCGTTGGGCTGCTGGACCATGGCAGCAGCGGTCACAGGCGGCAATACGCAACAGAGCAACTCAACCGGAGAAGAATGTGCATACTAGTGGATCCGTATCTTATGCGACCCACAGTCAAAAATTGGTAAGTATTTTATTGTTCGATTCATATATACATATGGATTATTATTGTGAGACTAACTAATTTTGTTGAATTCTAAGCATCACGACCTGGAGCGTGCCCCTACTTTCCGCGAGTTATTTGACCGGACTCATAAGCGGAAGGGGACGGATGACTATGTTACCGAGAGTGCCCGCACGATTGCTGTAAGTCAAGCTTTAAATTATGAATTCAATTATGATATTAAAGTAATTTGTTTTCAATAATTTAATTTTAAATTATTTTACAGGAGACGTACGACAGGACGATGGCGGAGCGCTACACAGAGGGCACTCCCCAGCCAGATTTGGATGCGGACGCTTGGGTCGAGGCAGCGGGAGTGCCGAGGAAGGGTCGAGTGTACGGCTTTGGGGACAGCCTGGATACTCATCGAGTGTTGTCCTCATATGCCAGTTCGATCGCTCCTCCGGCACACGCGAGTTCATCTTCTGCGCCACCCGTCAGTGGTGTAGAGGACATTAGAGGCATCATTCGGGAGAAGCTACGTACAGAGCTACAGACGCAGCGGGACGAGCTACAGACGCAGCGGGTAGAGCTACAGGCGCAGCGGGTAGAGATAGAGACGCAGCGGGTACAGCTACAGATGCAGTTCAGCGATATGGTTCAGCAGTTCATGTCAATAATGCAGGGAGTACGCCCCACACAGCCAACAGCTCAGGTCAGTATTAGTATTAATTTCATATACTTAGGATTGGGCCGGGCGTCCAACACGACCGGGTGGGTTAAAGTAACATGTAGAAACTGACGGAATCCAATTTGGATCCCCGGATTGGGTTGGGCATTCAAAGGACCGATCTAAAAACACGGTCAACCATATATAAATGGTTAAAACACGCAACCCGGGGGTCCAAAATCCCAAATAGGGATCGGATCGGCGTGTTGTTTTCTCCGACACGACCGGGTGGGTTAAAGTGACGTGTGGGAACTGACGGAATCCAATTTGGATCTCCGATTGGGTTGGGCATTCAAAAGACGGATCTAAAAACACCCAAGTATATATAAAAGGTTAAAACACACAACCCGGGGGTCCAAAATCCCAAATAGGGATCGGATCGACGTGCCGTTTTCTCCGACACGACTGGGTGGGTTAAAGTGACGTGTAGAAACTGACGGAATCCAATTTGGATCCCCGGATTGGGTTGGGCATTCAAAGGACGGATCTAAAAACGGCCAAACATATATAAATGGTCAAAACACGCAACCTGGGGGTCCAAAATCCCAAATACAGATCGGATCGGTGTGCGTTTTCTCCGACACGACCGGGTGGGTTAAAGTGACGTGTGGGAACTGACGGAATCCAATTTGGATCTCCGGATTGGGTTGGGCATTCAAAGGACGGATCTAAAAACACCCAAGTATATATAAAGCGTCAAAACACACAACCCGGGGGTCCAAAATCCCAAATAGGGATCGAATCGACGTGCCGTTTTCTCCGACACGACCGGGTGGGTTAAAGTGACGTGTAGAAACTGACGGAATCCAATTTGGATCCCCGGATTGGGTTGGGCATTCAAAGGACCGATCTAAAAACACGGTCAACCATATATAAATGGTTAAAACACGCAAACCGGGGGTCCAAAATCCCAAATAGGGATCGGATCGGCGTGCCGTTTTCTCCGACACGACCGGGTGGGTTAAAGTGACGTGTGGGAACTGACGGAATCCAATTTGGATCTCCGGATTGGGTTGGGCATTCAAAAGACGGATCTAAAAACACCCAAGCATATATAAATGATCAAAACACGCAACCCGGGGGTCCAAAATCCCAAATAGAGATCGGATCGGCGTGCCGTTTTCTCCGACACGACCGGGTGGGTTAAAGTGACGTGTGAGAACTGACGGAATCCAATTTGGATCTCCGGATTGGGTTGGGCATTCAAAGGACGGATCTAAAAACACCCAAGTATATATAAAGCGTCAAAACACACAACCCGGGGGTCCAAAATCCCAAATAGGGATCGGATCGACGTGCCGTTTTCTCCGACACGACCGGGTGGGTTAAAGTGACGTGTAGAAACTGACGGAATCCAATTTGGATCCCCAGATTGGGTTGGGCATTCAAAGGACGATCTAAAAACACGGTCAACCATATATAAATGGTTAAAAACACGCAACCTGGGGGTCCAAAATCCCAAATAGGGATCGGATCGGCGTGCTGTTTTCTCCGACACGACCGGGTGGGTTAAAGTGACGTGTGGGAACTGACGGAATCCAATTTGGATCTCAAGATTGGGTTGGGCGATCAAAACACGGATCTAAAAACACCCAAGTATATATAAAGGTTAAAACACACAACCCGAGGGTCCAAATCCCAAATAGGGATCGGATCGACGTGCCGTTTTCTCCGACACGACCGGGTGGGTTAAAGTGACGTGTAGAAACTGACGGAATCCAATTTGGATCCCGGATTGGGTTGGGCATTCAAAGGACGGATCTAAAAACACGGCCAAGCATATATAAATGGTCAAAACACGCAACCCGGGGGTCCAAAATCCCAAATAGAGATCGGATCGGCGTGCCGTTTTCTCCGACACGACCGGGTGGGTTAAAGTGACGTGTGGGAACTGACGGAATCCAATTTGGATCTCCGGATTGGGTTGGGCATTCAAAGGACGGATCTAAAAACACCCAAGTATATATAAAGCGTCAAAACACACAACCCGGGGGTCCAAAATCCCAAATAGGGATCGGATCGACGTGTCGTTTTTCTCCGACAAGACCGGATGGGTTAAAGTGATGTGTAGAAACTGACGGAATCCAATTTGGATCCCCATATTGGGTTGGGCATTCAAAGGACGGATCTAAAAACACGGCCAAGCATATATAAATGGTCAAAATACGCAACCCGGAGGTCCAAAATCCCAAATAGGGATCGGATCGGCGTGCCGTTTTCTCCGACACGACCGGGTAGGTTAAAGTGACGTGTGGGAACTGACGGAATCCAATTTGGATCTCCGGATTGGGTTGTGCATTCAAAGGACGGATCTAAAAACACCCAAGTATATATAAAGCGTCAAAACACACAACCCGGGGGTCCAAAATTCCAAATAGGGATCGGATCGACGTGCCGTTTTCTCCGACACGACCGGGTGGGTTAAAGTGACGTGTAGAAACTGACGGAATCCAATTTGGCTCCCCAGATTGGGTTGGGCATTCAAAGGACGGATCTAAAAAACACGGCCAAGCATATATAAATGGTCAAAACACGCAACCCGGAGGTCCAAAATCCCAAATAGGGATCGGATCGGCGTGCCGTTTTCTCCGACACGACCGGGTGGGGTTAAAGTGACGTGTGGGAACTGACGGAATCCAATTTGGATCCCGGATTGGGTTGGACGTTCAATTGACGGATCTAAAAAATACCGAAGTATATTTAAAGCGTCAAAACACAACCCAGGGGTCTAAAATCCCAAATAGGGATCGGATCGACGTGCCGTTTTCTTCGACACGACCGGGTGGGTTAAAGTGATGTGTGGGAACTGACGGAATCCAATTTGGATCTCCGGATTGGGTTGGGCATTCAAAGGACGGATCTAAAAACACCCAAGTATATATAAAAAGTTAAAACACACACCCAGGGGTCCAAAATCCCAAATAGGGATCGGATCGACGTGCCGTTTTCTCCGACACGACCAGGTGGGTTAAAGTGACGTGTAGAAACTGACGGAATCCAATTTGGATCCCCGGATTGGGTTGGGCATTCAAAGGACGGATCTAAAAACACCCAAGAAAATGATGTATCTAAAAATATTATTGTATTAAGTTGAGAAATAACCACATGTTTTAAATTTCATTTTTGAAAATACTGTATTTCTTTTATTTATTATTAATGTTTCTCATTTTAATTTGTTTTAATATAGGATCCATCTCCAGACGATGACGAGGCAGGGACAGCAGACGATCCAGCAGATCTATGTTGATTTTTGTATTCATTATGCTATATGATTTATATTTATTGTATCTTATGATTTTATGTTGATTGTTAGTATTTGTTAAATTTATGAATATTGTAGCAGGTTTGACATTGTAGCAATGTATTTTTATTTGTTTATTTTTAAAAAAAATATGTGTATTTTCCGACGGATTTTCCGACGGATAAGTTTCCGTCGGAAAGTATAAATTACCAACGGAAAAGACCGTCGGTAATACCTTCGGAAAGTCCTGACAGATTGGCCGACGGATGTGTATCCGTCGGAACTTAAATTACCGACGGCTAAATACCGTCGGCAAGTCCGTCGGAAAAGATAAATTACCGACGGTTAAAGATGGATTAAATCTGTCGGAGGTTTCGACCGAATTCCGATGAAATTTTCATCCGTCGGAAAGTTCTAACCAATTATTTCCGACGGAAAGTTTCCGACGAGCGTTGGACGGAAAGCGGTCGGAAGGCGCCTTTTCCGACGGAATACCGACGGATTTCCGACGGATGCAGTCCGTCGGAAATCCCGCTTTTTCTTGTAGTGTCCAATTAGGATTTCGTCGTGTTGAACGGCATATCGATTGGATCCCTATTTCAGATTTTGGACCCTCGACTTGTGTGTTCTCACCCTTTACAATTGGGTTTTTTTTATATTAGTGGTTTGAGCACCGAATCCAAACCAGAATTATGATCAGGATTCTATCAGTCTCCACACGTCGCTCTTACCCACCCGATCGTGTCGGAACAAACGACATGCCAATCAGATCCTTATTTCAGATTTTGGACCCTCGACTTGTATGTTCTAACTCTTTCGGTTTGGGTTTTTTTAAGATTAATGGTTTGAGCGCCGAACGCAAATTGGGAATCTGATTAGGATTCCGTCAGTTCCCACACGTCACTCTCACCCACCCGGTTGTGTCATAGTGAACAGCACACCGATCAGATCCCTATTTTAGATTTTGGACCCTCGACTTGTGTGTTCGAACACTTTACACTTAGATTTTTTTTAGATTAATGGTTTGAGCGCCGAACCGAAACTGGGAATCCAATTAGGATTCTGTCAGTTCCCACACGTCACTCTCACCTACCCGGTCATGTCGGAGCAAACGACACGCCGATGGATCCCTATTTCACATTTTGGACCCCCAACTTGCGTGTTCTAACCCTTTTCATTTAGGTTTTTTTAGATTAGTGGTTTGAGCACCGAACCCAAACCGGAAATCCGAATAGGATTCCGTCAGTTTCCATATGTCGCTCTTACCCACCCGATCATGTGGGAGCGAACGACACGCTGATCAGATCTCTATTTCAGATTTTGGACCATATAACGAAAATAACAATTATAATAAGTTTGAAGTCATTAAGTTTATCCAGAAATCCAGCATGGCTGGGGTCCAGCTAGCTGAGCCACCTCCTCCGCCGATGGATGATGACTCTCTACCTCTGTTGTAAATATTAAGTACACTATTATTAAAAAAATTGGAAGACAAGAAATGTACTAAATTATGGAAATATGCATGTACTTGCTGCTGAATGGGATGAGACAGGTGACGCTACTGGGTGTGATGCGGATCCTGCAAAATTATATACACGTTAGAAAATTTAAAGTTAATATGCACAGTAATATAGAGAGTTTTGTGTTTGGGTACATATATATATACCTGTCACCGGGACAACCAGCGTAGTCGGGGAGGCGGATCCTACAAAATTATAAGCACGTTAGAAAATATAAAGTTAATATGCAAAGTAATATAGAGAGTTTTAATTTTGGGTACATATATATATAAGTTAGTTATAGGTGTACTCAAGCCAATCATAACTTGTACAATCTTGTTCTTTAATAATAATAATAAGGCTTTTATATTCATTATGTGTAATTCGTTTATCGTTTCATTATGAAGTCCATGAATATGCGCAATGGATATTAATTATGATGAGATCGTAACAATGGGATTAATGTCCTTTAAATGCATATTCTTAATTGTTCCTAGTCGGAGGATATTCGAGAAGGACATCGGATATCCGGTTAGACTAGTACAGGTTGCACCTGCTCATATGATAAGGGTGACTGATCTCATAGTCACTTGTGTGGAGACACTAAGGTGAATCTGTAGGTGCTCATTGGAGAATGAGTTCACTGAACTGATTCGTTATGAATCGCTGGATGGTAATATTACCTAATTGTCAACCAGCAAGATTCATTGTCACAGTGGCGTGATTGGTCCTTAGACTTGAGACACCAAGGACACCTTGTTGGTGGACTTCTGGGTTTTGACCTTAACTAATAGATCTCTAGCCATGAAGTCTTAATCAGTTAAGTGTTCTGATCTGGCGGAATACCTTCGAAGGTGATTGTGTCGTCAATATGGGATCGCGCGCTCTCGGTAATGAGAGAGTGAATACTCTAGGGAAAGATGCCTGATAGTCCCTGGCCAGGGCAAGACTACTTATCAGAAAAGGAGTTTTCTGATATTGCTATGCGGCATCTAAACCAAGTGAGTGCACATATTAGGGTTTGACAGTTGACCATACCCTAAGTGCGCTCGGGAGCATTGTACGAGCGAAGAACTATAGTCACGTGGTAACTGTTGACAGAAAGGGTTCCTTGATTGGGTTGCTGAACCCCAATGCTTTCCAGGATCAAGTGGTGTTGCTTGGCACCCAACTTGATTGGAAGCCCGGTCAATTATCGTGAGATGATAATTGATTGTGTAATTAATTAATATGAGATATTAATTAATTGTAGTAAGTCAATAAAGAGTTATTGGACTTGATGGGCTAAAAATTGGACTATCACTTGGGCCTAGAGGGTCACACGCAATAGAGTTCTGAGCAGACTGGGCAGGATGACCGTTATAAACATTAACTGGGTTTTTGTGAAAAACCGCAGAGTCTATATATGCACATGGAGAGTCAAACCCTGGGCCAAGCTCCAGGGTCCTCTCTGGCGGCCTCTTCCTCTCTCTCTCCTAGGGCGCCCCCACCTCTCTCTCTGGCACATGGTGGAGCTGAGATCCGTGAGACGCGTGGAGACCGAGGAGATCCCGTCTGTGTCTGGAGCTCGCGTGGATACGTCTAGAGGCCGGACACTTGAACGGCTTGAAGCACCAGCGCCTCCAGTGTTACCTTCTCCCTGGATTAGGGAGTTTCACAACCCCGCAAAGGTAAAGATCGGATCTTCCCGTGCAGGTTTTTCTATTTTTCGATCGATTTCGACCGCTGACAACGATATCAAATGTAGGGAATTGTGTTTCCGCTGCACTCTGATCGATTCCTTACAGTGGTATCAGAGCCAGGCTGCTGGCTCGGTCAGAATCGACGCCATATGAACGTTATTTCATGTGTTTTGTCGATTCGCGTCATGCATGAATCCCCATCTTTGCTACGTTCTTGGGTCGCACATGGGGTGTGCACTTCCTGTTTGGTACATGGAAGTTGTTTCTGGTACCAAGGGCATCGCGAAGAACCCTTTGTGACGTCGTTTGACCCTCTGTAGAGGTCACACGGCCCTCTGCAAGATGTCGCCGCCATGCTGTTTTCATCTTCTTGGACAGTCCAAGATGGGGGGCATTTTCTGCAGATTTTGGGGTTTTCGGGTTTTTTCTGGGCTTTTGGGGCCTTGGCAGGCGGCCGTCGGCGTTGCCGGTGCTGAGCGCAGCCGCCGGAGGCGGCGCGGGGCCGGCGGGGTCGCCTCGCTCCGACCCTGCGTCGGGGGCGTCGGCGGCTAGGTTTCACCCTAGCCCCCCCCCCCCCCCCCCAGTCGGGCGGAGGGGGTGACCCGCGCGGGTCCCCGCGGGCCGCGCGCGGGTCCACCCGCGGGTAAGTCACGGGCGGACCCCCCGCGGGTCCCGGGCGGGCGGATCCAGCCCGCGTCGGATCCGACCGACCCAAAAAACATTTTTTTAAAGTGTTTAAAAGCCATAAAAAAAATCTTAAAACTCTAGAAAATTATGAAAATTATTTTTAGGAGTTTTAAAATTGTTTTAGCTCTCTGCAAATTAATTTTCAGATGTTTGACCCAATGTTCAATTAGTTTAAGGGAATTCTAAAATTGTTTTAATTATTTCCTCTTATCTAATTAATGCATATTAATTAGTTTGAGAATGTGATTCTCATTAAATTAATTAACAGTAAATTTTGGTAGATTCATGGAGTAATGGTGAATGGCATTCATCTAATGTTGATTAGATGTTTTTCCATATTAGCTAAATTGTTTAGTTAAATGGTTTTCAAAATATAATTAGTATATTTGAAATAAAATTATTTCAGAGGTAATTATGTGATAATTACTTGTTAATGCATGTGATGTGTTGATGTGTGGATGGATAATCATGGACCTAGATTTCATGTGATGATTGTTATGGTTTATGGCATGTGATGTAATTTATGAGGACTGCGTGCCTCCCTCTCTCCCTTTATTAAATCCGGGTTGTACATTCTATCTCCCTCCTGTCATGTACTCCCCTTAACTTGTTCAAGGTTTCTTATTATTATCTGATGTATATTTATGGGCCTGCGAGTCCAATTTAAATGATACTTGTAATATTAAGAAGCGGATTGGTAGAGATGGAGGAGAGTACCATGCACGGCCTTCCTGGAGATAGAGTCACATCAAGCAAGTGCATATGATGCGGGGCTGCCATATGTTTGCCATAAATGTGGATTACCAACTGGCTCTGGTAATGCCACTCTAGTTAAAGTCCATGATCATCCATCGTTTTGCTTCATATATGTGATATGTGTGGAATGTGCTATGATATATATAATTAAATATATATGATATTCCAAATTCTATATATCAATAGCACGCAGATATTGAGACCAAGATAAAATATGATAAAATCCCTCATCGTTCAAACTTTAAGCCGTAACATAATCATTTAGAATGAATTATGTGGCCCTCCATCATTATAGTTTTAGGATTGCCATTAGATCGGGCAAGTTTGTTGTGCTATCCATAAGGCTTGCCAAATCTGATGACAGACTAAAACTATGGCATGGTGATGCCTTAAACGGGGTAGAGGAATGGTGTAGCTTTGTTGTGCTATCCACAAGGGCTACATCAGAATCTATGCTCGTTACGTAATGATGGTACTGCTTAGACTGGATTTAATGGCTTGTTGTGCTATCCACAAGGCCATTAAAGTTCAGGGGTCGAAATAAGATCGGATATTGCAAGAGTTGCAAGTGTCAAGAGTTGACCACTTTCAGATCATAGTATGGTTTGTTGTGCTATCCACAAGGTCATGCTATGAGTCTGTAAGATTCTGATCCCCACTAGGAGACCGTCGGCGTCTCCCATTCTGTATATCTGACGGTTATACAGTCTGTCAGAAAATAGTGGGAGCTAATCTTGATTAAAGTCCTAATCTAGATTTAATTATTATTATTATGAACATCTGCTAATTGTGTTTACATTTCCTTTATAGGCAAAAATGTCATCGAGTAACCCACTCTGAGGCATACTGGATGCCAACAAATTGACAGGCCCGAACTACTCGGATTGGCTCAGGAACCTGAAGATTGTCCTCAGGTCTGAGCGCATTGCCTATGTCCTGGAAGGTGAGTTTAGCTGAGATGCTGAACATGCTGAAGACTGTTGAGGGCAACCTTAAGAAGGAAAAGCCCAATGTTCTCATGGTTGGAAAGTCCAACAAGAAGAGGAGAGCAGTGCAAGCCTTTAAGAAAGGCAATGCAAAGAAGCAGTCAAAACAAAAAACAAAAGAAGGACATAAGCAAAGGAGCAGAAAAGGGCGAGTGCTTCCACTGCAAGAAAAAGGGGCACTGGAAAAGAAATTACAATGACTACCTTGCAATGAAGGCTGAGGAGAAGCAGAAGCTTGGCGAAGCTTCAGGTATCTATATGATAGATCTTCACTTGTCTGTTAGAGATTCTACATCTTGGATTTTAGACACTGGATGTGCCTCTCATGTCTGCAATGATGTGCAGGTGCTGACAAGTAGAAGGAAGCTGAGCAAGGGCGAGGTGAACTTGAGGCTTGGAAACGGCGCAAGTGTTGCTGCACTCACTGTGTGGACAGTGAAGCTCAAGTTGCCCTTAGGAGATTTACTTTTATTAGATGATTACTACTTTGTGCCTAGCATTATTAAGAACATTGTTTTTGTTTCTTGTTTAGATAGAATTGGATACAAGTTTACCATTGAGAACAATAGTTGTTCAGTTTATTTGAGAAATAAACTAGTTGCTTTAGCAAATTTGGTGAATGGTTTGTATCTACTTGATGTTTCTTATGCAAATCTCCATGTTGATGTTTCTCCTAAGAGAAGTAAGAATAGTGTAAACACTGCCTACTTGTGGCATTGTAGGCTTGGTCACATTGGCGAGAATAGGCTTCAAAAGTTGCATAAGAATGGATACTTGGATCCATTTGATTATGAATCATATGCAACTTGTGAATCGTGTTTAATGGGTAAGTTGATCAAATCTCCATTTAGTGGACATGGAGATAGGGCCAAGGACATATTGGAACTAATACACTCGGATGTATGTGGTCCAATGTCTACCCGAGCCAAGGGTGGCTACTCATACTTCATTACATTCACGGATGACTGCTCAAGATTCGGATTTGTTTACTTAATGAAGTACAAGTCTGAAGCTTTTGAGAAGTTTCAAGAATTTAAAATTGAAGTTGAGAAGAAAACTGGAAAGAGCATTAAAACCCTACGGTCAGACCGAGGAGGTGAATACTTGAGTACAGAGTTCACACAATTCTTAAAGGACAATGGTATCCTTTCTCAATGGACTCCTCCCTATACACCGCAGATGAATGGTGTATCGAAAAGGAGGAATCACACCTTGTTAGACATGGTACGATCTATGATGAGCCGTTCACAGTTACTAGTTTCCCTATGGGGATATGCGCTAGAGTCAGCAGCATATCTTCTGAACAGAGTTCCCAGTAAATCTGTGTCTTCTACTCCATATGAGATAGGGTACAAAGCCTAATTTTAAACATGTTAAAGTCTGGGGCTGTCCTGCCCATGTGAAGAGACACGACCCAGATAAACTGGAATCCAGAACCGATAAGTGCAAGTTTGTTGGATACCCAAAGAAACGTTTGGGTACTACTTTTACCATCCTAGTGAACAAAGAGTGTTTGTCACCGGGAGAGCTGTCTTCTTGGAAGAGGAGTACCTTACCCAGGAGGACAGTAGGAGTAAGGTAGATCTAGAAGAGGTTCTAGATCCACAAACTGTGCAAAGTCCACCAGATGAAACATCGGTTCCGGAACCTGATCAGGAATATACACACGTTCAGCGTAGGTCTGGTAGAGTACCTAGACAGCCCGAAAGATATGTTGGACATATCAGTGAAGGCATGTCTTATAATGAGGATGATGATCTAAAGACCAACCAAGAGGCTATTGATAGTCCTCAGTCAGGGAAATGGCGAGATGCCATGAATTCTGAGATGCAGTCCATGTACACCAACCAAGTTTGGAACTTGATAGACTTGCCTGAAGGTATTGTACCTATTGGGTGCAAGTGGATCTTTAAGAGAAAGATCGGTGCAGATGGACAGATCGACACCTATAAGACAAGGTTGGTAGCAAAGGGGTATCGTCAAAGGCAAGGAATTGACTATGACGAAACTTTCTCACCAGTTGCTATAATAAAGTCGATCAGAATTCTTCTCACCATTACTGCATACTTTGATTACGAGATCTGGCAGATGCATGTAAAAACTGATTTCCTCAATGGAAACATTGAGGAAGAAGTGTATATGATTCAGCCTGAGGGTTTTACATCCAAAGAATGTCCAGATAAAGTATGCAAGCTTCAAAGGTCCATCTATGGATTGAAACAAGCTTCCCGAAATTGAAACATAAGGTTTGATGAGGCTATCAAATCTTATGACTTCATTAAGAATGAAGGTGAACCAAGTGTGTATAAAAAAATCAGTGGGAGTGCTGTCACTTTTCTCATACTTTACGTTGATGACATCTTCCTCATTGGGAATGATGTAGGGATGTTATCATCAGTAAAGATATGGTTGTCAAAGAACTTCTCCATGAAGGATTTGGGGGAAGCATCCCACGTATTGGGAATACGTATCTATAGAGATAGATCCAAGAGGATGCTTGGCTTGACCCAATCCGTGTACATAGATACCATTGTCAAAAGGTTTGGCATGGAAAATTCCAAGAGAGGTCTCATACAAATAAGACATGGAATTAATCTCTCTAAAAAGTAGTCTCCTAAGACTCCTGAAGAGAGGGCAGTCATGGATAGAGTCCCCTATGCCTCGGCTATAGGGTCTATCATGTATGCCATGCCATGTACAAGGCCTGATGTGGCATTTGCTCTAAGTGTTATGAGCAGATATCAGGCAAATATAGGTGAAACACACTGGATGGCAGTGAAATGTATCCTTAAGTACTTGAGAAGGACTAAGGATATATTCTGGTTTATGGAGGAGGGGACTTGAAACTTCAAGCATATACTGACTCGAGTTTCCAGTCAGATCCAGATGATAGCAAGTCTACATCTGGATTTGTTTTCACCTTAAACGGAGGTGCAGTGAGCTGGAAGAGTTCCAAGCAAGAAACCACTACAGACTCGACGAAAGAAGCTGAGTACATTGCTGCAGCTGAAGCCGCCAAGGAGGCAGTATGATGAAGAAGTTCATCACCGACCTTGGTGTAGTGTCGGGTGACTCTGATCCGATCCCATTATTGTGTGACAACAATGGGGCTATTGCACAAGCGAAAGAGCCAGGGTCTCATCAGAAGTCAAAGCACATTCTGAGGCGATTTCACCTAATCAGGGAGATTATCACTAGAGGAGATGTACTGGTGGAAAGAGTTCCTTCAGTCGACAACATTGCAGATCCACTGACGAAGCCTTTGACTCAAATTGTGTTTGAGCGCCACCTAGGGTCTATGGGTTTAAGACATAAAGGTGATTGGCTTTAGTCCAAGTGGGAGATTGTTAGTTGTAGGTGTTCTCAAGCCAATCATAACTTATACAATCTTGTTCTTTAATAATAATAATAAGGCTTTTATATTCATTATGTGTAATTCCTTTATCGTTTCATTATGAAGTCCATGAATATGCGCAATGGATATTAATTATGATGAGATCGTAACAATGGGATTAATGTCCTTCAAACGCATATTCTTAATTGTTCCTAGTCGGAGGATATTCGAGAAGGACATCGGATATCTGGTTAGACTAGTACAGGTTGCACCTGCTCATATGATAAGGGTGACTGATCTCATAGTCACTTGTGTGGAGACACTAAGGTGAATCTGTAGGTGCTCATTGGAGAATGAGTTCACTGAACTGATCCGTTATGAATCGCTGGATGGTAATATTACCTAACTGTCAACCAGCTAGATTCATTGTCACAGTGGCGTGATTGGTCCTTAGACCTGAGACACCAAGGACACCTTGTTGGTAGACTTCTGGGTTTTGACCTTAACTCATAGATCTCTAGCCATGAGGTCTTAATCAGTTAAGTGTTCAGATCTGGCAGAATACCTTCGAAGGTGATTGTGTGGTCAATATGGGATCGTTCGCTCTCGGTAATAGAAGAGTGAATGCTCTAGGGAAAGATGCTTGATAGTCCCTGGCCAGGGCAAGACTACTTATCATAAAAAGAGTTTTCTGATATTGCTATGCGGCATCTAAACCAAGTGAGTGCAGATATTAGGGTTTGACAGTTGACCATACCCTAAGTGCGCTCGGGAGCATTGTACGAGCGAAGAACTATAGTCACGTGGTAACTGTTGACAGAAAGGGTTCCTTGATTGGGTTGTGTCCCCAATACTTTCCAGGATCAAGTGGTGTTGCTTGGCACCCAACTTGATTGGAAGCCCGGTCAATTATCGTGAGACGATAATTGATTGTGTAATTAATTAATATGAGATATTAATTAATTACAGTAAGTCAATAAAGAGTTATTGGACTTAATGGGCTGAAAACTGGACTAGCACTTGGGCCTAGAGGGTCACACGCAATAGAGTTCTGAGCAGACTGGGCAGGATGACCGTTATAGACATTAACTGGGTTTTTGTGAAAAACCGCAGAGTCTATATTTGCACGTGGAGAGTCAAACCCTGGGCCAAGCTCCAGGGTCCTCTCTGGCCGCCTCCTCCTCTCTCTCTCCTAGGGCGCCCCCACCTCTCTCTCTGGCACATGGTGGAGCTGAGATCCGGGAGACGCGTGGAGACCGAGGAGATCCCGTCTGTGTCTGGAGCTCACGTGGATACGTCTAGAGGCCGGACACTTGAACGGCTTGAAGCACCAGCGCCTCCAGTGTTACCTTCTCCCCGGATTAGGGAGTTTCACAACCCCGCAAAGGTAAAGATCGGATCTTCCCGTGTGGGTTTTTCCATTTTTCGATCGATTCTGACCGCCGGCAACGATATCAAATGGAGGGAATCGCATTTCCACTGCGCTCTAATCGATTCCTTACAATATATACACCTGTCACAAGGACAATCGGCATAGTCGGGGAGGTAGAACCTGCAAAATTATATGCACGTTAGAAAATATAAAGTTAATATACACAATAATCTAAAAGAATTAAGTTGAGTACATATATACCTATCGGTGTAGACCCTGGGCCTACAGAAGTAGACGGAGCACTGGACGAGGTGGACCCCCTCCCACTACGTCCTCCACGCACCATATCTCTATTAGGAATATAAAAATATAACATGTCATCCGCACTCAAATTTGAAGTATCTATTTAATAACATATAACTAGCAACAACACTCAGTTCTTACAAAATTTTGTAATATTATCTATATTCATCATCAGATGCTGAAAATATGTCTAATTCAGCGTCATCTTCGTCATCCTCTTCGTCCTCATCATCAGTCCACTCTTCCTCCTCATCAGACTCCACCTCCCGCTCAACAACATGATCGTCAAGGGCATTGGGTCAACTTCTTCCTCTTTGTTATCCTTATATAAGTAAATTAGTTCATTTATATCATCTACACTGAACTGCGTAGAAGGAGCCAACTCTCGTGTGTCACTCCGGTCTGATTGGAAAAAATTGTCATTAACATCTTCAAGTTCTATATCAGTCGGGAGAAGCTCATACTCAAGGAATAGTCTTATTTTCACTCTACAAGCAGCCCACCAATTTCTCAATTTGAGATATGAATAGTTCGAATAATAAATTGTTGGGGTTGTGCCGCCAGAATGAATGGCTCATACGTACTCAACTTTGACTTATGTTTGGCATCAAGGATCTCATATGTTGTGTCATTATGAATAGAGGTCGGATCGGCCCAATGACACTTGAAGAGAAATACATGGTTGTCTTTTCCCAAAAATTGCAGTTCAATGACTTCTTCAAGAATGCCATAATAGTCTACTTCATTTTCATTGTAGGTACTTCCCTTCACACATATGTCGTTGTTCATTGTAGACTTATTCCATCCATAATCTCTCGTGTGAAATCGGTATCCATTCACAATGTAGCCTGGACAGACACGTACAATCTTTGAGGACCCATAACTGATCTCTTGTACTCTTGAATCAGTAATAAAGTATTGTTCAACCTATGTAAAAAAAACAGACAGACAATGAAACCTATAAACAACTAATGCAAAAGAATATAACAACACTTATGCATCAAAATATTTAGACACTTACTCGATATGTTAACCAAGTAGCAAAAGACTTCTCACGTTCCTTTTCAACCTGCACATCAGTCAGAACTGTATTCCATTGCAGTATGACTAACTCAAACTCTCTGCAATGAAAATGCAACACAACCTCTAAACTTCAGATTTGCAAACAAATGAGGTACATACATAAAGACATTAGCGTTGATGCTTACTCAATGTAAGGGTCTAGTGCTACGCATTTCATGAAGATGTAGATTTCCGCATCTACGAACTCTTTGTCTTCGACTGACCGAGTACAAGAATATCCAAACTATAGCACCCTGGAAATTTTAACTATATAAAAATTCAAATAAATGGAAATAAATAATTTCCATACTATCAAAGTATTTAAAACATACGAATTATATCGTATGTGCTAAAACACATCGGAAAATCTATAAAAATTATAAATCAACCCCAAACATTATTACTAAATGTTCCACAAGGAAATTTGTGCTAAGAAAAATCGGATTAGCCAAGTTTAAAGTGTTTTACGACTTATTATCGTAATTCATAAATAAGTCGAAAAATCATTATCACACGTACTTGGATGAGTCAGAAAATTAAATAAAAATCATAAACGGACTTCAAATAATATCTTCTAATGACCCATCAAGAAATTTGGGTCAATAAAAATTATTTGGGATATGTTTAAGAGTTATTGTGACCGATTATCCAAAATAGGAAACAAGTCGGAAAAATCGTTAACACAGAAATACGACGCAATCATAAATTAAATAAAAATGTTGGAAAGACTTCTAATATTATATATTAATGACCCAATATCATAATTGGGCCAATGGATCACATATGGCCCAAAAATCAAATGAAGCAAGAAAATGCATAGAAATTCGTAATTTTAATTAAGCTGAAATTAGAAAGAGGTAATTAGAGTTGAATTGGGAAGAGATCTTGTATTCTTGGCAACCCATTCGTGCTTAACTATGGTGGGAGGTTTCCTAAAGCCTCACACACTCAAATGGAGGAAGAAATCCTCAAAATAGGAGACTAGTATGTCAAAACGTAACTCTTCTTTCCTAGTTACAATAGGACTCCTAAACACCATGGATGCTTAATTACTCTTCACCAAACCCTTGGGTACGAGTTTACATATTGTTAGGGTCGTGTGGAGGAGTTCTTGGAGGCTGGGGAGCAGGAGATCGTCCACACCAAGCCGTTCTTCTTCCCCTTCTCGTCTGCTGCGACCTGCACAAACCGTCCACTTGAAGTTGACCAAAGGTGAGTCAAAATATAACCAAACCTTGCAAGGCCTATACCCCTGGAAAGAGAGTCGAGTCTACGTTCTAACCCGAGTGGAATGCCCAAATTCCATGCAGTATACACAGAGTATTAGGTGTTTTCCTCCAAGTGGTCTGAACATGGGTTTTCTGGAAAAATGGGACTTCTTCAACCCAGAAGGTAGGTTTTCTTGGGCCAAACCTTAACATATTCTATACCAATGTGTAGAACATCAAGTTAACTTTCGTTTCCCACTGGTTTCATCGAATTTCAATGAGTAGATTTTGAATTATAAATGTTTTGCCAAAGTCGCGCACTGTTAGGGATTTTCCCTTCTTTATATGTTGCATGTGATTCAAGACCGAATTAGAGCAAGCCCACAACATAAAAGTTTTTCTACTAGTTGTCCTAGTCATGTCTTGTGTTGAACATTGTGTCTAAATGTCAATAGTTAGAGAGTTATAAGTATGGTAAGAGGGTCGCTGCATGATACTACGTTTTCAAGTTGCACTTGGTTTTATGTTTGTGTTTGAGTTGATTAAAGCCTGTCGAAACCATCCTTGTTTTCTAATTCCGATTTACTGGAAGCACCCTTGCATGTCTAGGTTGGTTTAAAACTAGTTTCGTGATTTTTCATGCACTGTACAATTTGTTCTTAATTTTAGAACAACCCTGTGTCAAAACAGGGAAAGTCTGGTCTGCAATCCAAAGCACTGTTCTTTCTCTGTCGGATTCAGGCGTAGACCCTGTGAACGCGACGGCCCGATAGGCCACGTTCTGAGGTCTTGTCGTGACAGCAAACCCGTCACGTTCTGAATGCGACGAGCGCCCCGTCGCTATCTCTCTGCATGTTCTGACTGCCTTGTCACGTTCTTCACATCCCCTTTTCGCGTTCTGATCTGACCCCGTCGCGACCTTTACAAGTGTCCGTCGCGATCTCAGGATTTTTACATGAAACCACTTATTTTCTTGCAAATCTTACCGCTATACCTGAGGTCTATTTAAATATGATATTTAGTGTGTAATTCAAATGTCTTAGGTCTGATCATTGCATGATGGTTATTTTGATGGCTTAAAAGTGGTAAACCCATTTAAAAAGCTTTAATTACACGAATACTATTCTAATTACTTTCGTAATGACGTGATCATTCATGCTACTTATGATTTAATCTTCCTACTGGTCTACCATGTTTAAATGATAATTGTTATCTTAAAATCTTGCAAACCATGATTAGTTAAAGCGCATAGTTTTATTCCATGTCATATTGTTAAGTGTTTTCCGCGAGTTTAAAACCGATTGTTTGTGGATTGAGACACGCGTACATCACTACACACTTACACGTCTAGGCAGCCATTTCTTGGGAATTTGGAAGCTCTCTACCGATCATTCCGAGTCGGTAGACTAGTGACCTGTTCTCCAAGGCCTCCGTAAATCTCCTCTGACCATGGATTCCCACATGGCCGACGAGTTGGTTGTACCATTGAAGTTCCCTGAAGATAGCGTGCACTTCCTCTCTCATCTTGTTCTCGTGAGTGTGATTTACAATCTAGACTAAAGTCATTAATGTAAAGATTGAATTAAAGTATAAATCGTACCGTTATGCTGCCAAATTTATCTCTCGACCATTGTTCTCATGAAATCATGTTCAATTTGCTTATTACTTGTTCTCATCATCATCGTGAACATGACATTACACATGCTTACATTTGAAACTCTCATTGGCCATTATTAATGATTGTGGGTATCTACATTTAAATTTTAAGTGAGATACTGACCGGGCACGACGAGTGTCCAAGGGCTCCAGTCTAGCCCCAATGACGGAGAGTCATAAATATACTGTTAACCATGGGGTATAATGATTACTAGCGTTGCATCTGCGCTTGGAGTCGTGCGTGCGTGTTGAATGATAGATACAATAACCACATACACGTGTCCTGGTGTACATTCTTGATGGATCTTTTCTTGGTGTACATTAGTGTCTACGTGCCTGATTAGTGTTACATGATCGTGCTCGTGCGTGCTTGCTTGCTTGCGTGATATGGCCATCCTGCATTTATTGCAATTAGTGATATCTTACGCTCTCGAAAACTATTGACATCAAGTGAAATCTTGCGTGCTTGTACAAAGTGATCTATTGCTAGTTCTATCTTGTCATCTTGTTCAAAAATCTTGTTCTATCGTGATCAATCTATCTAGCTTGTTTCATGTATCATGTTTTAATGTGTTTTATTCGTACATGCATATCATGACATTCATCGTGCATACCTAGTTCTAAATTGCTAATCACTTATATCATTGCCCGCACATTGAGATATAAATCCTACTGGGCTAGTTTGCTCATCCCCTACTTTTATCCAATCTAGGTGACTATGAAATATAAGAAGAGGAGCAAGTCGAGGATGGGAATGCGTCCGAGTGAAGAGCGTTCCAACTATGAGTCTAGTTATAGTTGTTTACTTTAAGTGTAGAACCTTGTAGTAGGAAGTGAGGAATAAGTGTAATTTCCCTTTATTGAGTCTTAGTCCCATATTAGTTTCCATTTTGAATACAATAACTTGAGATTTGAATACAATTTATATTGAGTTCAACGTTTGGGCCCTATGATGATGTTGTGTTGTTAAACACTTAGTGCGTGCTAGCTAGAGGATTATTTTCTGACTGTTCACGTCTCGGGATATCATCTCGAATTATATTCCGCATCTTTAATATCCGCTACATAACGCTCGGGACATGACACAAATGCTCATCCGGGACACTTGAATATAGAGAGTCGGTCAGACACATTAGAATCTCTACCATCATCATTACGTGGAGGTTGAGTGCGTTGAGTTCGTATTTCTAAGTCAAAGTACATTGAACAAAGTTTTGATATCTCTGAAATAAGGTACGCCTGGGTAATGGAGCCATCAACTTGTGCTTTGTTGCGGACCTTCATCTTAAGATCGTGCATGCACCTACGACAACAATTCAATTGAATACGTAGGAAATATAAAAGATCGTCGTAATGTGAATAAATTGAGACATAGGAATATACCTCTCAAACGGATATATCCATCGAAATTGTACTGGTCTTCCAACTATAGCCTCATTTGGCAAATGGATGATCAGGTGCTCCATTGAATCAAATAATGTTGGCAGAAATATCTTCTCTAATTTACAGATTGTCTGTACTATATTTTGCTCGATATTTTAAATTCATGAAGTTTGAGTTCTGATGCACATAAAATTCTGAAGAATTGACTCAGTTGGTCAATGCTCCCCATATCTGCTTCAGCAACAACTCAAGAAAATCAATTGGAATCAATCTTTGCATGAAAACATGACAGTCAAGACTCTTTTTTTTTTATCCGAAAAAGGCCTCAGGGTCAGCGACTAGGAGAGTGCACCCTATTCCAGGGAATAGAGTGTCCCCACTCCACCAGTGCGATCCACATGGGCCTGAATTATAAATATAATAAAGATATACAAGATCATAGGGGGCATACCCCAACTATGCTGGCCTGAAGTATGGAACTTCAGACCGGTCCAAAGTAAGCGGAGCTTTACACTCATGAGGTAAACAGGTAGAAGAAAAGAAAGTTACATTACTAGCTAACTTGTAACCGAAATTAGCCAAAGCATCAACCACCTGATTAGCTTGTCTATAAATGAACCACTTTGACATGTGAATGATGAATGTTGGACTGAGCTTCACGCCACCAACGCAAACACTCCAAAGATGGTGGTTTGTTGGTATAATAGAAGAAACCAGAATTGCAGAATCTGAATAGATTAAGGACAAAGAGAAGCCATGTTGAGACGCCAGCCGAATACCATCACAAAGAGAGTGCACCTCAGCAACCAAGCTGCTACCAAAGCCATAGTAGTGTGCGAAGGCGAAGAGGAAATGACCCTTGCTGTCCCTAATGCAACCGCCTCTCTCACAAGTACCTGGGTTCCCCTTACTAGCTCCATCAACATTAAGAACCAAACCAGCATCTGGCAGGATCCATCTGACAAGTTTAAAAGAGGTAGCTTTGACTCTTCATTCTATATATTTTCCCCTCATTGACATTTACACAACGAGCAATATTCGAGATGTATCCATCTGGAAATCTCAATTGCTTCAACCATTGACACACTTCCTTAATCTGTCTGACCGTAAGAACGTATGAAGCTTTAGGTTGAACAACTTTTCCTCTAACATGCTACAGTTCTATTTCTGGACGTCTACAAAGTACTTTCAAATCTATTCATGCCTTGATGTTATCCTTCGTTTTGCCTTTGACATTCATAATTGTGTTGAACACATTATAAAAAATAATCTTCTCTATATACATGACGTCTAGGTTATGTCGTATCAAAAGTGTTGATCAATAAGGCAATTCTCAGAAGATATTTTGCTTCCCCCAATTGTGATCCTTCCCAAACCTTGAGATTTGTCGGGTACTACTAGCCAGTTGTGCTATAGTCGGTAACTTCTAGACCCGCCTCGCCATGTTTCCACCAGACACTCGTTCCATATCTACCTCATCCAGTTCAATTGTATTTTTTATAAATGAATCCTTCTATTTTCAGAAAGGATGGTCACTTGGTAGAAACTAACGATGACAACCGAACCAACATGCTTTTCCTTAAGATTTCAACACGAATGATTTTGAATCCTCCATACAATAAGGACATGCCAACCTCCCATGTGTGCTCTAGTCATATAGCATGTCGTATGCTGGAAAGTCACTTATTATCCACATTAATGCAATCTCCAAATTGAAATTCTATTTTCTAGATGTATCATAAGTGAGAACACCATCTGACCATAACAATTTCAGCTCATCAATCAACGGTCTGAGATATATGTCTAAATTTTTTCCTAGACATTTTGGACCAGGAATCAGCAATGATAAGAAGAGATTCTCACGCTTTATGCACGTCTTGCGGAAGGTTGTACGGTGTTAAAAATACTGGCCAACATGAGCAAGATGCCACTGTGCCTCCGAATGGATTGTGTAGCAACCTTGATTTTTCAAATCAAGAAAAATAAAAATTTTATTTAAATAAATGAGATAAAATGATTTAATTAAATAAAGGGAGAATAAATAGAAATTAAATGAAATAAAAAGAATTTAATGAATAACCCATTAAGCTAAATTAGTAGTGGGTTAAACAAATTGTCCAAACTAAAATAGATTGGGCCCAATAGGATGAAGCCCATCTTGGGAGGAGATGTAATTAAGAGAAATTCGTATCTAATTAATTAATAAATGAAAAAGGGTCAAATTAACTATTAAAACAAGTCATATTTATCCTAAAAAGAGTTATATACTTATCCTAAACTTTACCCACGAAATTGGATCCTTTCCCAACTCTATTAGGTGGATAAATAAGAGAAGTGGGAGATAAAGAAGGAAATTCGGAGTTTAATGGAAGGGAGGACTCTTATAATGGCTAGGACTCCTATAGCTAGCCATATACACCAAAAACTCATCCCTAGCAACCCATTTTTGTGGCTGGAACTCTGGAGAACGAGGAGAAGGGCTGAAGACAAAGGAGCAAGGAGGAGGAGGCTAGAACAAGAGGAGTTTTTCCATTTTCGTCACCAAACTAGGGTTTTCTTACTCCACGAAAAAAGTAGGCAATCTCTCAAGCAAAAATCATGTAAAACTTATCCTAGGTAGCCTTCATGTACCTCTTAAAAACCCTATGGTTTCGTTGTATTCTGCTTATCCATTTGGGCGAATTTAATTCATGAATCCCTGCTGTCACCATGAACCCAAAATCTCATGTTCTCTCTAATTCCCCACACGTACTTGTTCCCATGCTATGAGAAAATTCTCATTAATAATACAATGCAATAGCTTTCAAACTCCCCTAGTTTCGTTCTATTTCGATCTCCCATGAGGGAGAATTAATTCTTTGAATTTCTGTCAGATACATGTACCCGACCCTTCATGTTTGCTTGTGAACCCCGTTTATACTTGACTTCAGATCATGATAAAATTATCATAAATACTACAACTTGTTAGCTTTTGAACGCCCCTAGTTTCGGAATTTTTTATCATGTATTCATCTCAAATTAATTCGTTGAACCCTGACTATGCCTGTTTAGGTCACTGAAAAGTAACCCAATCAACGCATGTCTAAACCTTGTCTATTTTCAAATTAATCGTGCATGTTGATAGATATACATGTCTACTTTTGTTTAAGCTAGTTTCATACTTATTGGATCAACGTACTATTTTATATGGAATTTAGAACATCCCTGTATCACAGAGGACTCGCCCTGGGAAAAAGGGAAAAAGGGCAATCCCACCTGTTATCGCGACGGCGCGATCCGCCGCGATATCAGTAGGGTCGCGCCGGTCGATGGCGTCGCATCAAGAACGCGACGGCATAAGCCGCCGCGATTCACTCCAGACCGGCCAGGTTCCGTGTCGCGCCCGACCGCCCTGTCGCGACTTGAATCGCGACGGATAAGTCTGCCGCGTTTTCAAGAATCCGACCAGAATGGAAAATTGTGCATATGCCTTGTTGTTTAAGCTTTATACCCTTTAATTAGCCATGATTAAATCATGTTATAGTTATTCGTCTCGGTGAATTAATAAATGACATTAATGATATAAATTTAATTATTTAAAATGACATTTGCACGACTTGTCGTATCCTCAAGATTTCTTTACACATACACACACATAACATTATTAAATGCCATTTCACCTGATAAATTACGCAATAATGTATTCGGTAAATTAGTGAAATAAATGACTAAATTACCCTATTTTTATTAATACAATTGTTTTCGTTTTATACGCGCATTTTAAATATCGTTATCGTTTTCCCTCGGCTTCGAGCACTCGAGACACGACGGACCTGTTTCTACACACTTTTCTCTTGACTTGGACCACATCTCCATCAGGAATACTCTCGATTGGACTGGGGACTCCTTGTCAAGACCTCTGTAAGTCTTCTTGGCTTTGGCGCACGTCCTTAGTCAACGAGCTGGTTGTACCCCAAATCCCGATACACATTAGGGATCAGTACGATCCATGCCTTAGTGTTTTTCCTTCTCGTCTCGGGATCACTCCAAACCATTTGGCCATGTTCACAACACGACTAAGTGGGTGGTTGTGACTTCTACCAAATTGCCAGCACCGACCTGGTGCTGTGCAACCGTTACTATCGAAATTTCTCGTGTTTTACAGAATTGTCCCTATCTCATCTAATGTCCATATCCTCTTATCTGTTCATGTTCTCTCTACACTCTCATCTATCTAGTCTAGTACTCTCTTATCTCTTCTTGGTACTCAATTGGCCATTCGTGTGATTGTTTAAGATAAAAGAAATGACAAATGCCAGCGCAATAGGGCCCGATCAGGTCCTGGGAAGTGCCCGAAAAGTGCCAGTGCCCATGGGAGTTAAAATGATCAAGTATGTGTTACGGCATGCATCCAGCGCCAGTTTACTATCTAGATTAATCTATGACAATCAAAGTACTATCTCTACAAGTGCAAGCGTGATCGTTACTAGTGTAACGTTGTGCAAATTACATGTTATAACGTTACATGGCCATTCTATTGTCATTCTTGTGGTACTATTTTCCCTGTGCCAGTTGCAATTGTTCTCTCGTTATCATGACATACTCTACATGACTTTACTCTCTAGTTAGTCTGCCATTAAAACATTAACTATTTAAAGCATGCTTGTGTTCATGAGATATTAAGTCCTACTGGGCGTTATTCGCTCATCCTGCGTATTTATTTAATGTGTTCAGGTGAGTCGGATGGAGACAACCACACATACGAGGAAGGGACTGAGGGAGATGCTCAGGAGTGACCATTTCAGCCACCAGTGCTATCTAGTAGTAGTTAGTATAGTTATGAGTTAGTGTGTCAGTTAGTCATAATGTAATAGTTTGATTTTTGAATAAAGTACTCGGGGCCCTAGTTCTGGCTCTGAAACGTTGATGTAATGATGTCTGGTGGATTATTAATGAAATTGGAGTTTATTTGGTATTATTCCATGTGCAATGGTTTGCATTTATTTCTCGCTCTCTGCTATTTAATAATTGTAATCCCCTCGATATTCCGCGTCGGGGCGTTACAGTTTTGTGGTATCAGAGCCTAGGTTATTCTTAAGTATAGGATGATCTAGGTTGACTTGACTTGACTTAGAGTCTAACTCCATACCTATGTGAGATGGGTAGAACCTTGGGTAATGAGATAAAAAAACTCACACACGCACAAACCTAGTGCAAACTCAACAACTTACATTAAATATTCTCTTTTGAAGGAACTTAACCTCAATAATGGCAGCGGAGCGTGCTCAACTCCGTGATATGCAACACACGATTCAGCAACTCACTCAAGCTTTACTTCAGGCTGCTGGAGCCAACAACAATAATAACAACAACGAGCAGCTGGTGATTTACATAGAAATTTTAGCAACCTGAATCCGCCTCGATTCAGTGGTACCTCAGACCCTGATGAGGCCGAGAACTGGCTCAAGAGATTGAGCGTATCTTCCGCGTCATGCAATGCGCGGATGGGGACAAGATACTGCTAGCTACATTCTAGTTGGAACGGGAGGCCCGTGCGTGGTGGGAGTCCGTTGAGGCACTAGAAGGATGCGCAATTTACTTGGGAGGAGTTCAAGGAGCATTTCAACTCCAAGTACTTCTCAGAGAGGGTCCAAGAAAGGAAAGCATCTGAATTTGCCGCTTGTGAAGCAAAGGAACCTGACTATTGCTGAGTATGAGGCTCAGTTCTCTCGATTGGTGCGCTATGCCAATCATCTGGTGAGTACAGAGAAGAGAAGGCGAAAAGGTCCTTAATGGGCTCAGGCCCGCATATATCACACAGCTGGCACCATGGATATTCAGACTTATCCGGAAATGGTCAGGAAAGCACAACTACTCGAGGATGCAACCGATCTCACTGATCGCATCAAGGTAGAATGGTAAAGAAGGAACTGACTTCTGAAGCACCAAGCAGGCCTGCCTACAGCAAGAAAAGACCATTAAGTATCACTGATGGGCCAAGCCAAGAGTGAAACCCCAAAGTCCCCACTACTACTGCCCCAAAAAACAAGCCCAGATGCAAACTGTAACGACCCGAGAACCTGACCCTCGGCCCACGCCGAGGACCCGATTTTCGCGGTCGCCGCCCACGGATCCGGGGACCCGGAAGGGCTATAATCAATGTCTAACAGGATATGTAACGGAAGTAAACGTCAACTGCTAAACTAGAAGCGTACAAGCAGAAACAGAAAAGAGAGCGAGACCACTGCGTACCGCTCTAAGTACAGTCCCAACGCACGCACGCTAGTACAAGTAAAAGGCAGGGGTGTTAGGAAACGATCGGGGCGCAGCGGAAACGCGAATCCCTCGGGTAGATATCGTTGCCGGCGGTCGGATCGACCAAAAGCGGTAAACCTCGCATAGGCAGATATCATCTTTACCTTTGCGGGGTTGCGTAAGTCCCGTATCCGGGGAGGAGGTGGCGCAGGAGGCGCCGGTGCTTCAATCCGTTCATGTGTCCGGCCTCTAGACGTATCCACGCGAGCTCCGGACGCAGACGGGATCTCCTCGTTCTCCATGCTTCTCCTGGATCTCAGCTCCACCATGTGCTGGAGAGAGGAGAGAGAGGGTGGGGGGCGCCCTGGGAGAGACAGAGGAGGGGGCGGGCCATGGTTAAGCCTGGAGCTTGGCCCAGGGTTTTAACTCTCAGCGTATATTTATCGACACTGCGGTTTTTCATAAAAACCCAGTCATTGTCTATATAAGAACACCTTGCCCAGTCTGTTCGGAACTCTTATGCATGTGACCCTCTAGGCCCAACTGCTAGTCCAGTTTCAGCCCATTAATCTCATAACTCTTTATTGACTTATGGTAATTATTAACATCTCATATTAATTAATTACACAATCAATATCGTCTCACGATAATCGACCGGCTTCCAATCAAGTTGGGTGCCAAGCCACACCACTTGATCCTGGAAAGCATTAGGTTCAGCAACCCATTCAAGGAACCTTTTGTATCATCAGTTAACCACGTGACTATAATCCTTGGCTCGTACAATGCTCCCGAGTGCACTTAGGGTATGGTCAACTGTCAAACCCTAAATTGCACACTCACTCGGTTTTAGATGCCGCATAACTATATCAGAAAACTCATTTTCTGATAAGTGTCTTGCCCTGGCCAGACTATCAGGCATCCTTCCGTAGAGCATTCACTCTCCTATTATCGAGAGCGAGCGATCCCATATTGACCACACAATCACCTTCGAAGGTATTCCGCTAGATCCGAACACTTAACTGTTAAGACCTCATGGCTAGAGATCTATAAGTCAAGGTCAAACCCAGAAGTCTACCAAAAAGGTGTCCTTGGTGTCTCAGGTCTAAGGACCAATCACGCCACTGTGACAATGAATCTAGCTGGTTGACAGTTAGGTAACATTACCATCCAGCGATTCATAACGGATCAGTTCAGTGAACTCATTCTCTAATGAGCACCTACAGATTTACCTTAGTGTCCCCACACAAGTGACTATGAGACCAGCCACCCTCATCATATGAGCAGGTGCAACCTGTACTAGCCTAACCGGATATCCGATGTCCTTCTCGAATATCCTCCGACTAGGAACAATTAAGATATACGTTTAAAAGGATATCAATCTCATTGTTATGATCTCTCATAATTAATATCCATTGCGCATATTCATGGACTTCATAATGAAACGATAAACGAATTACACATAATGAATTAAAGCCTTATTATCATATCAAAGAACAAGATTGTACAAGTTATGATTGGCTTGAGGACACCTAACTACAGGAAGAACAAGTCCCTTAGGCATACCCCGAGGGTGACGTACACTGAAAAAGAGGGAACCACTGCTAGCTACGGGGACTCCGAATACCGCCCCGTCTCCTCCGCCCGGCGCGCGCCCTGCCGCTGCTGAGAAGTCTCACCTGGGAAAAGGAGGGATGAGCTTCACAACAGAAGCTTAGTAGGGACTACCAACCTCTACTGGCTCTAAACAGACAGGAAAAATATATAATATATATATATATATATATATATATATATTCAAATGAAATGACAACAGTTTATATCTTCTACCTACAAACGAAAGTGCGGAAGCAAAACTACAACCAGCACTGTACGGAAGGTACACACGGTCGGAAGCTCCGTACGACTGCTCGTCGTGACCACCACACAGCTAGTAACACAGACGGAGGGAACTCCGCCTTGACAAAGAACTAGCTACGGAAACACTACCACTAGTCACGGTCAGGTGCGTCCACCGACGTCTTATCCCCGACCCGGGTCCTGACCCTCACGTCTCGTCAGAGCGAGGTAGGACACAAGTAACACAACAGTAACCGTCGTAGTCTGGCCAGACTACGGTCCCACGCCTGACCTCCCCAAGCGGTTCCGGGGCTGCAAGGAGCGAGGTAGTGAGAAGAAGGACAGGCTAGCCTGCGCCGGTAGAACTCCTAACTATCCTCGACGTCCCAGACCACCCACGAGAGCTCTGCAAGTGACTCACACGCCACTGTCATAACCACCGTTTTCCCCTAAGCTCCAGAGTCCGCCTGGTGGCTGCCAACTCGAGCGCACTCATAGCCCGGAGTACTCCCTCAATAGGCTCCCGAGGATGGGGGTCCCAGTAACGGTACAACCTCTCACACGGGACAAGCCCTCAAGTGCCGAGCACCGGGCGAAGGACTAGAGTAGACCGTACTAGGGGACTAGCACAGGTGCCACGGTACAGCAAAGCAAACGGAAACGGTGTCAGGCGAAAACCTGTCTCTCGGTCGATAATGCGACAGGGCGGACTGTCGTGACGCCCTAGTGTGTCGCGACCTTACCGGTCGCGACATGGTCGCGGCCTCCGAGGCTACCGCGTTTCTAGCCGAGCAGGGTTCCGGAGCAGTCCCTCCAGGAACCCTCCCCAAAACACGAAATACATTCACAAGGGGGGGAAAGGGGTTCACGCACAACATGTATTAAAAGCAATAAATCCACCAAACCACCCACGATCCCTCAAACGCATGGATCTACGCTCGAAGGGAACCTCACTCAACTCGAGCATGGAGTTCTCACACTCCCAAGCCCCAAACCACAAGGAAACCACGGTCTAGAGGGGAGGGGATCATGCTTAGGGCAAGAGGGTCGGACGTCCCTACCTCCACACGAAGAACGCACCCATTGGGGCCTTCTCGTAGGAATGGTCGTCTCCTCCTCGCACCGCGAACCACCAATCCTGTCGCGGCAGGCCACTCTGGCGCGACCATGTCGCGGCTAGGGCGCCTGTCACGACCTTGAGGACGGGGCCTAGGGCCCAAGGGGGCCAGCTCTTACATCCTACCCACCTTAAGACATTTTGTCCTCGAAATGAAGACAACTCGGTCTCAAACCGGAGAACATCAAAGGGGAGTTAACGACATACCGATCAATTAAACAAATAAGGGAACTGCTCCCGCATCTCATCCTCGCACTCCCAGGTGGCCTTGCCACCAACGCGGTTCTGCCAAATGACCTTCACCAGTGGAATCTGCTTCATGCGCAATTGCTGAACTCTGCGGTCGACAACACTGACTGGGTACTCTGGCACTGACAAGTCTGGCGCAACCTCCAGCTACGAGTAGTCCAATACGTGCGAAGGGTCTGCAACGTACCTCTTGAGCTGTGAAACGTGAAACACACTGTAACGTTCTGACCGTTCGGATCGTCGTTGTGTGGTAATGGAGGCCAGTGTGTGGCCGATGACTTGTGCGTGACAGGTGTTTCTTCTCAAGTTGTAAGATTTTACCCAAAGCATTCTCTGTTTCTCGGTTTTTAACGCGACAGTGAGGAGCATCGCGTTATGATCGCGAAAGACCTTGGCACCGCATTCATGTCACCGTCAGTTTAAGTGAGTGTGTGCATGTCTGCCGCGTGTCACCGCTGGGTGCTCGGATGACTTCAGCAGGCTTAACGCGACAGTTGAAAGCGTCGCGTTTAGGTCACGGTTGTGAAGAGCGTCGCGTTCTTACCTGCGTTGTGTTTTTAAGTAACCCTAGCAGAACAGAGCTGATGAAAGCTCTGCTCGGCCAGGGAGATTTCCTGTGGGGATTTCTGGGCGATTGACTTGTTAGAGCTCGGCTTGACGAGTTCTCACCGCGAGGACGATACGTGGAGCGGAGGGAACCTCGTGTGGGCTTTGTTCTTCGGGTTCTTCGCAAAGGTAGGAGATTTCCTATCGTTTGATCCGTGGAATGTTCGTGTGGTGTGGATAATGCATTTATTGCTTTCTAAACAATAGATGGCATGTGTAGGAACACATTAAAGCATGAAAATGGATTGAAACTATAGGTCTAATGAGTTTGGGGTGATCCGGATGATGGGTTCCGGATCAGGGTTCGCACCTGCTATCGCGGTTGCTCTGAGAGCCGCGACCAGGTTGCGACACCCGAGCTGTCGCGTTCTGAAGGCGGTCTATTGTACCGCCGCGACAATAGCCGAATGTTGTCATTCGAGCATAGATGTAAGTGTGTGATTATCTGTTCAGCGTGGTTTATGTTATGTGATGATAGTAGGAGGTGCATTGGCACTCTCTCTACGCTCAGGGAGCGTGGGTGTGTGGTTTTCTTGGTTATAATGTGGTTTACGTGGAGGTTTCATGTGGCTTGTGCGTTGTGCACGTGGTTTCAGTGTACGTAGTGTGTAGTTTGACGCCTTCCGTGGATACCTCTTCAGTTGGGAGCCCCAGGTTTTGTGTGAGCTAGGCACATGAGTGCTCAAGGCTTGTCCCGGTACTGGGTACCGACGAGGTCTTGTCGTCTTCCTGGACACCCTCACTCTTGTGTTGAGTAGTACGTCCGGCTGAGGGAAAGACGCAGTGGGACAGCGACTAGAGAGAGTTTGTTGTGTTGTCGCTTGTAGCGCGCTTGTAGTTGGGGAGACGGACACCAGTAGACATACTGGACCCCAGCTAGTCCTGTTTTCCAGTGTCTCACTTTAGGGAGCTCGGGCTAGAGTCCCTAAAGGTGCCAGACATGGGCCTGCGAGGTGTGTGACTTGCAGGTTGTGGTGGTTTAGTTGGACTCCACAGTTCTTTGTACTTGTTAGTGGAGCGGCAGCTGGACCTTTCGTCCGTGGCTGCGAGACTGAAAGGTAGTCCTGTGTTGTTTGTCCGGTCAGTAACTGGTGTCGCGAACCAGTTGACGTGACTCGAGTGTGGCGTTTCTCTACAGTAGCTCGTGCACCTGTTTTGTTTTGCTGTTTATTTTTTACGTTGATTCCTGTTAAGCAGCAAAAGGTAAGTGGTACTTGCAGTTTTATATCCTGCTAGATAATATTGTAAATATTAGTGTAGCATTTCCTGCTTTGCTACTTGCGTATGTTTGCTCGTTTTTAGGGAGTTTCCCTACTGAGCCAGTGACTCGAGAGGCTCACCCCTACCTCCTACCAGGTGAGGGAGATCTGGAGATTTCGCGCCCATCGTCCAGTGGAGGATCAGCACCACCAGCAGTGTAATATTACTTTTCTGTTGTTCACCTCGGGGTATGCCCCAGGTTCTGTTGTAGTTTGGTTACAGTTGTGCTATGGCTGTGTATATTCATGTAAATATTTGTGAGATTGGTGGATCTTATGAATACTTGAGTTGATTTCTTTATGTTTTTACGGACTAGTGGTTTGTTATCCCTTGAGAGGATTCGGCCCGTTCACGGGAGGCGGACTCGAGTTAGGCTCGTCATTAGGTTAACGGGTCTGTACGACGAGGACCGTCATAGTTGGTATCAGAGCAAAGTCCGTAAGAATATAAAGGAATTGGAAATTACATAGCTATGACATTATGTAACTCACTGCTAGTAGTGACCCTGGTTTTGTATTGATTTCTTGTGTATTGTGTTGTTGGAATAATGTTTGTACATGGGTAATAATGGCTGAAAGGGGAAATGTGGGAGGTGAGGAGAAGGGGCAGGAGAGGATCCTACGCAGAGAATGATAGAGAGAATCTGGGAGAGTCTGACAGAGATTCGGGTAAGACTAGATCAGCAACCACCGGTGCAGCCAGCGGCAGTAGTACCACCACTTCCATAAGAGGTAGTACCAGTAGCTCCAATTCCACCCCCACCCGGAGTAGAGGTACCTCCTGTAGTACCTGTACAACTGGTAGTTCCAGTAAGACCAGTTTCTGGAGAGGAGACTACGGTAATTGTGGAGCGATTTCTGAGATTGCAACCCCCTACATATCCAGGAGGCCCCAACCCAGATACAGCCTAACATTGGATACATGAGATCGAGAGGGTATTTGCGATAATGAGGTGCCCCGAGGGAGATAAAGTGATTCTTGCCACATACCAGCTACGAGGGTTTGCGCAGGAATGGTGGCGATTAAAGATGCAGACAGTGTTTACAGGCAGGACGGAGGACACTATTCCATGGACAGAATTTTGTGTCAGTCTTTAATGATTCCTTTTTCCCAATTCAGATTCAGCAGATGAAGAGAGAGCAGTTTAGGACACTTCAACAAGGGAATCTTTCGGTACTTGAATATCAGATGAGGTTTATAGCCCTGAGCAGGTATGCCCCATATGTAGTAACTGATATACCATGATGGTGGAATATTTTATTCGAGGTTGAGGCCAGAATTGCAAGATGCAGTGATTCCATTGATGTGTAGAACAGTGGAAGAGGCAGCTCAACGAGCAGCAATACTTGAGAGGACTGTTCGGGCCAGGCAAGGGCAGTCTCAGCAGGTGGATTAGGTTCAGGCAGTTTTCGACATTCTCAACCGTCAGGAGGAATTGGTAAGGGAAAGCACCTTCCGGAGCTTCTTCATCATCGGGAATAGGAAAATGGGGCAAGCAGATCAAGAGATTCTTTCAAGGAGGTCACGGTAAAGGAAGGCAGCAGGGTTTTCAGCAGGGGGGTTTTCAGCAAGGCCGTGGTTATAGGCCACCAGTACCAGAAGAATCTCAGCAGAGTACGGCAGGGCAGCCTACAACTTATCCAAGTTTTAGATGTTATAATTGTGGGCAGCTTGGACATTTAGCAAGGAATTGTCCGTGTCCTCGAGAGCAAACTTATGGTAGAGGAACTCAACAGCAGCCTTTCCAGCGGCCAGTAGAACAAAGCAGAGGTGCACCATATCAAAGAGGAGGACGGGGCCGAGTGATGGCTGTTACCAGAGCTCAGGCGGAAGCATCCAATCTTATTGAAGGTATTTTACCTTTCTTTGATTATACTGCTAGAATATTAATTGATCCGGGTGCTTCCCATTCATTTATTTCCGAAGATTTCCTGGATAGCATGGTACTTCCTTTAGAAGAAAGATCTTGTGAGTTGGTGGTGGAAATTCCTTCAGGAGGATATTTGCTGACTTCATGCTTTTTAGAAGATGTCCCGATAGTAATCCATGGGAATCTAATGCCAGCAAGATTATATGCTTTAACATTGAAAGAATATGATGTGATTCTGGGAATGGATTGGTTAGAAGCCTACGGGGCATTGGTTGATTGTAGAAAGAAAAGAGTCAGATTTTGCAGATCTGGTGGTGAGGTGTTGAATTTCAAGGTATGCCTTTTTACACTCCCAAGTTTATTATTTCTGCACTTAGAGCTAGAAAATTAATTAATGTGGGATGTGTAGCGTACCTTGCTTCTGTTAGTCTAGTTGAATCTAGTAAGTCTATAGATTCAGTGCTGTGATTAGAGAATTTATAGATGTGTTCCCAGATGAGTTGTCAGGGTTAGCTCTGTGCAGAGAGGTAGACTTCACCGTTGAATTGCAACCAGGCAGTTTACCTATCTCTAAAGCACCATATAGAATGGCCCCAGCAGAATTGAAAGAGTTGAAAAAGCAGTTGCAAGAATTAGTAGAAAAAGGTTTTATCAGACCTAGTCAGTCACCTTGGGGAGCGCCAGTGTTATTTGTCAGAAAGAAAGATGGTAGTTTAAGAATGTGTATAGATTACAGGCAGCTGAATAAAGTTACAATTAAGAATAAGTATCAACTTCCTCGGATTGATGATTTATTTGATCAACTGCAGTCAGCTAAAGTATTTTCCAAGATAGATTTGAGATCAGGATATCATCAATTGCAGATCAGAGAAGAAGACATTGAGAAGATAGCTTTCCGGACTAGATATGGACATTATGAGTTTGTTGTGATGCCTTTTGGATTGACAAATGCACCTGCAGCATTTATGAATTTGATGAACAGAATATTTCATCAATATTTGGATCATTTTATAGTGGTCTTTATTGATGATATATTGGTTTATTCAGCATCAGAAGAAGAACATGCAGCTCATTTGCGGATTACTTTGCAGATATTGAGGGATCATCAGCTATTTGCTAAGTTTAGTAAATGTGAGTTCTGGTTGAAGGAGATTCAGTTTCTGGGTCATGTGATATCAGGTGAAGGCATTGCAGTGGATCCAACCAAAGTTGAGGCAGTAATGAAGTGGGAACAGCCGAAGACTGTGTTTGAGATTAGGAGTTTTCTGGGCTTGGCAGGTTATTACAGAAGATTTATCCAATATTTCTCCAAGATAGCAGCATCAATGACAAGGTTGACAAGAAAATGTGTTCCTTTTGTGTGGTCTTCGGAATGCAGGTGTAGTTTTACAGAGTTGAAGAAGAGGTTGACAACAACACCAGTTTTGGAGATTCCATCAGGCAGTGGTGGATTTGTTTTGTTTACAGATGCATCCAAGAGAGGTTTGGGTGCAGTTTTAATGCAGCATAGTAAAGTGGTAGCTTATGCCTCCAGGCAATTGAAGAAACATGAGGAGAATTACCATACTCATGATTTAGAGCTGGCAGCAGTTGTCTTTGCATTGAAAATCTGGCGGCATTATTTGTATGGTGAAAGATTTGAGATTTTTACTGACCAAAAAAGTTTAAAATATATTTTCTCTCAGAAAGATATGAATTTAAGACAGCGCCGATGGATGGAATATTTGAAAGATTATGACTTCAATTTGGCATATCATCCAGGTAGAGCAAATGTGGTGGCAGATGCACTGAGCATAAAAGTGGTTATAAATCAACTTATGATCAGAGAATGGAAACTTTATCAGGATGTGGCGGAAAATTCCTTTCATGTGCCAAGTAGTCAACGTAGAGCAATATTAGCAACCAGTGCAGTGGAGCCTTCTCTTTACTGGAAGATAGTAGAAGCACAGAAAGCAGATGCCAATTTAGCAGATATTCTCAGAATGGATGAAGTAAATCTGGGACATGGTAATGTGGTCAGGTTAAAAGGACGATTGTATGTCCCAGAAGATATAGAAATTAGACAGAAGGTTTTAGAAGAAGCTCACAGATCGAGATACTCCATTCACCCGGGTAGCACTAAAATGTATCAAGACATGAAGAGGCATTTTTGGTGGCCAAATATGAAGAGAGAAATTGCAGAGTATATAACCAGATGTGCAGTATGTCAGCAGATAAAAGCAGAGCATCAGAAGCCAGGAGGATTGTTGCAACCATTACCTATTCCGCAGTGGAAATGGGATGATATAGCAATGGATTTTATAGTTGGTTTGCCCAGTTCATCAGGTCATAATGCAATATCGGTTTTTGTGGATAGATTGACCAAGGTTTGCAGATTATTGACAGTTAGCATGTCATGGTCAGTTGATAGATTAGCTAAATTGTATGTAGAAAGGATTGTACCTTTGCATGGAATACCAGTTACTATAGTTTCAGATCGAGATCCTCGATTCACTTCAGGCTTTTGGAGGAGTTTGCAAAGAGTAGTTTGCACGGAGTTAAGGTACAGTTCAGCATATCATCCTCAAATAGATGGGCAGACAAAAAGAACAATTCAGACCATTGAAGATATGTTGAGAGCTTGCTGTCTTGTATGGGGAGGCATTTGGGAGCGTTATTTGGGTCTGGTTGAGTTTGCTTATAACAATAGCTATCATTCAAGTATTGAAATGGCACCTTATGAAGCTTTGTATGGTAGACCATGTAGATCACTATTAATTGGCATGAAGTAGGAGAGAGGCAGGTTTTGGGCCCAGAAATGGTTCGTCAGTGTGTAGAAACAGTAAAATTCATTCAAGAAAAGTTGAAAACAGCCCAGAGTCGCCAAAAGAGTTATGCAGATGTTAGACGTAGACCATTACAATTTGAAGTTGGTGATTATGTATTTTAAAGGTATCTCCTACTAAAGGTGTATTAAGGTTCAGTAAGAAAGGCAAGTTGAGCCCGAGATATGTTGGGTCGTTTCAAATAAAAGAAAGAATGGGCGAAGCAACTTATAAATTGGATTTGCCAGCAGATTTCACCGATGCTCATGATGTGTTTCATGTCTCAATGTTAAGAAAATATATCAAGGATCCAACTCAAGTTGTCAGCTATCCAAGAGATGATTTGAAGCCCGACATGTCAATGCCAGAATATCCAGTGCAAATTTCAGGCTTCCGAACCAAAAGCTCAGAAATAAGAAATGAATTGGTAAAAGTTAGATGGAAGAATAGACAAGGTGGTGAAGATACCTGGGAATTAGCGGAAGAAATGAGAAAAGCGTATCCATACTTGTTTGAGTAAGTTTTATTCTTTTTAGGTGATAGTATTATATGAATTGAATTGAAATTTTGATGGTTGGCTTTTATTTTAAATTTCGAGGACGAAATTTCTTTTTAGGTGATAGTGATGTAACGTTCTGACCGTTCGGATCGTCGTTGTATGGTAATGGAGGCCAGTGTGTGGCCGATGACTTGTGCATGACAGGTGTTCTTCTCAAGTTGTAAGATTTTTCCCAAAAGCATTCTCTGTTTCTCAATTTTTAACGCGACAGTGAGGAGCCTCGCATTATGATCGCGACAGACCTTGGCACCGCGTTCATGTCACCGCCGGTTTAAGTGAGCGTGTGCATGTCTGCCGCGTGTCACCGGCTGGGTGCTCGGATGACGTCAACAGGCTTAACGCGACAGTTGAAAGCGTCGCGTTTAGGTCACGGTTGTGAAGAGCGTCGCGTTCTTACCTGCGTTGTGTTTTTAAGTAACCCTAGCAGAACAGAGCTGATGAAAGCTCTGCTCGGCCAGGGAGATTTGCTGTGGGGATTTCTGGGCGATTTGACTTGTTAGAGCTCGGCTTGACGAGTTCTCACCGCGAGGACGATACGTGGAGCGGAGGGAACCTCGTGTGGGCTTTGTTCTTCGGGTTCTTTGCAAAGGTAGGGAGATTTCCTATCGTTTGATCCGTGGAATGTTCGTGTGGTGTGGATAATGCGTTTATTGCTTTCTAAACAATAGATGGCATGTGTAGGAACACATTAAAGCATGAAAATGGATTGAAACTATAGGTTCTAATGAGTTTGGGGGGATCCGGATGATGGGTTCCGGATCAGGGTTCGCACCTGCTATCGCGGTTGCTCTGAGAGCCGCGACCAGGTTGCGACACCCCGAGCTGTCGCGTTCTGAAGGCGGTCTATTGTACCGCCGCGACAATAGCCGAATGTTGTCATTCGAGCATAGATGTAAGTGTGTGATTATCTGTTCAGCGTGGTTTATGTTATGTGATGATAGTAGGAGGTGCATTGGCACTCTCTCTATGCTCGGGGAGCGTGCGGTGTGTGGTTTTCTTGGTTATAATGTGGTTTACGTGGAGGTTTCATGTGGCTTGTGCGTTGTGCACGTGGTTTCAGTGTACGTAGTGTGTAGTTTGACGCCTTCCGTGGATACCTCTTCAGTTGGGAGCCCCAGGTTTTGTGTGAGCTAGGCACATGAGTGCTCAAGGCTTGTCCCGGTACTGGGTACCGACGAGGTCTTGTCGTCTTCCTGGACACCCTCACTCTTGTGTTGAGTAGTACGTCCGGCTGAGGGAAAGACCGCAGTGGGACAGCGACTAGAGAGAGTTTGTTGTGTTGTCGCTTGTAGCGCGCTTGTAGTTGGGGGAGACGGACACCAGTAGACATACTGGACCCCAGCTAGTCCTGTTTTCCAGTGTCTCACTTTAGGGAGCTCGGGCCAGAGTCCCTAAAGGTGCCAGACATGGGCCTGCGAGGTGTGTGACTTGCAGGTTGTGGTGGTTTAGTTGGACTCCACAGTTATTTGTACTTGTTAGTGGAGCGGCAGCTGAACCTTTCGTCCGTGGCTGCGAGACTGAAAGGTAGTCCTGTGTTGTTTGTCCAGGTCAGTAACTGGTGTCGCGAACCAGTTGACGTGACTCGAGTGTGGCGTTTCTCTACAGTAGCTCGTGCACCTGTTTTGTTTTGCTGTTTATTTATTTACGTTGATTCCTGTTAAGCAGCAAAAGGTAAGTGGTACTTGCAGTTTTATATCCTGCTAGATAATATTGTAAATTATTAGTGTAGCATTTCCTGCTTTGCTACTTGCGTATGTTTGCTCGGTTTTTAGGGAGTTTCCCTACTGAGCCAGTGACTCGAGAGGCTCACCCCTACCTCCTACCAGGTGAGGGAGATCTGGAGATTTCGCGCCCATCGTCCAGTGGAGGATCAGCACCACCAGCAGTGTAATATTACTTTTCTGTTGTTCACCTCGGGGTATGCCCCAGGTTCTGTTGTAGTTTGGTTACAGTTGTGCTATGGCTGTGTATATTCATGTAAATATTTGTGAGATTGGTGGATCTTATGAATACTTGAGTTGATTTCTTTATGTTTTTACGGACTAGTGGTTTGTTATCCCTTGAGAGGCTTCGGCCCGTTCGTGGGAGGCAAACTCGAGTTAGGCTCGTTATTAGGTTAACGGTTCTGTACGGCGAGGACCGTCACAGTTGGTATCAGAGCAAAGTCCGTAAGAATATAAAGGAATTGGAAATTACATAGCTATGACATTACTGTAACTGACTGCTGGTAGTGACCCTGGTTTTGTATTGATTTCTTGTGTATTGTGTTGTTGGAATAATGTTTGTGCAGGGGTAATAATGGCTGAAAGGGGAAATGTGGGAGGTGAAGGAGAAGGGGCAGGAGAGGATCCTACGCAGAGAATGATAGAGAGAATCTAGGAGAGTTTGACAGAGAATCGGGTAAGACTGGATCAGCAACCACCGGTGCAGCCAGCGGCAGTAGTACCACCACTTCCAGAAGAGGTAGTACCAGTAGCTCTAATTCCACCCCCGCCCGGAGTAGAGGTACCTCTTGTAGTACCTGTACAACCGGTAGTTCCAGTGAGACCAGTTACTGGAGAGGAGACTACGGTAATTGTGGAGCGATTTCTGAGATTGCAACCCCCTACATATTCAGGAGGCCCCAACCCAGATACAGCCGAACATTGGATACATGAGATCGAGAGGGTATTTGCGATAATGAGGTGCCCCGAGGGAGATAAAGTGATTCTTGCCGCATACCAGCTACGAGGGTTTGCGCAGGAATGGTGGCGATTAAAGATGCAGACAGTGTTTACAGGCAGGACGGAGGACACTATTCCATGGACGGAATTTTTGTCAGTCTTTAATGATTCATTTTTCCTAATTCAGATTCAGTAGATGAAGAGAGAGCAGTTTAGGACACTTCAACAAAGGAATCTTTCGGTACTTGAATATCAGATGAGGTTTATAGCCCTGAGCAGGTACGCCCCATATGTAGTAACTGATAATACCATGATGGTGGAATATTTTATTCGAGGTCTGAGGCCAGAATTGCAATATGCAGTGATTCCATTGATGTGTAGAACAGTGGAAGAGGCAGCTCAGCGAGCAGCAATACTTGAGAGGACTATTCGGGCCAGGCAAGGGCAGTCTCATGCAGGTGGATTAGGTTTAGGCAGTTTTCGACATTTTCAACCGTCAGGAGGAATTGGTAAAGGGAAAGCACCTTTCGGAGCTTCTTCATCATCGGGAATAGGAAAATGGGGCAAGCAGATCAAGAGATTCTTTCAAGGAGGTCGCGGTAAAGGAAGGCAGCAGGGTTTTCAGCAGGGAGGTTTTCAGCAAGGCCGTGGTTATAGGCCACCAGTACCAGAAGAATCTCAGCAGAGTACGACAGGGCAGCCTACAACTTATCCAAGTTTTAGATGTTATAATTGTGTGGTGTGGGGCAAAGTCCATGGTGATGTCGTCCCACTTCCACTCGGGAATGGGCAACGGCTGCAGCTCACCACCAGGACGCTGATGCTCGGCCTTCACCTGTTGACTGGTAAGGCACCGGGCAACAAACTCTGCCACGCCCCTCTTCATCCCTGGCCACCATAAGGACCTCCTCAAGCAATGGTACATCTTGGTGGAGCCAGGATGAACAGCATACCTCGATCTGTGATCCTCTGACAAAACTGCTTGGCGCGCCTCCTCAGGAACGTACAAGCGGCCTCTGAATCTGACCTCACTGTCCTCATCGAGCTCACCATCTGGCATCTGCAGAATGTCCGCCAACTGAGGGTCTGCCTGATGTGCCTGCAACACCTGCCTGAACACTGACGGCCGAACTGACAAACTGCTCGCCACTGCACGGTCTCTGGTCCTTGACGGAACGAACACTCCCTGGGACAGCTCCTCGAACAGCCTCCACTCTCTGACCATCAGCGAACTCAAGCGCACGCGCCTACTCAAGGCATCGGCTACGACGTTAGCCCTTCCTGGGTGATAGGAGAGGGTTAGGTCGTAGTCCTTCAAATACTCCATCCATCGGCGCTGCCTCAAGTTCAGATCCCTCTGGGTGAAGATATACTGCAAACCCTGGTGATCGGTGAAGATCTGAAAAGCCTCGCCATACAGGTAGTGCCTCCACAACTTGAGAGCGAGAAGCATAAGCAACAACCCCATGCTTCTTGAGCTGCCGAGAAGCATAGGCAACAACCCCACCGTGCTGCATCAGCACGGCACCCAAACCTAACCTCGATGCATCGGTATAGACCACGAAACCACCGCTGCCCGATGGCAAGACCAACACAGGCGCTGAAGTCAACCTCATCTTCAGATCTCGGAAACTCTGCTCATAGTCCTCTGACCAAACAAACCTGACGTCCTACCTAGTCAACCTGGTCAACGACGCTGCTAACTTGGAAAAATCTTGAATGAACCTCCGGTAGTAACCGGCCAAACCCAGAAAACTACAGACCTTTGACACCGATGTGGGCTGCTCCCACGACAACACGACCTCCACCTTGGCAGGGTCCACTGCCACACCAGAACCCGAGATCACGTGCCCGAGAAAGTGCACCTCCCTCAGCCAAAATTCGCACTTGTCGAACTTGGCATAAAGGCGGTGACTCTGCAGGGTCTCCAGTACGATCCTCAGGTGCTCCTCGTGCTCCTCTTCAGAAGCCGAGTAGACCAAAATATCATCAACAAAAACAACCACAAAATGATCTAGGTACTCACTGAACACCCTATGCATCAGATCCATGAACGTTGTGGGTGCGTTCGTCAGCCCAAATGGCATCACGACGAACTCAAAGTGACCTTACCTGGAACGGAAAGTCGTCAAATCGACATCTGACTCTCTGATCCGCATCTGATAGTACCCGAATCTCAAGTCAATCTTCGAGAAAACTTTGTCCGACTGCAACTGATCAAACAAATCATCGATCCTCAGCAACGGGTACCTATTCTTCACAGTAACCTGGTTCAACTACCGATAATCAATGCACAAACAAAGACTGCCATCCTTTTTCCTCACAAACAAAACAGGCGCGCCCCACGGCGAACGACTCGGGCGAATGAAGCCCAGCTCAAGAAGCCCTTGCAACTGGCGCTTCAACTCAAGCAGCTCCGCCGGGGCCATCCGGTAGGGTGCCTTGGATAAAGGCATCGTACCGGGCAAAAGCTCGATGGATAACTCTACCTCCCGCTCAGGCGGCAAACCAGGTAGATCCTCCGGGAAGACGTCAGAGAACTCAGAAACAACAGGCACATCAAAAATTGAAGGTCCGCTAGGCTCCAAAGAACAAACTGAAGCAAGGTATGCCACACAGCCATCGCGGATCAAACGGCGAGCTCTACACAATGAAATAAATGGCCGACGGGTAGACCGGATACCTCGGAAGCAGAGGACAGGCTCTCCAGGTATCCTAAACCGAACGGTCTTCCGCTAGCAATCAACCACGGCTGAGTGAGCCTCCAACCAGTCCATGCCCAGGATGACATCAAAGTCGCAAAGCTGCAGTGCGTACAACCTGGCCGGCAACTGGTGCCCCTCAACCTTGACTGCCACACCCTCCAGGTAACCAAAGGAACGCATATAGTCACCAGACGGGAAATCGACCATCATGTCACACTGCCTCTCAAGAGCGTGACAAGCAAGGGATTCATAGAATTCCTCAGAAGCAAAACACAAAGACGCATCGGGGTCGACCAAAACACGAGCAGCTCTGCCAAGGATAGGTAGAGTACCTATAACAAGGTTTGACGCCTCTGCTTGCTCCCGAGTGAGCGCCATCACGCGACCACGACCACACCCACGCTGCTGCACCTGCTGGGGTTGCTGCTGCTGCGGCGGCTGCTGGGGTACTGCTGCTGCTGCTGGTACAACTGGTACTGCTGCGGCTGCAGAAACTGCTGAGCCTACTGCTGGTACTGTCCCCGCTGCTGCTGACGCAACGCCTGCTACTAAGGAGGGTACTGGTACTGAGGCGGCTGCTGAGCGTACTGCACTGGCTATTGCTGCTGCGGGACTTGCCCCATGGGGCAATCCCTCCTGAAGTGTCCTGGTAAGCCACAAGGGTAGCACACTGGCTCCTGACAACAGACTGCTCTGCAAACCTGGACTGGCGCTTCTACTGCCGGCTCCGACCGCCCCCCACGAAAAGGTCATTTTGGTCACCAAACATGAAGCGTGAGGTAGCTGAGCATGCTGCCCACTGCCTCACTTGTCAACAGGTGAAAGCCGAGCACCGTCGTCATGCGGGTGTACTCAGGCCCCTGGACATACCTAAATGGAATTGGGAAATCATCGGAATGGACTTCATCATGGGTTTACCCCGAACTCGTGGTAGATTAGATGCTATTTGGGTCATTGTGGATAGATTGACAAAGTCTGCACACTTTCTAGCAATTCGAAGTACCTGGAGTGTTGATGTGCTTGCAGCTTTGTATGTGAAAGAGATAGTCAGACTACATGGAGTTCCAGTATCCATTGTCTCATATCGTGACCCTAGGTTCACTTCTAGATTCTGGAAGGGACTCCAGGCTACCCTAGGCACAAAACTCAACTTTAGCACAGCTTTCCACCCACAGAAGGATGGACAGACTGAAAGAACAAATCAAATAGTGGAAGACATGCTACAAGCTTGTGCTATAGAGTTTGAAGGATATTGGAATGAACAATTGTCACTGATAGAATTCGCCTACAACAATAGTTATAAGGCCAGCATCAAGATGGCACCATTCGAAGCACTGTATGGCAGAAGTTGCAGATCGCCAGTATGCTGGAATGAAGTAGGTGAGCAGCAATGGCTAGGACCCGACATGGTGCAGAACACTAGCCGGGACATATAGATTATTAGAGACAGAATTAAGATAGCTCAATCCAGGCAGAAGAGCTATGCTGATAAAAGAAGAAGGGACTTAGAATTTCAGACTGGAGATCATGTAATGCTGAAGGTATCCCCGACCAGAGGATTTCAAAGGTTTGGGATGAAAGGCAAGTTGAGACCAAGATTCATAGGTCCGTTTGAAGTGTTGGATAGAGCTGGCGAGGTAGCGTATTGACTAGCACTACCTCCCCAGTTCTCAACAGTGCACAATGTTTTCCATGTGTCCATGCTAAGGAAATACGTGTACGATCCGTCACACGTAATCAGTTATTATGACATTATTCTGAATAAGGATATGACCTATGAAGAAAGGCCAGTAAAATCTTGGACAAGAAGATGCAACAGCTTCAGAATCGGTCTATACCCGTGGTGAAGGTATTATGGAGAAACCATGAAGTCGAAGAGGCCACGTGGGAGCCCGAAGCGTTATTGCGACGGAATTATCCGGAGTTATTCAGTAAGTCATTCTTCCTCTTACGATTCTATGAATTTGGGAACCAAATTCATTTTAAGAGGGAGAGGATGTAGCAACCTTGAATTTTCAAATCAAGAAAAATAAAAATTTTATTTAAATAAATGAGATAAATTGATTTAATTAAATAAAGGGAGAATAAATAGAAATTGAATGAAATAAAAAGAATTTAATGAATAACCCATTAAGCTAAATTAGTAGTGGGTTAAACAAATGGTCCAAACCAAATAGATTGAGCCCAATAGGATGAAGCCCATCTTGGGAGGAGATGTAATTAAGATAAATTCGTATCTAATTAATTAATAAATGGAAAAGGGTCAAATTAACTATTAAAACAAGTTATATTTATCCTAAAAAGAGTCATATACTTACCCTAAACCTTTACCCACGAAATTGGATCCTTTCCCAACTCTATTAGGTGGATAAATAAGAGAAAGTGGGAGATAAAGAAGGAAATTCAGATTTTAATGGAAGGGAGGACTCTTATAAAGGCTAGGACTCCTATAGTTAGCCATATACACCAAAAACTCATCCCTAGCAACCCATTTTCGTGGCAAGAACTCTGGAGAACGAGGAGAAGGGCTGGAGACAAAGGAGCAAGGAGGAGGAGGCTAGAACAAGGAGGAGTTTTTCCATTTTCGTCACCAAACTAGGGTTTTCTTACTCCACAAAAAAGGTAGGCAATCTCTCAAGAAACAATCATGTAAAAATTATCCTAGGTAGTCTTCATGTACCTCTTAAAAAGCCCTATGGTTTCGTTGTATTCTGCGTATCCATTTGAGCGAATTTAATTCATGAAATCATCCTTTCACCATGAACCCGAAATCTCATGTTCTCTATAATTCCTCACACGTACTTGTTTCCATGCTATTAGAAAATTCTCATTGATACTACAATGCAATAGCTTTCAAACGCCCCTAGTTTCGTTCTATTTCGATCTCCCATGACAGAGAATTAATTGCTTGAATTTCTGTCAGATACATGTACTCGACCCTTCATATTTGCTTGTGAACCCTGTTTATACTTGACTTCAGATCATGATAAAATTATCATAAATACTACATCTTGTTAGCCTTTGAACGCCCCTAGTTTTAGAATTTTTTATCATGTATTCATATCAAATTAATTCATTGACCCTAACTGCGCCTGTTTAGGTCACTGAAAAGTAACCCGATCAACGCATGTCTAAACCTTGTCTATTTTTAAATTAATCGTTCATGTTGATAGATATGCATGTCTACTTTCGTTTAAAACAAGTTTTGTGCTTTTTGGATCACCGTACTATTTTATATGGAATTTATAACGTCCCTGTATCACAAAGGACTCGCCCTGGGAAAAAGGGAAAAAGGGCAATCCCACCTGCTATCGCGACGACGCGATCCGCCGCGATATCAGTAGGGTCGCGCCGGTCGATGGCGTCGCGTCGAGAACGCGGCTGCATAAGCCTCCGCGATTCACTCTGGACCGGGCCAGACCGGCCAGGTTCCATGTCGCGCCCGACCGCCCTGTCGCGACTTGAATCGCGACGGATAAGTCTGCCACGTTTTCAAGAATCCAACCAGAATGGAAAATTGTGCATATGCCATGTTGTTTAAGTTTTATACCCTTTAATTAGCCATGATTAAATCATGTTATAGTTAATTCGACTTGGTGAATTAATAAATGACATTAATGATATAAATTTAATTATTTAAAATGACATTTGCACGACTTGTCGTATCCTCAAGATTTCTTTACACTTACACACACATAACATTATTAAATGCCATTTGACCTTGATAAATTACGTAATAATGTATTCGGTAAATTAGCGAAATAAATGACTAAATTACCCTATTTTTATTAAATACAATTGTTTTCGTTTTATACGTGCATTTTAAATACCGTTATCGTTTTCCCTCGGCTTCGAGCACTCGAGGCACAACGGTCCTATTTCTACACATTTTTCTCTTGACTTGGACCACCTCTCCATCGGGAATACTCTCGACTGGACTAGGGACTCCTTGTCAAGACCTCCGTAAGTCTTCTTGGCTTTGGCGCATGTCCGTAGTCAACGAGCTGGTTGTACCCCAAATCCCGATACACATTAGGGATCAGTACGATCCATGCCTTAGTGTTTTTTCTTCTCGTCTCGGGATCACTCCAAACCATTTGGTCGTGTTCACAACACGACTAAGTGGGTGGTTGTGACTTCTACCAGACTGCCGGCACCCGACCTGGTGCTGTGCAACCGTTACTATCGGAATTTCACGTGTTTTACGGAATTATCCCTATCTCATCTAATGTCCATATCCTCTTATCTGTTCACGTTCTCTCTACACTCTCATCTATCTCGTCTAGTCTCTCTAATCTCTTCTTGGTACTCTATTGGCCATTCGTGTGATTGTCTAAGATAAAAAAAATGACTAATGCCAGCACAATAGGACCCGATCAGGTCCTGGGAGGAGCGCCCGAAAAGTGCCAGTGCCCATGGGAGTTAAAATGATCAAGGATGTGTTACGGAATGCATCCATCGCCAGTTTACTATCTAGATTAATCTATGACAATCAAAGTACTATCTGTACAAGTGCAAGCGTGATCGTTACTAGTGCACCGTTGTGCAAATTACATGTTATAACGTTACATGGCCATTCTATTGTCGTTCTTGTGGTACTTTTTTCCCTGTGGCAGTTGAAATTGTTCTCTCGTTATCATGACATACTCTACATGACTTTACTCTCTAGTTAGCCTGCCATTAAAACATTAACTATTTAAAGCATGCTTGTGTTCATGAGATATTAAGTCCTACTGGGCGTTATTCGCTCATCCTGCGTATTTATTTAATGTGTTCAGGTGAGTCGGATGGAGACGACCACACATACGAGGACGGGACTGAGGGAGATGCTCAGGAGTGACCATTTCAGCCACCAGTGCTATCTAGTAGTAGTTAGTATAGTTATGAGTTAGTGAGTCAGTTAGTCATAATGTAATAGTTTGATTTTTGAATAAAGTACTCGGGGCCCTAGTTCTGGCTCTGATACGTTGATGTAATGATGTCTGGTGGATTATTAATGAAATTGGAGTTTATTTGGTATTATTCCATTGTGCAATGGTTTGCATTTATTTCTCGCTCTCTGCTATTTAATAATTGTAATCCCGCTCCGATATTCCGCGTCGGGGCGTTACAGTTTTGTGGTATCAGAGCCTAGGTTATTCTTAAGTATAGGATGATCTAGGTTTGACTTGACTTGACTTAGAGTCTAACTCCATACCTATGTGAGATGGGTAGAACCTTGGGTAATGAGATAAAATAAACTCACACACGCACAAACCTAGTGCAAACTCAACAACTTACATTAAATATTCTCTTTTGAAGGAACTTAAACCTCAATAATGGCAGCGGAGCGTGCTCAACTCCGTGATATGCAACACACGATTCAGCAACTCACTCAAGCTTTACTTCAGGCTGCTGGAGCCAACAACAATAATAACAACAACCGAGCAGCTGGTGATTTACATAGAAATTTCCGCAACCTGAATCCGCCTCGATTCAGTGGTACCACAGACCCTGATGAGGCCGAGAACTGGCTCAAGGAGATTGAGCGTATCTTCCGCGTCATGCAATGCGCGGATGCGGACAAGATACTGCTAGCTACGCTCCAGTTGGAATGGGACACCCGTGCGTGGTGGGAGTCCGTTGAGGCAACTAGAGAGGACGCGCAATTTACTTGGGAGGAGTTCAAGGAGCATTTCAACTCCAAGTACTTCTCAGAGAGGGTCCAAGAAAGGAAAGCATCTGAATTTGCCGCTTTGAAGCAAAGGAACCTGACTGTTGCTGAGTATGAGGCTCAGTTCTCCCGATTAGTGCGCTATGCCAATCATCTGGTGAGTACAAAGAAGATGAAGGTGAAAAGGTTTCTTAATGGGCCTAGGCCCGCATATATCACACAGCTGGCACCTATGGATATTCAGACTTATCCGGAAATGGTCAGGAAAGCACAACTACTCGAGGATGCAACCGATCTCACTGATCGCATCAAGGGTAGAATGGTAAAGAAGGAACTGACTTCTGGAGCACCAAGCAGGCCTGCCTACAACAAGAAAAGACCATTAAGTATCACTGATGGGCCAAGCCAAGAGCAAAAGCCAAAAGTCCCCACTACTACTGCCCCAAACAACAAGCCCAGATGCAAACACTGTGACAACCTAGGCCATACTGCAGAAGAGTGCTAGAGGAAGGCAGGTACATGCCTTCGTTGTGGGAGTCGTGATCACCGCATCCAGGAGTGCCCTCTGTTAAAAGAAAATGAAAAGCGTCCTATGGGACAGAAGAAGCCCGGCCGACTGCAGGTGTTGCAAGAAGTGGACACCACCGAGGAAGGTGGAGTGGTGGAAGGTACACTGCCAGTCTTTTCTCAATCAGCATTTGTTTTGTTTGATACTGGCGCAACACATTCATTTATATCACAAGCATTTGCTGATACCTTAAATGAGAAACCTGCATCTATGACATTTGAATTACCTGTCAAAACACCACTACGAGAAAGGGCTCAATTGAATAAATATTATCCCTTAGCTGATGTTAAGATTGGTGAACTCAACCTTAGAGCTGATCTAATTGTATGCCCATGGAGGGTTATGATGTCATTCTGGGAGCCGAATGGCTATCTATTTATGGGGCTTGTGTTGATTGTAGAAGAGGGAAGATTACTTTTAGTGAATTCCCTAAGCTGATCTTCACAGGACGTAGACACAAGAGACACATGTCTCTCGTCTCTGCTATAAAGGAACAAAATATGATAAGAAAGGGTTGTGTGGCATTTCTTGCCGTAATTGTGGTTGAAAAGAAAGCAATAAAAATATCAGACATTCATATAGTGCAAGAATATCTAGACGTGTTTCCCGATGAGCTGCCAGGCGTACCACCTGAAAGAGATGTCAATTTCTCAATTGACCTCACACCTGGAGCTGCACCGGTTTCACGCCAACCTTACAGGATGTCCCCCGCTGAATTAAAAGAGTTGAAAGAGCAACTGATGGAACTTCTAGAAAAGGGTTTCATTAGGCCAAGTACTTCTCCTTGGGCAGCACCAGTGTTGTTCGTCAAGAAAAAGGACGGATCCATGAGATTATGCATCGATTACAGACAGTTGAACAATCTCACTATCAAGAACAAGTACCCTCTGCCGCGTGTCGATGAACTATTTCATCAGATATCAGGAGCAAAGTATTTTCCCAAGATTGACCTTAGATCGGGATATCATCAAATGAGGATTAAAGATGCAGATATCTACAAGACAGCTTTCAGGAGCAGGTATGGTCATTACGAATTTGTAGTCATGCCTTTTGGACTAACCAACTCTCCTGCAGCCTTATGCAACTAATGAACAGCATCTACTGGACCTACCTCGACAAGTTCGTCGTGGTCTTTATTGATGATATTCTCATATACTCCAAGACCAAGGAAGAGCATGAGGAGCATCTGAGGATCGCTTTGCAAATCTTGCGGGACAATCAACTCTACGCCAAATTGAGCAAGTGTGAATTCTGGCTCGAGGAGGTGTCATTTCTGGGTCATGTTATTTCCAAATATGGTATCGCTGTCGACCTTCTAAGGTAGAAGCTATGATGAACTGGGAAAGGCCGACCAATGTCACCGAGATAAGAAGTTTTCTTGGACTGGCTGGTTATTATAGACGGTTCATAAAAGACTTCTCCAAGATAGTTGTACCTCTTACGCGTCTTACGCGGAAAGAGAATCCCTATGTCTGGAGCAAGGAGTGCGAGAAGAACTTCCAGACACTGAAGCAGTTGTTGACATCTGCACCTGTCCTCGCATTACCAGTCGAAGGAGTAGGATTCTCAGTCTACACTGATGCATCTGGAATCCGTATAGGCTGTGTATTAATGCAGAACGAAAAGGTGATAGCTTATTCTTCAAGGCAGTTGAAGCCACATGAAGTAAACTATCCTGTCCATGACTTAGAGCTAGCTACTGTAGTATTTGCACTCAAGATCTGGAGGCATTACCTATACGGGGAGCAATTTATTGTCTACTCCGACCACAAGAGTTTGAAATACTTATTTTCTCAGAAGGAGCTCAACATGCGACAATGGAGATGGCTGGAGTACTTGATGGATTTTGATTTCAACATCCAATACCACCCAGGAAAAGGTAATGCAGTAGTCGATGCACTTAGTAGAAAGCCAGTAGCTTTGATATCTTGTCTAGTCATGGGTGAGATGCAATTGTTAGAACAATTCGCCAACCTGAACCTGAACATTGAAAAGAGGAGTGATAAGATGATCGTGGCTAATCTTAGAGCTCAACCCGACATTTTTGTCGAGATCAGAGAGCAACAGGCTAATGATTCGTTTCTAATCAGAGTAAGGGAGACCATAGCTGACAAGCCAGACTTCTCCATCGCTGAAGATGGAAGAATATTATTCCAAGCCAGGACATGTGTGCCTGACAATGAAGAGCTAAAAAGGAAACTGATGGATGAAGCCCACAAGACCAAGTATACAATACATCCAGGCTCAACCAAGATGTACCAAGACATGAAAAGGACATTTTGGTCGCCAAACATGAAGTGTGAGGTAGCTGAGCATGCTGCGCACTACCTCACTTGTCAACAGGAGAAAGTCGAGCACCGTCGTCCTGCGGGTGTACTCAGAGCCCTGGACATACCTAAATGGAAGTGGGAAAGCATCGGAATGGACTTCATCATGGGTTTACCCCGAACTCGTGGTGGATTAGATGCTATTTGGGTCATTGTGGATAGATTGACAAAGTCTGCACAGTTTCTAGCAATTCGAAGTACCTGGAGTGTTGATGTGCTTGCAGCTTTGTATGTGAAAGAGATAGTCAGACTACATGGAGTTCCAGTATCCATTGTCTCAGATTGTGACCCTAGGTTCACTTCTAGATTCTGGAAGGGACTCCAGGCTGCCCTAGGCACAAAACTCAACTTTAGCATAGCTTTCCACCCACAGACGGATGGACAGACTGAAAGAACAAATCAAATAGTGGAAGACATGCTACGAGCTTGTGCTATAGACTTTGAAGGATATTGGAATGAACAATTGTCACTGATAGAATTCGCCTACAACAATAGTTATCAGGCCAGCATCAAGATGGCACCATTTGAAGCACTTTATGGCAGAAGTTGCAGATCGCCAGTATGCTGGAATGAAGTAGGTGAGAAGCAATGGCTAGGACCCGACATGGTGCAGAACACTAGCCGTGACATACAGATTATCAGAGACAGAATTAAGATAGCTCAATCCAGACAAAGAGCTATGCTGATAAAAGAAGAAGGGACTTAGAATTTCAGACTGGAGATCATGTAATGCTGAAGGTATCCCCGACCAGAGGATTTCAAAGGTTTGGGATGAAAGGCAAGTTGAGACCAAGATTCATAGGTCTGTTTGAAGTGTTGGATAGAGTTTGCGAGGTAGCGTATCGACTAGCACTACCTCCCCAGTTCTCAACAGTGCACAATGTTTTCCATGTGTCCATGCTAAGGAAATACGTGTACGATCCGTCACACGTAATCAGCTATGATGACATTATTCTGAATAAGGATATGACATATGAAGAGAGGCCAGTAAAAATCTTGAACAAGAAGATGCAACAGCTTCGGAATCGGTCTATACCCGTGGTGAAGGTATTATGGAGAAACCATGAAGTCGAAGAGGCCACGTGGGAGCCCGAAGCGTTATTGCGACGGAATTATCCGGAGTTATTCAGTAAGTCATTCTTCCTCTTACGATTCTATGAATTTGGGGACCAAATTCTTTTTAAGAGGGGGAGGATGTAGCAACCTTGATTTTTCAAATCAAGAAAAATAAAAATTTTATTTAAATAAATGAGATAAATTGATTTAATTAAATAAAGGGAGAATAAATAAAAATTGAATGAAATAAAAAGAATTTAATGAATAACCCATTAAGCTAAATTAGTAGTGGGTTAAACAAATGGTCCAAACCAAATAGATTGGGCCCAATAGGATGAAGCCCATCTTGGGAGGAGATGTAATTAAGATAAATTCGTATCTAATTAATTAATAAATGGAAAAGGGTCAAATTAACTATTAAAACAAGTCATATTTATCCTAAAAAGAGGCTTATACTTACCCTAAACCTTTACCTAAGAAATTGGATCATTTCCCAACTCTATTAGGTGGATAAATAAGAGAAAGTGGGAGATAAAGAAGGAAATTCGGAGTTTAATGGAAGGGAGGACTCTTATAATGGCTAGGACTCCTATAGTTAGCCATATACACCAAAAACTCATCCCTAGCAACCCATTTTCGTGGCTGCAACTCTGGAGAACAAGGAGAAGGGCTGGAGACAAAGGAGCAAGGAGGAGGAGGCTAGAATAAGGAGGAGTTTTTCCATTTTCGTCACCAAACTAGGGTTTTCTTACTCCACGAAAAAGGTAGGCAATCTCTCAAGCAAAAATCGTGTAAAACTTATCCTAGGTATCCTTCATGTACCTCTTAAAAATCCCTATGGTTTCGTTGTATTCTGCTTATCCATTTGGGCGAATTTAATTCATGATCCCTACTGTCACCATGAACCCGAAATCTCATGTTCTCTCTAATTCCCCACACATACTTGTTCCCATGCTATGAGCAAATTCTCATTGATACTACAATGCAATAGCTTTCAAACGCCCCTGGTTTCGTTCTATTTTGATCTCCCATGAGGGAGAATTAATTCTTTGAATTTCTGTCAGATACATGTACCTGATCCTTCATGTTTGCTTGTGAACCCCGTTTATACTTGACTTCAGATCATGATAAAATTATCATAAATACTACATCTTGTTAGATTTTGAACGTCCCTATTTTCGAAAATTTTCATCATGTATTCATCTCAAATTAATTCGTTGAACCCTGACTGCGCCTGTTTAGGTCACTGAAAAGTAACCTGATCAACGCATGTTTAAACCTTGTCTATTTTTAAATTAATTGTGCATGTTGATAGATATACATGTCTACTTTCGTTTAAAACTAGTTTCGTGCTTTTTGGATCACCATACTATTTTATATGGAATTTAGAACGTCCCTATATCACAGAGGACTCGCCCTGGGAAAAAGGGAAAAAGGGCAATCCCACCGATATCAGTAGGGTCACGCCGGCCGATGACATCGCGTCAAGAACGCGGCTGCATAAGCCGCCGCGATTCACTCCGAACCGGGCCAGACCGGCCAGGTTCTGTGTCGCGCCCGACCGTCCTGTCGCGACTTGAATCGCAACGGATAAGTCTGCCGCGTTTTCAAGAATCCGACCAGAATGGAAAATTGTGCATATGCCCTGTTGTTTAAGCTTTATACCCTTTAATTAGTCATGATTAAATCATGTTATAGTTAATTCGACTTGGTGAATTAATAAATGACATTAATGATATAAATTTAATTATTTAAAATGACATTTGCACGACTTGTCGTATCCTCAAGATTTCTTTACACTTACACACACATAACATTATTAAATGCCATTTGACCTTGATAAATTATGCAATAATATATTCAGTAAATTAGCAAAATAAATGACTAAATTACCCTATTTTTATTAAATACAATTGTTTTCGTTTTATACGTGCATTTTAAATACCGTTATCGTTTTCCCTCGGCTTCGAGCACTCGAGGCACGACAGACCTGTTTCTACACACTTTTCTCTTGACCTGGACCACCTCTCAATCAGGAATACTCTCGACTGGACTAGGGACTCCTTGTCAAGACCTCCGTAAGTCTTCTTGGCTTTGGCGCACGTCCTTAGTCAACGAGCTGGTTGTACCCCAAATCCCGATACACATTAGGGATCAGTACGATCCATGCCTTAGTGTTTTTCCTTCTCGTCTCGGGATCACTCCAAACCATTTGGTCGTGTTCACAACATGACTAAGTGGGTGGTTGTGACTTCTACCAGACTGTCGTTACCCGACCTGGTGCTGTGCAACCGTTACTATCAGAATTTCACGTGTTTTACATAATTGTCTCTATCTCATCTAATGTCCATATCCTCTTATCTGTTCACGTTATCTCAACACTCTCATCT
>CM024760.1:73072649-73272649 GCA_014218235.1 Colocasia esculenta | reverse complement strand
TCAGAGGCAAGTTGAAAAATAATTTCACAGATCTGAAGATAAATTGAGTGAGTTGTGCAAATGGAGTGTGTAAACAAATTGATTAGATGAATTCAAACGATCCTATGCATGCATCTAACGAAGGATAAATTCAAACCACAATCAGATCAATGCACAGAGATTTTTAGGTGGTTCGGAAATCACACCATGTGATTCCTACATCCACCCCTCACACAGTGAGGATCCACTAAACAACCTGGGTACAACACACCCACTGGAGCCAACAACTCCAAACACCTGAGTTTACAACTCACACAAACTCTAGAGTAAGACTACTCTAGAACCCTGAGCAAGACTGCTCAACAACACCTTGAGTACGACGACTCAAAACCACTGAGCTCGACGGCTCACAAACAACTTGCTAGAAAAACACAAGACTCAGATCCTCTAGCAACAGATCTAGTCCAACAAGAGTTAATTCATGAGACTCATGCAACAACCCATGCACAATCTCAGAATCACTCAGAAGAGAAAAATGAAGATGAGAATTGTATTGATAGCTTTTCTCTTCAGATGTACTCCCTTGTAGAAGGTCGAATTGTGAAGAGCTTGATCTCTGGAAGTTCCTGGGCGATGCTCTGCAATTTGATCTTCAGGATCTTCCTTGAATTCTTCACAGGAGTCGGCTTCTACTTGATCTGCTTCCTTGAGGTGATCCAATTGCTTCTTCAACGATCAATCTCCACTTCTCACGCTTGAGCAGATGAGAATTTGGCTTGAGGAAGCACCAGGAAGGCAAGAACAGGGAGGAGAAACCTTCTAGCCGCCAACAGGGTTTCTGGGAGGCTCTGAAAGGGTTCTTACATGTTGGATGGCCAATAGGAGGGTATTTATACCCCTAATAGTCCAAGTGTACCCTTGGGGGTCGTGGGCACACGATCCAAGGCTTATCCAACAGATCCCTAGGGTGCCACGTGTCCAGGACAAAGTTTAAGTCACAGAGATTCCGGAGTGTGTCGACCTGCCCACAGGGTGTGTCGACACACTGTCCCAGACTGGCAAATCAATTCCCTGGGAGAGGTCTCTAGTGTCGACCTGAGATGATCCAGTGTCGACACCATGTCCCAGACAGCAAAACAGGCCTTCTGGGAGAGCCATCTAGTGTCGACCTGCCTGCATCTGGTGTCGACCTGACTGAAGAGACCTGTGAACAAAATTCTCTGGGATCTGCCTCTAGTGTCGACCTGCCCTGGTCTAGTGTCGACACTAGTTGACCAATTCTTCATATTTTGGCTTAGGGCTTGGAGCATTGTGTCGACACCATCATGGGGTGTGTCGACACTACCCTTGTAATAAATGATTGTCCCTGAGAATTAAACACATAAATCATTAGTCAAATGTATTATCATGAATATAAATGATAAACTGTGCTTGGAAACATGCTTTTTGAATATTTTATTTTAGGTGTGATGTATTTCACATGTTTCAATTGAGATGCATTAAAATCACAACTTGTCATCATCAAAATGTGAGGAGAAATGAATTATATTCACACTCAACCCAACAATTTAGACAGTGGATGCTCAAGGTACATGTTAGGAAATAGGAAGCTATTTTCTCATCTCAAAGTTGAGGAAGGCACAGTCACCTATGGAGATAATGGAAAAGGGACTATGATAGGCAGTGGATCAGTGAGCAACAAAGGGAAAGCAGTTATTGAAGATGTATTATGCGTCAAAGGACTGAAGCACAACCTCATCAGTATCAGCCAGCTGTGCGACAAAGGACATCAAATCAGATTTCAAGAGTCAAAGTGCAGCATTATGAAGGATGGTGCAGTCATCCTTGAAGCCAACAGAGAAAAGAACATGTACGTACTTTACCTAGAAGAACTAAAAGATCAGGATATCTGTCTGGCCGCAAGCAAAGAGTAGTCAACTGAACTGTGCCATAGAAGATTGGGTCACTGCAGTCTCGATGGAATGAGAAAGTTGATCAAGAGAAGCTTGGTGGAAGGCCTACCCAAAGTTAGTACAAGAATGGATGGTGTCTGTGGGCCATGTGCAAAAGGAAAGCACACCAAGTCATCCTTCAAGTCGAAGACTGTGGTAACAACCTCAAAACCCTTTGAAATCTTACATATGGATTTATTTAGGCCAATGAGAACCACAAGTCTTGGAGGAAAGAATTTTGGGTTTGTTATAGTAGACGACTTCTCCAGGTTCACATGAGTTTCTTTCCTAGAACACAAAGATGATACTTTTGATAGTTTTGTAAGCTTCAGTAAGAAGGTACATAAGGATAAGAAGTATAGTATTATCAGCATTCGATCGGACCATAGAGGAGAATTCCAGAAAGAGAGATTTTCTAAGTTTTGTGATGATCAAGGCATAGAGCACAATTTTTCAGCACCAAGGACGCCTCAACAAAATGGAGTTGTTGAAAGAAAGAACAGAACCCTATTGGACATGGTAAGAACAATGTTGTCAGAATATGATTTGCCAAGATATTTTTGGGCCGAAGCAGTTAACACAACATGTTATATCATCAACCGAGTAATGATTAGGCCAATCTTGAAGAAGACTTCATATGATCTATACAAAGAAAAGAAGCCGAAGATCAGTCATTTCAATACATTTAGATGTCCATGTTTCATCCACAACAACGGCAAGAGAGACCTCGGTAAGTTAGATGCTAAATCAGATGAAGGTATCTTCATGGGGTATGCCTCTAAACCTAAAAGATATAGAGTATTTAATAAACGTACCTTGTTAATTGAACAATCAGTGGACATTATTTTTGATGAAACTAACCCTTCCTTGAAAGAGGAAGAAGATAGTGATGTTGATGATGCAGTAAATTTGTCTAAGAAATTAAAGGATACATCCATTGAGAACAAGGAAAATCCACCTTTGGAAGACCTACATCAAAAGGACAAATCTCATGATAATCTTCCAAAAGAATGGAGATATAAGAAAGATCACCCTCTAGAAAACATCATTGGTGATCTCTCAGTTGGGGTAAGAACTAGAGGTAATGAAATTCTTTGTGACTATCTAACTTTTGTTTCACAAATAGAGCCTAAGATAGTCAATGAAGCTCTTACTGATGAATCTTGGATTTTAGCCATGCAAGATGAACTGAATCAGTTCAAGAGAAACCATGTGTGGTCACTTATTCCTAGACCATCAGATCATCCAGTGATTGGCACCAAGTGGGTGTTCAGGAACAAATTGGATGAAGCTGGTGTGATCATAAGAAACAAGGCCAGACTGGTAGCTCAAGGCTATTCCCAAGAGGAAGGCATAGATTTCGATGAAACCTACACACCAGTAGCTAGACTTGAGGCTATTAGAATTTTACTTGCTTATGCATCTGCATTAAACTTAAAACTCTTTCAAATGGATGTGAAATCAGCATTTTTTAAATAGTTTTATAAAAGAAGAAGTGTATGTGGAACAACCGCCTGGTTTTGATGACATGGATTTTTCGGATCATGTATTTAGATTACATAAAGCTTTATATGGTTTAAAACAAGCACCTAGAGCATGGTATGAACGATTAAGTGCATTTCTATTAGATCATGGTTTTATTAGAGGAAAAGTAGATAGCACATTGTTCATTATGTACAAACTCAAAAATGTGTTACTTGTTCAAATATATGTTGATGATATAATATTTGGATCTACTGATGAATCTCTTTGCAAGTATTTTGAGCAGCTAATGCAGGGAGAATTTGAAATGAGCATGATGGGGGAGCTTAACTACTTCCTCGGATTGCAAATCAAACAAGGAAAATAAGGCTCACATATTTGTCAAGCTAAATACACAAAAGAGCTGCTAAAGAAATTTGGTTTTGAAAATGCCAAGCCACTGTCAACACCAATGAGTACATTAACAAGATTAGACAGTGATAAAGATGGTAAGAAAGTAGATCAGAAGCTTTATAGAGGTATGATAGGCTCTTTGTTTTATTTAACAACAAGTAGACCTAATATATTATTTAGTGTTTGCATGTGTGCTAGGTATCAAGCAGACCTTAGAGAGTCTCATTTAATTTCTCTCAAGAGAATTTTTAGATATTTGACTAGAACTTATGACTTAGGTCTGTGGTATCCAAAATCATGTGAAATTAATTTAGTAGGATACTCTGATGCTAACTACGCTAGATGCAAAATAGATAGAAAAAGTACCAGTGGTTGTTGTCAAATTCTTGCAGGATGTCTGATATCATGGTCCTCAAAAAAAGTAAAATTCAGTAGCACTGTCTGCAGCTGAAGCTGAGTACGTGGCTGCTGGAAGTTGCTGTACACAACTTCTGTGGATTAAGCAACAACTTGAGGATTATAGACTCAACATCAAGACAATTCCACTATTGTGCGACAATACAAGTTCAATAAATCTTACCAAAAATCTAGTGCAGCACTCGAAGACAAAACACATTGAGGTTAGATATCATTTCATTCGTGATCATGTAGCAAATGGTACCATAGATATTTCTTTCATTGATACTAATAATCAGTTAGCAGATATCTTCACAAAGGCCTTACCTGAAGAGAGATTTACATCTCTTAGAAGGGAACTAGGCATGTGTAAATTGTGAAAGATTTATCTGTATGAAAACTGAAATATTAATTTCAGAATATAAATTATGATTTTTGAATTTAAGCAAAATTCCACAAATATTGCCTGGTTGTTAATATCCTTGACGGTTCGTTATTCTATAATATTTTATCTCTCTCAAACTAGTCAGTTTGTCGTTTTCTGCCTTTATGGCGCCTCGATTTCGAAAAGTCACTTTATCCTTAATTCTTATATCCCAAAATCTATAGCAACGATTCACATACTACCTTCATCTCCCTCTATCTGCTTGAGGCGATACCCTATCGACTCCGGCATCGACTGTCTGTGATTTCAAGTTTCCAACTCCTTCCCGCGAGAAATTTCTTGAGGGTTTCTGCTTGACCTCTCCTTCTAATCATCCAGAAACTTTCCCCATTCTATTCCATGGCCTCTTCTGGTGTTTCCGGCAGCATCGGGGGCTACGGAGCTAAGTTTCTCACTACAGAGCAGCAAGAAAGATTTACCTTAGTGAAGATGAAGCTGTGTGGAAATAAGGCTGTAGATGTTGCAGATTTGCAGAAAAATGGGATGGGCAGTGTAGTTGAAGCAATGGAAAAGATGAAGTGGTCAAAGATAGCAACTCTATCAGAGATGAGTTACCCAGATCTCGTCAAAGCTTTCTATGTGTGCCTGAAGACTGAAGAAGACGGGTCCTTGACATCATCTGTCAAAGGAACCCATATTAGAATCTCATATACTCTTTTGGAGTCTCTATTTGGAGTTTGCACCACCGGTCACAGTGGGGTTCACACTGTGGACACCCAGGCTAAAAGATTAGGGATTATTGGCCCCGAGTTTAAGCTTAAGGATGGGAAGTTGGATATCAACCAGATGAACGCCTTCAACCGCCTCTTGCACTTTATGGTTTGTCAGATTCTGGTCCCCAAAAGCGCCACTTTCTCAACTTGTACCAAGGCAGATTCAGATATGATGTTCTGGACCATCCAGAACCAAGAAATAAACATGGCAGAAGTTATTTTGGAAAGGATGAAGTTTGCATCTGCTCAGATATGGGACAAAAAGAATAAATTAAATGTGTCCCTTCCATATGCTCACCTACTCACCAAGGTTTTTCAACATTGTGGTATAAATTTGTCTGGAGCAGTGCTAGAGAAGATGGGGCAGGCAATCCGCAGCAGAAATTTGAAGAAGAGCGGATTCTCTCTGGTTAATGGTATATGGACTAAGACTTCAGTGGCCGAAGGTGAAGCCATCATCGGCGAAGCCCAAGAGGTTCAGCAAGTAGTAGCAGCCACAGCAATTCAGGAAGAGGCAATTGAGTAAATAGACACCAGGGCAGAAGCACCAGCAACAGCACCAGCAGAAGAAGCAGCAGGCAGCAGAATAGAGGATATTCCTTTTGAGCACCTTGAACCTATTGAGCAATCGCAAGTGATTGCCCCTACAACTTCTATGGTAGGGTCAGTCCTCAGAAGAGTGCTAGACTCCATTCCAAGCACTCAGAGTGTGCCAGAGGTTTCTCTTGAAGAAGAAGTTGTGGCATCAAGCCACACTGCAGATGTGGTGATGGAGGATGCTCCCATTCAGGGGGAGCAGGAGATTGTGAGCAAAAATGTGCAAGGAGTAACCACTCCTATTCAAGAAGAGCAAGTTGTTGAAGAACAAGCAGCTTCTCAAAGGGAGCACACAGCCAATGTCCCCAATGTTGATGAGTTCAGAGAAGGCATTGTGGAAAGTGCCTCAGATGACAGTGATGACTCTGTGGGGCTCGTTGAAAGGGCAAGAGAAGTCAAGGAAAAAGAAGTGGCTTAGGAAACTCCTCTCCTTACCTGGCAGCCACATCAGAAGAAGAAGAAGCTGAAGATAAATATGAAGCCTGTTATCAAAAATTGGATGAGCAAGGCAAAATTCTATGCTCAATGCAATCGGATATCTAGTCAATCTTTCTTAGCCAGAGTTCAGCAGCCAAGGAGATTGGAGCCTTGACCTCTGACATCCAATCTTTGAAAAATGATTTTGGAATGGTCAAGCAAGTTTTCAGATGGATGAGAAGTGAGTTTAGCAGTATCAAAAAACTTGTGACTGAAATTTCTGCCCCTCATATTCCTTCTAGGCCATCAGGGCCACCTCCAGAGAAGCCAGCAGGACCATCCGGGCAATCTAAGAATGTGGCAGGGCCATCAGGGCCATCTGAAAATGTGGTTGGGCCATCAGGGCCAGTGGTTGTTGATCAGGTGGCAGCTGTAGAATCTGGGCCAACAGGGCCAGCTGAGGATATGTCAGGGCCAACCGGGCCAGTGGTTACTGAAGCTGATCATGTCAGGACAGAAGAAGAAGCTATAGCTCCTGAGCCCCCAGCTCCTTCTCCCATTCAGACACCAGCTCCTTCCTCACCACTATCCTCCTCCACAGCACCTCCAGCTCCACCTACCTTTAAACAGCCTGTACCTAGAACCATCTCATCTCCAACACTTTTTCCCTCTGAACCTTCCTCATCTCCTGCCATTTCTTCATCAATTCCACCACCTCCTCCTATTCTTGAAGACCCTCTAGTCTCATCATCAGTTGGAGCCTCCTCTTCCTCTGGTCCTTCTTTAGATGGACCGTCCATCACACCTCCTTCTACCCATCAATCATTTCTCCATCCTCCTACTCCTCCTTCCTTTGTCACCTTTATACCTGAAGGTGCAAAACTCGAAGGTCCCTTTCTCAATAAATTTGAGGATGAGTCGAAAATTACCACCATCCGTTTAGTTCTGGCAGTTGCCTCTCACATCCACAGAACTGACTCTTCTAGTCCTGTCTCTAAAAAGAGGAAACTCTCTAACACTCTTGCTCTTCCCACCGAACCTAAATTTCCTCCTCTTTGGTTTTCCCTCACAGTTGAAAATCAGAGAAAACCAATCTACTGTGAATATCTCCAAAAATGTATCTTTGCCACCCTTTTTGGTATTCATTTTCTCAACCTCACTGATCACCTCAATGTTGTCCTTCCCTATAATCACTTTTCAAAAGCCGATCAATCCAAAATCTTCCAAATGGCTGAATGCAAGACTGAAGATCAGTGGGCTAAAGGGCATAAGGCTCTCTACAAGAAGTTTCTTCTTATGAAGTCCGAACGGTTTCCACCCTGGGATCATCCACTCACTCTCTCTGAGTGGTTTGTCATCCATCATCAGTCTACCTGGGCGCCTTTTATTCAAAAGGAAGTTAAGCTCATCAGGTACTTCCAGCTCTTCAATGACTATCGGTATCTTCACACGCTACCTGAAGTGCAGTTGGGTCAATTCCAGGGAGCCATTGCTTTGTTGAAAGTTGAAAATCCAGTAAATTGCTCCTTCAAAGTGGATTTCGCTACCTTGCAAAATTTCAGACATTGTGTTTCTCCCTAAGCTACACTCCTTGGTCATAGACTCCTCAGTTGGTCCTGTAATTTTTGATAGATTTGCTCGTGTCATGGGTAGGATCTCAACTCAGTAGGTTCGTCTCCCCTCCTTCCCAAGATTCATCTTTAGAGAATATCATGTAGGTCATATTTTCCTTGAAGTTCTTGCGCCTTTGCTATCTGAATGTGAAAGGCTTTCTCCTACTGACTGGGAAAAGCACTATAATCAGTCTGCCCTTCAGCTGGAATGAATCAACAGCTCCTTGTTCAAAGAAGGGAAACCTACTCTTATAGCTGAAGCCTTTTTGGACATGAACTCTATCAATTTAGTTCAGGACCCTTACCTTCAGTGGGTCGAGCGGTACAAGCTGTTTTTGGCATTGAAGAAATATCTTCTGCAGCATTAGATCCACTACCCTGTCAATATCAACCAATTTCTTCGGTTTGCCAGCTTTGGATCTTTCTTCTCCTTCAAAGAATCTCTTGGAAAAGATGAATATGCTAATTTTCTAGAAGATCAACGCCAACTTCACATCAAGAGGATGCTTCCAGACATGGGGTCATCTTACTCTATTACTTTTGGGGTTTTCCAGACCTATTTTGAGGAGCAGGAATGCAAGGCTTTGCGTATTATTCAGCGGCATGTCTCCCTTCTATCTTCTGCTTTCTACCTTCATGTAACCCCTCAAGATAAATAGAAAAGTTCTTTGCTCTTATCTCTCTTTTATCTCTCTTCTTTGTCTCCGAATGATTCCTTTTGTTTAATGACAAAAAAGGGGAGAAATATAAGATTTCTGAAAAACATTTCTTATATTTTATTTCATAATTTATTTAGATTTATTTCAGAACATCTTATATTGTTGCTATATTTTGTCATCACCAAAAGGGGGAGATTAATGATCAAATTTTTCCCATGTAATTTAAATGAATAAAATATCTATTTTGGTGATTAACAAAACTAAGATAATGTGCATTTCTAACATATCTTCTATAAGATTTGAGCACAGGAAATCTAACAAAGAAAAACAAGCTAAACTGGTAAGTATTCTTTATACCAGCATTTACAGTTCAAAGCATATAATTTTCTAAGTACACATCGACTCTCTAGTTGTTATAACTATTTCCTTATAATCATAACAATTTCCTCATTCACATCGATTTTGGTTCTATAACGATTTCATAAGTCATCGCTATTCTATTGAAGTCTATCTTATAACGATTCGCTAAGAGATCGCAACGGTTTGCCTCTCATAACGATTCGCTAAGAGATCGCAACGATTTGCCTCTCATAACGATTCGCTAAGAGATCGCAATGACTTGGCTCATAACAATTTGGTCGTTGCATCGATTTGATAAGTGAGAACAACGATTTGCTCTCACAATGACTTGGTTCATAACGATTTGGTCGTCGCATCGATTTGATAAGTGAGAACAACGATTTGCTCTCACAACAACTTGGTTCATAACGATTTGGTCGTCGCATCGATTTGATAAGTGAGAACAACGATTTGCTCTCACAACGATTTCGGTTTCACAACGACTCGTTAAGTTTCATAACGATTCGATAAGATACACAATGACTCAGTCACTGTAACGATTCATTAAGTTACACAACGACTTGGTCGCAGTAACGATTCGATACATTAAACAACGATTTGTTCACTATATCAACTCGATAAGTGAAACAACGATTTGCTCATAACGATTTGCTGATAGTATCATAACGATTCGATTATTAATGCATAACAATTTGTGTGTACATCAAATTGTTTATAAATGTATAACGATTCACATGAACAACGACTCATCCACACATCGGTTTCATAAGCTATGCTCATATCGATTTCATTGTCTATATCGACTTGATATTCAAACCTATTCTCAGATAATTTGATAAGTCAAGGTCTTCCCTCGCTTTTCTCTCACATCCATGTATTTATTATGACTGATCATATCACTGCACTGCATGCAAACGATATCTTCTATTTCCATGCTTATACTATAAACATCCTTTTAGAAGAACATAATGGAACTTCTATTTTGATATAAAATCATTCTAACGTTGACTGACAACAAGAGACAGCCTAGCTGTCTATTTTTTAGCATTTAATGCATGCAGGCCTCTGACAGCGCACCTCAATACAACGTTGGACAATATGGAAGATAACGGACATCAAAGAAGATCCTCTCTCTTGTTGCGTGCATGGAAAGCTAAAGACTGTTGAACAAGAAGCTCTACAATGACATGCAGTCTAACATAAACAAAAGCTTAGAGATAACGGACACTTCAACGTTCAAATTTCAAATAGAAGTCATATATAAAAGACTGAAGCTCCAGAAACACACAACACTTACGACAATCTTTTACAAGCTTTCAGCGAGCATCTGAAAGAGCGAAGCCTCACTCCTTTGATTGTCTAGCTCTTAGCTCTCTACATGCATTGTGTTAGTCTTGAGAGCTTCTGTAAACTGAGAGTGTTCCTCATTGTAGAACTCTCCCTCTCAGTCGTTGCTTCAAATCGAGCGTTGGTCCTTAAGCTTGATCTAGGGGCGTATCCTCCCTTGAATGCATTCATGTGTTTTTTCCCTTCGTGTTGAAGGAAGACCTAGTGGGTTCCAGGGTGTTTATTTCCCTTCATGTAGAAGGAAGACCTGGTGGGATCCAGGGTGTTGTAATTCCTCTTCGGGTTGTGAAGAGAAGACCAGCTGCGGCTGGGTGTGTAAGTGTCCTTGAGGGGGACAGTACCCTTGGGTAGTGAAATCCTGAGTTGTTGCTCAGGGACTGGATGTAGGACTCCTGTGGAGAGGAGGTCCGAACCAGGATAAATTCCGTGTGTCGTGTGTTTGATTGCCTTGTGTTTGCTATCCTCTTTTTACTAACACTAACAGTCATCGAAGTGTGTTGTGTGATAGTTTTTCTGGACAGGTTTTAAAAGTGATCAAAATTTTAAGAATCCCATTCACCCCCCCTCTGGGCTTGCTAGTTGGACAACACATCCCACTGGTCTGCCTCCCTCCTGGTGTTGCGACCACGGTGTGCGTCACAACATCAGAGGAGGCATTCGCCCGATCGGGAGCGATTGTGTCGTGAACGCCCGCCCGACGCAATGGCGTCACGGTTCGACAGTCAGACATGATCATGTCGCAATGCGTTTCCCCATTGCGATAGGGTTGTTGTCGTGGTGCCTCTGCTCGTCGCGATGGTATCGCAATGGCCGAGGAGGACGTGATAGTGCCTGTGTTGCCTCAGCTAGTTGTCGGTGTTTTTGTGGTTCTGGTTTGGGTGTCAGTGTGTACCCTAGGGTTGGCTTGCCCTTGGGACCTTTGGATGGAGAATGCGCCAGGTTACCTTGCTGCATTCAGTGACTGAAGGTGACACCTTCGTGGCCTGTCCTGGCGGCGGTGCCAAGAGGTCGTGTCTGTCTAATAACCGATTGACCGGTGGTCAATTATTAGCAGAGTGACGGGATTTCTGTACCGACTGGTGGTGTTTCGAGGTTCTGTCTTGATCATGCATGCCTTGGTTGGCTGACGGCCCTCTCGAGGGTCCATGCTTGCCTCGTGCTTGATGTGCTAGTTGTGTGTTACAAGCCAGCAGTTTGGCATGGTTCTTGTTGTGCTTGTCTCTATTTTCTGGGACCCCCATCCCCGTGATCTCGTTGAGGGAGTACTCAAGGCTATAGACGTGCTTGAGTCTACAACCTAGTAGGCAGACTCTAGTAGTGGAGGGGGAAACGAGGTTTGGACAGCAGTGTCGAGTTGTTTGTAGAGCTCTCTTGCCTGGGGCGGGATGTCGAGGTCATCGAGGTGTTTTCTTCCCAGAGTAGCCCAGATAGTCCTTTTTTTCACTACCTTACTTTGCGTTGGTTCCAGAACCACATGGTGGTGCTAGGCGTAGGGCCGCAGCTTGGCCTGACTGTGGTGGTGCGTGTGTTCTGGTGGTGTTCTGTGGCGGCTCTGTCTCGCTCTTCTGGGAAGGTTGGAGGCAGCAGCCAGCTGGCGAGTAAAGGGAGTGACCGGCGTACCCTCCTCCTAGCTACTAGTGGTGGTGGCTTGGTTGTTGTTGTTGTTGTGACGTCATTTCCTTGTCGTGTTTCTAAGTGTGATTTGTTTCCCTAGATTGCACGACAGTTATAGTCTGTCTGTGCTTAGTTTCTGTGGGCATCGTTGGTCTGTCCTTGTTGGCCCATGCTTTTGGTAGTTTCTGCATTGCGTGTTCTCTCAATGTGCCTTGTGTAGGCCCCGACCGTTGTTCTGTAGTCCCGTTCCCTGGTGTCAGTCCGTGGTGGCACTGGCATGTGTGGTTTCCCAACCTCATGGTGTGTCTCGGGTCTAGGGTGGTTCTGCTTCTGGGCCCTCGACCTCGTTGACGTCTGAGGTGGTCGTGCTTGCGGTGAGACGTCCTTCTCACGTAGTTGCTCTATGTTGAGCGGATGTGCCAAGGCTTGTTTCCATGTTGTGCCTGACTTCGTTGGTTCCTGAGAGAGTTATGTGTGGCCCTACATCGGTTGTTGGTTGTGGCATTATTCTCTTTTCGCTTCTTTGTAGTATCATGTTATAGGTGTTCCTCACTTTATTGCTTTCTAGTGTAGTTTCCTGTTTTTGGACTTCCTGTTGCTCTGGTCGGTGAGGGACTAGTAATCCCTACTAGGTCTTGTTCACGAGGCTCACCCCCTACTCTCTTCAGTTAGGGGCTCATCGTCGCAGTAGCTTAGTGTCGGACGGTTTGCAGAGATGGTTATGGCGCCGTGTGTTGTCAGCAACAGTAAGAGCGAGTGTTGTGAGTTGTACCTGAGTGAGTTGAGAGTTGTGCTTTGCAACTTCTCATAGTATGCCCCTTAAAGACTACATCTTTCTTCTTGTACCTGTACTTTTATTTGGGACATGTTGTACAAACTTTTGTATGTTGTACAAACTGTTGTAGTTATTTGAACTTGGTACTTACTTCACTAGACTATTCTTCTAACCCTTCCGGGTCTTTGAATTTGTGGATGGCAGCGTGAACTTTAGGGTCTCTGGCGAGGGTCCAAGAGGTTGGGTCGTTACAAGTGTCTTCTCCTCCTTGTCTATTTTCCCATCTAATTTTCAGTAACTCTATTTCTTTATTTCTTAATTTCTATGTTCTGCGTCCTGTGATTTGAACTGGATATTCTGGCATAGACATGTCTGGCTTCAAATTATCTCTGGTGTAATTGACTATTTGTGAAGGATCCCAGATATATTTTCTCAACATGGAGACATGGAAACATCATGTGCATCTATGAAATCCGCTGGAAGCTCTATGTCACGTCCTAATAAAAGGCTATTTATCAGAGTGACAGAAAAAACTAGCACGAGAGGTAATAATTATTTATCCATTCATAATGTCATAAGCGGAAGTTTTATTACACAACTACTCCTCATAATAACTACGAGAGGAGTAGATCAAAACAACTTAATTTATACACCTCATTTCACACTACAAAACAGAATAGAAATAGATTGGCTTGTTCGTCACGGTCGGTCCACTCAGCACTCAAACCCTTAAACGCCATCCCCAGCTGTATCACCTGAAAATGGTAGGAAATAATGAGCTAACTAGCCCAGTAGAATTCAAATTCCATAGTTCAATTCATAGTTCAAGAATGTATACATGGTAACCAAGACAAGGACATAACGGAATATCAAAGAGACACACCAGATTTCAGAATAGTAAACTTAACGTAATAACAGTAAAGCTCAGATCATACTCAATATATAGCTCAAGAATTTATTCACATATCAATTACACAGTACAGGGATCATGATGACCATATTCAGAAAATGTTTGATGTAATTCCAGACATCCAGATGCCCTTTATCATTCCACGTGATCCGAAAATGAATTCGGGTGCTCCTCCCAGGACTGGACCAGCCCTATTTGCACAGGCATATAAATCACAGAGGGTACAAGGACCCAACAAATGTCATCATCAATTGTTCACATCTCATAAGGTGTTCAAGCATATGAACTCTCAGGCAATCAGATTTCATAAACTCATTTACCGAGTACCGAAGAATAGACTCAATCGGAGTGCTATTCGTAATTGACAACTTTAAGACTAATTCAAGGGAAGTTAAGGTACACAAAGTGGGTGAACATTGCAGTAGTATGACAGTAAATATCAAGGTAAATGAGAGGGTAACTTCTTTGGCTTTTAGGATGAAGTTTTAGCATAGATTCGGACATGAAAGAGTGCAGAAATCCGAATCAGCATTGTACCTGTCGACAGCCAGGAAGGGGCTGTCGAAAAATGGAAGCAGACAGAGCTCGGGTTTTCTGGGTTTGTGGGTATCTGTCGACAGCAACAAGAGGGCTGTCGACAGATACACACAGTCCAGAAATCTGGGGTTCTGGAAGACATGCGCCTGTCGACAGCTTTGGGCTGGCTGTCGACAGGTAGCTACAGAACTTCTAAAAATGACTTCAATCTATCCTAAACACCCTAACTATAGAACTTATGAACCAAGACATGTTTGATATCAAATAGAAGAGTCTAATTGGGGTTCTCACAGTGGTTTATAAACTGAACAAGCGAGATGAAACGAGAGGTTTACAATTCAAGCTTGTCTAGCTAGAACTAGACATAATGTAGTACTGGAAGCCTGATCTTGTTAACAATGGTTTGTTGGGAAGATTCCTACAAGATAAACACTAAAACTCCAAGTGTTTCATGAATCTAAATCAAGACTTGAAGTACCTAACAATTAAGTAAAAGTTCTCACATAGTTCTATAGATATTAGAACTTCTACATGACTCCAAATTTTGAACAAAGATCAAAGGTAGAATAAGAATTGATTTCTAAATAGAATCAAGTTGTTCCTTTCCAAACAAGATTATTTCTATCATGGCCGGAAAGGGAAAAATAGAGGATCACAAATATAGTCACTTATTCATTCATTACGAATTCCTTGTGACATATGAAAAATCAAATTGAACCATAGAGAGATGAATCCTACCTTGTTAAGCAGGTGAACCTCCACGTGATCCTGAGGAAAGAGCTTAACCTAGTAAAAGAAAACTCCTTCCAAAGTAGATAACTTGCTAGCAACGTCAGTAGCTTTAATAGCAGGTTGACTCCAAGGTAGAAGTAGTTATAGTTGCAGTAAAAGCAGAAACCGAAATAGTTGCAGCAACTATGAAGTCAGGAACTCCAGTAGCTCCTCCAGCAACAGATCCTGTAGCTCCTCCACCACTCACTCTTCTAGCAGCAAGAAGCAGAGGAAGACAAGAACAAGAGCAAAGGTGTGGAAACGAAGGGTGTGGAAAGGTGCGTATGAGGGAAGAGAAGTGGTTTTTATAAACCCCATAGCTCCCCCATGCAGAGGGCACGTCGACCATGAGGTGTCATGGTAAAAACCCCTTTAGTTTTTACCCCAACACGTAGCCCATGCATCCTTCCTCTTGGTTACACGTAGGTAACTTAGGTGTTGGCTTATTCCCTTGGTAAGGTGGCCTTCCAAGAGCTTAACACGTAAGCCCCCATAAATCATCCAAAAATCCCCACCGTAAATGACCCAATAAATCAGCTGGCCCCTTAGTTTTGATGTAAACATGACCAAAAAAAGTCTGTTTGTACTAAAATTTCAACCATAGACTAATGTGATGGTTTTACAAATTATGGTGATTTTAGTTTAATTTTTGGAATTTATTTTACAGTACGTAAAAAATCACCCGGAAAATGGTCGCGTCGACTTAATCTCGAAATCCGTACGTCAAGAAATTCAGATATTTATATTTCTGAGATCTCCACATTTTTTTGAAAATTATGGTGTTCTCGGATTTCATTTTCGTTACAGTTTTTCAGTGTCACCCTGTGAGAGCGCGCACGTCCAAGTACGACACTAGGGTAACGTTAGTTAATACTAATCATACCTAAATATCAATTATTTCAATTTAAGACTAATGCTTAAGTCTAATAACTTTATTATTCATGTTTTTCTATAAATAAAAATTCTGGGGTGTTACACTCTACTCTTTAAGTTGTTTCTCCAATTCTTTCTAGAATTCAGAATGGACCGACATATCTCGGACTTAATTTACCTTTCTTGCTGAATCTTAAAACACCTTTAGTGGGAGAAACCTTTAAAAATACATAATCACCAACTTCAAACTGCACTGACCTCCGTCTTGTATCTACATAACTCTTCTGACGACTTTGTGATGTCTGAAGTTTTTCCCTTATAAATTTGACCATTTTCGAACATTGTGAAATTAATTATGGTCCCATAACCTGCCTCTCTTCTACCTCATGCCAATTCAAAGGTGTTCTATATGGTCTTCCATATAAAGCTTCATACTGTGTCATTCCAATGCTTGCATGATAACTATTGTTGTAAGCGAACTCCACCATTCCTAAATGATGTTCCCAGCTGCCTCCCCATGCTAAGCAACAAGCTCGCAACATATCTTTTATGGTCTGAATATTTCTTTCTATTTGCCCATCTGTTTGTAGATGATAAGCTGAACTATATCTTAACTCAATACCAATTACTCACTGTAAACTCCTCCAGAAACTCGATGTAAACCTTGGATCTCTATCTGAAACTATAGTCCCTGGAATGCCATGCAATGGTACTATTCTATCCACATATAGTCTAGCCAATCGATCAACTGTCCAAGACATGCTTATAGCTAATAACCTGCATACTTTTGTCAATCCATCAACAAAAACCCAAATTCCATTAAGACCTGATGTTGTTCTGGGTAACCCTACCACAAAATCCATGGCAATATCATCCCATTTCCACTGTGGAATCGTCAATGGCTGCAACAATCCTCTTGGTCTCTGGTGCTCTGCTTTTACTTGCTGATAAATCAAACATCTTTCTATAAATTCTGCTATTTCCTTCTTCATATTTGGCCACCAAAAATGTTTCTTGAAGTCTTGATACTTCTTTGTACTGTCTGGGTGAATTGAATATCTGGACCTGTGTGCTTCCTCCAATACTTTCTACTTTATCTCTACTTCTACTAGAACATACAATTGAACTCTGAACCTAACCACACAATCATTATTAATGGTAACATCTTCCATCTTCACAATCTCAACCAAATTCTCATCTATTCTTTGAGCTTCTGCTATCTACCAATATAATGATGGTTCCACTGCACTGCTGGCCAATACTGCTCGTTGTTGATTATTCAGAATAAACAGGGAATTCAATGCTATATCCTCATATAACTTCCACTCCTTTATCATCATCTGACTCACAACTGCTTTTTGCTTAACGCATCTGCAACTACATTAGCCTTACCTAGGTGATATGCCAAACTAAAATCATAATCTTTCAAATATTCCATTCATTTACGCTATCTGAGATTCAAATCTTTTTGAGAGAAAATATACCTTAGACTCTTATAATATGTGAAAATTTCAAACATTTCCCCATACAAATAATGCCTCCATAGCTTTAAAGAAAATACCACTACTGCTAATTCCAAATCATGTGCTAGATAATTCTCTTCATGAACTGCCTGGATGCATATGCTACAACTTTTCCATACTGTATCAACACTGCTCCGAGCCCTCTCTTAGAAGCATCTGTATATAATACAAATCCTTCACTGCCTGACGGTAACTCCAATATAGGTGCTGAAGTGAGTCTTCTCTTTAATTCCATGAAGCTCCGACGACAATATGCTGACCACACAAACAACACTCATTTCCTGGTTAACTTTGTCATAGGGGCTGCAATTTTTTACAAACCCTGAATGAAACACCTATAATATCCTACCAAACCTAGAAAACTTCTGATTCTAAAACTATCTTTGGTTCTTCCCATTTCATGACTGCTTCAACTTTGGCTGCATCCACAACTACTCTTTCTCTAGAAATCACATGACCCCGAAATTGAATTTCCTGTAACCAAAACTCACACTTACTGAACTTAGCATACAATTGATGCTCCCGCAAAGTCTGCAAAGTGATCCTTAAATGTGTTGCATGCTCTTCCTTTGATGTTGAATATACCAATATATCATCTATGAATACCACAATGAACTTATCCAAATATGGGTGAAATATTCTATTCTTCAAATTCATAAAAGTTGCTGGTGCATTTGTCAACCCAAACGGCATAACCACAAACTCATAATGACCATACCTTGTCCTGAAAGTTATTTTATCAATATCCTCCTCTCTAATTCTCAACTGGTGATACTTTGACCTCAAATCAATCGTAGAGAATACATTAGCTAACTGCAATTGATCAAACAAATAATCTATTCTTGGAAGTGGATACTTATTCTTAATAGTAACCTTGTTCAACTGACGATAATCTATACACATTCTGAAGCTGCCATCCTTTTTCCTAACAAACAATACTGAGCACCCTGTGGTGAATGACTGGGCCTAATGAAACCATTCTCTAACAATTTTTGCAACAATTTCTTCAATTCTTTCAATTCAGCTGGTGCCATTCTGTATGGTGCCTTCGAAATCGACATACTACCCAGTTGCAATTTCACTGTAAAATCCACCTCTATGTGCGGAGCTAACCCTGACAAATCTTCTGGGAACACATCTGCAAATTCTTTGACCACTAGAACCATCTCCACAGACTTATCTGACCCAACTAAACTTATTGAAGCTAAATATGCTACACATCCCGCATTAATTAACCTTCTAGCTCTAAGTGCAGAAATAATACATTTGGGAGTGTAAAACGATATACCTTGAAATTCAAATACTGTTCCATTGGGATGACAAAATCTGACTCTCTTCTTCCTACAATCCACTATTGCTCCATAGGCCTCTAACCAATCCATTCCCAAAATCATATCATACTCTTTCAACTGCAATGCATACAGTCTGACTGGAAATTGATTTACCTGAATCACTATTGTAACTTCATCTAAATAACTAGAAATGAACATATACCCATCTGAAGGAACTTCTACAATCAACTCACACAGTTTCTCTTCTAAAGGATGAACCATACTATCCATAAAATCTTCAGAAATAAAGGAATCGATGCACCTAGATCTATCAACACTCTTGCAGAAAATTCAAAGATAGGTAATATACCTTCAATTAAATTAGATGCCTTTTCTTGCGCTCTGGTGATTGCCATAACTCATCCTCGACCCCTCTGGAAAGGCGGACCTCTACCTCGATATGCCGGAGGTTGCTGGGTTGTTGTTACTGCTGTAGTGCTGCTCTACCATAATTGTACTCTTTGGGATAAGGACAATTCCTGATTAAATGTCCTAATTTACCACAACTATAACACCTATAATCTTCCATCTCCTTTTTTGCAAAAAAAAAAGCCTTCTTACTCGTGCTAATAAATTCCTACTTCTCACATTGCATTGGTATTCTTGGTATATCAAATAGTGATTTGAAGAAAGGTAAGTCAGACTTGTCTGGACACTTTCACTATGCGTGAGTATATGTCTCCACCAAATATCAAGAACCTTTTTATGCAATTGTTTAGGGAGAGCCTTGTCTTTCAATAAAACACTCTTGATGATTCTAGTCTCACTTCACTTAACTCTTCCTTCATCAACAATCTTCACTCACCCTTGATGATTCTACTCTACTTGAAAGGGGGAGTCACTATTAATTCTTCACTCACTTTCCTTGATCTTGCTTGTCTATTTTAAGCCTGACCAATTAGAATTTTTGAGTCCTTGTGCTATTTTTATATGATAGACTTAAGACACTCAAACTAAACTAATTATGCACTTAGTTTAATTTCAAAGATTTTTTTTTTTTTTAATGGATATGACAGAGGAGGAACCTCCACTGCCTATATCATTTTTCTGTTTTTTTTTAATATATTGCTGAAAATAAGAAGTACAAAAGTAAGGGGTAAGGGGGTACATAGATCGTGGGCCGGAGCATAACCTGTGACACCCTACGCAGAGGGGTCCAACGTACAATGTTCATCCGAGCAAACAGACCAGAAATCAAAGGAGAAATAGAGTATATAGCATATCAGTCCGACAAGTCTTCAGATTCCCCATCGTCGTCCTCATGCCGGGCAGCCGTGCTACGAGTGCGTCCAACCCAAGCATTGTGCCGTTCTACCAGGTCATCTTCATCTGAGTCGGGGGGATCAAGTCCGGGAGCACTCCTGAGGTTGTATAGTATCGGAAGATTTATCATGTAACCACCGTGTTTACCTTTTTGTGGCTGGGGGGGTTGAACCGGGGCTGCCCTTGAAGACGTGGCAGCAAGGAATAGCGGAGAGTGGGTTATATCATCCAGAGTGCTTAAATCAGTTTTCTTTGTTTTTTTGCGAAGTGCTTCGATGAAGGACATCCGGGGCACTGTCGGGGACGACGATGCTTCCACTTCAGGGGATTTAGCAGGTGCGGCAGTCTTCTTAAACTCAGTTTCAGCAGGGGCGTTTTCAGGTGATGCAGATTTCAGAAACTTAGCAAACTTTATCGGTTCATCAAGAAGACACGAAGCTGGCGGGCTCCAAGCAGGGGCAGCGGCGTTTAGAGTGTGTGGTGAGCTCAGATTTGTTGTGCTTTCATCCCTTTCAGAAATTGTAGGGACCGTCGGAGTTGTGGGACTGATTTCTGCATTATCTGGCGAAGGATCTGCACCGACCGGTTTTGGTTGATCTGATTTTTGAGGCTGAGTGGTGTCCACATCTGACCTTCCAGTGGTCTCCTTAGCTGAGTTAACATGGGCCTTATCATCTTCATTGCATGGCCTTCCAGTTTGTCCAGATGATTGAGCTATGGCAGGAGAAGGAACAACAGTGAGCAGTGCAGTCCTGTTCTGAAGTTCAGATTTCTGCATTGGCTGTCCGTCAATTTCATGGCAGTCATCTTGTTGTACTGCTACCCTGACTGGTATTTGAGAAGTCTGGGCATCAGAGAACACCATAGAATTGTCCACAATGCTGCTATCCTCACGTAGGGTAGCGGTTGGCAGGGATATGTCCTTTTCATTGCCACTTAGGAGAGGGCTATTTTGCATTGCCGGTCGGTTATGTATAGCATCAGCTGGGGGGCACTTGACTGGTTCAGAAGCTGCCCCTATATTTCAAAGATTCACTTTCATATCAAGGTTATGTCATCTTAATACTGAATGTCTTTAAAATAATTTGCAAAACACTTGTAGGCACATGAGTGGCTTTAATGTTTAACATGTGCATGTTTAAGCTTCATTTTTACCACATGGTAAGAACAATATCTATATGTTGGTAGCCATGACTTTTTTTGGTCAAAGCAAATATAATCCTGTAAAACATCAAAAAAATTGAACAACAATATGGAAAGATATAAACAAAGCAATGCAAATTCTTGTACCACTGAGTAACCAGGCCATCTCACCTAAAAAGTGAATTGGCTCGCATCAAAAAGTGGAAAACAAAATTTTCAACTCTGTGTAAGATAGTGAAAGTTAAACCACTGAGTAATCAGGAGGTCTTGCATCTGGTAATTGTGATCTCTTGCATTGAAATTTGAGATTTAACTAATTTATTCTTGTATTTCTTTTCCAGTAAAAACGAAAGGAACTTCAAATAGACAAGACAGAAAAGCACAAGACTTGAATAAAGTTCATGTATACTAAATTTAGATCTATTATTCTTCACTGTGTTAAATACAAATCTCATAACCTCCTTGTTAAATACTTCTGATCACCCATACAGGTCACTTTGACTCACAATTGTATCATTATTTTTACTACATTCAGACCATTATGTCTTGCTACGCTTTGTGTTGAGTGTGTCTTTGTGATTAAACTTTGTTCCACAATTGTAAAACATAATAATTTCTCTCATATGTTAATATCAATTTGCCTCACTCATTTTGATCATTTCTGAACATTCCTTTCCACAACTTCATTCCTTGATCTCCTACCATTTATATTTTCATATCTATCTTTTTTATGCTGTCAAAAGGGGGAGAAGATCAAGAGCTTATGGCCTTATGGGGGAGTTAATGCATGAGTTAAAGAATAAGTTTCTGGGAGAAAAAATATGAAGAGAAAAAGTTTGAGCATTTATTTTGTCATCATCAAAAAGGGAGAGAATGTTGTGTTGAGTGTGTATTTGAATTTCTTAATGATGATTTTTTAATGATGACCAATGGACATCACTCATACTTTAATTTTGATGATGACATATTGTACATATTGTAAATATTACAATAATGACTAAACACCATATTTTTGATACTTAATATTTCATATTTTACTGGTAATGACATGTTTTGATGGTCCACTCTTCATATATACAGGTTTACAAAGTTTTGTCAAACTAGTGTCGACTCTAATTGAAAGTCAGGTCGACACTAGCTACCAGTCAAGTCGACTCTAGTTGACAATCAGGTTGACACACAAAGTCTGCCGAGTAAGCTCCTGAAGAACAAGTTACAGTAGTGTCGACACTAGTTGAAAATCAGGTCGACACTAGTATCCTTCCAGTGAACCTTATTTGAAGAAATACACAGGAGGTCGACACTAGCTGTTGATCAAGTCGACACCATTTGAAAGTCAGATCGACACTAGCTGTCTGTCATGTCGACACTAGTGTTCTACCAGTAAGCGGGAGCTGATATTTGGTCAGTAGTGTCGACACACATGGAAACTTGAGTCGACTCACTTTGCGTGAAAACTTAGAAACACGTAGATTATGATATCCAAAGGCTATGATTTATTTCTGAAACTTTTTGAGAGATTCTATTATTACCAAAATGCCCTTTCATCCCAGTGTTAATGAGAAAAAGGACTTTTGGACATGTGGCAGCCTTGGGTGCATTCTAGGTTTCTGTGCACATCTCTCCCGCGTAAAAGGGACTGCACAGAGGCTATAAAAGGTCCTATCTTATCTGAAGTAGCCATCCATCGAAATCCCAACACATAGGACGTGGGGATCAAGCCAAGCAGTAAGAGAAAGCATTGGAGTGCTGAAAGAGGAGCAGATTAAGAAGAAGAGCAGCAGAGAAAGAAGGAGGAATCGTGCAAGGAGAAGTGAAAACAGAGCATCATGAATTGAAGGAGTACTCCATCTGATCTTCTCAGAACCTTCAATTCAAGCTTCTGTAGATCATCTTCAACAAGGGACATCCAATTCACCTCTCTTTCATTCATTTTTATTGGAGTGTTCTTCTCAATTTGTCTTTGAGTGCTAATGAGATCTGTACATGCGTTCTGTGCAGGTTTTTGTGTGCATGCAAGGGTGTAAATCAGATCAGTGCTAGAGGATCTGATTTCTTGTGAATTTGATCTAGCTAGTGTGTTTGAGCTGTCGTGCTCATGTGTGTGGTCTGAGCCGTCGAGCTCTGTGTGTGTGTGGTTTAAGCCGTCAAGCTCAAGTGTGTGTGTTGTACTCAGATTTGAGTAGTGTGTCCTCACTGTATGAGGGGTGGATGTAGGAATGACTGGTGTGATTTTCGAACCACCTAAAAATCCCTTGTGTAATGGTTTGATCTGTTTTCCTACGCTAGAAGCATGCATAGGATTTCGCATTCACATTACTTGTCTAATTGCTTCACACATCATCTACACACATTCACATATCAGATTAGTAAGATTGTCTGTTTGAATGGATCTATAATTTGAAGTGATTTTTAAATTGCTTAAGCTTCTGCTGAGATTTGTGTTAGATCTATTCACCCCCCCCCCTTCTAAATCTGTTCATCGTACATATTCGATCCTACAATTGGTATCAGAGCAAGTTAATATCTGATTCTGATCTGATTTGATTGCTTCTGTTTGATCTGTGTGTTCTATCTGCATGAATTATCTGCTTGCTCATTCACTGGTTCTTACCTTGATGCATGGATTCTCGAGGTTTTGTAGCTGAGGGTCACTCTATCAATAGACCACCATATTTTGATGGATCTGATTATTCTTATTGGAAAAATCGCATGCAAGCTTTTTTAAGGGCTCAAATTATGAAATCTAGAAGATAGTTGAAAAGGGTCCCTATGAGAACCATGGGAATGAAGAGAATTGGACTAGAGAGCAAATTAAGAAAGAAACTCTTAACTATTGTGTCATGAATATGCTTCAGTGAGTTCTTCACCCTAAAGAGTATTCAAGAATATCCATGTGCAAATCCGCTAAGGAAATGTGGGATAAACTTGAATTAATATATGAAGGAACATCTCAAGTTAGGGAAACCAAAGTAACCATACTTGTTTCTGAGTATGAATTTTTATGATGAAAACTGATGAATCAATTTCTGAAATGTTTGCTAGGTTTATGATAATTGTCAATGATAGAGATAGAAAATAAGTTCATCTTTCATTAGATTGATGTTGAGATGTGCCTACAAATATTCAATCTTGAGATGGGATTTTCGAGGTGACTCTCCGACATTCAAATCAGAAGTCGACCTTGTTGAAAGGTAGTAGAGAGAATCTAGAGAGGGGAGAGAGAGAGAGGAAGAATAAAGAATTAGTGTCGAAAGGTCTCACTAATTTTGTCCTCTCTTACCTATGCCTATAGCTTTGTATATATATAGGCAAGGGGGAGATTGACGGTTTATGGGATTGCCATTGGAGTTGGTCCTCGAAGTGCTGTTAGTGCTCTAAGATTTGCAAGAAATGTTACCAAGTGCATCATCAATTTGCTCTGATCTCATCGATGGCTGATCGACACATTCACTATGGCTCGAATTTATTGCTACAATCTCTTGCGGGGGGGACTAGCTCTTAGGGACCAACCTAACATCTAACGTCTTCTGAGTTGACATGGGCCATATTGTCTTGCTGAGTCTGAGCTATTGTTGGGCTAGGTCCTAATCGGGATGGGCCTACCATTGACAAATTATGGCCTTAGATTTTGTTTCCATGCACCCATGTTAATAGCCTAATTCTTGGTTGGGAGGGAGATACATTGAAAATCAACATCAAGCTAAAAGGCTTCTTCTGGCCAACCATGAACGCGGATTGTGCCCAACACGCCCGCACATGTCATCAGTGTCAGGCCTTCAGTGCTGTGCCGAGAAAGCCTCCGAACAAATTGCATCCAACAACCCCTACATGGCCCTTTGCGGAATGGGGAATGGATATTATGGGACCTTTCCCACCATCCTCCGGTGGCCATAAATTTGTTCTAGCGGCCACTGACTATTTCTCCCGATGGGCAAAAGCAATCCCACTATGGGAGGTGACTGGTGTAGCTATCGCTAAATTTGTCAAGCAACACCGAATCTATAGGTTTGGCACCCCTCATCGGATCATATCAGATAACGGTACACCGTTCAAAAAAAAAACAATATATGCATTGGCAGCCAAATTCCATATAGACTGGAGGACATCAACAGTCTAAAATCCTCAAGCCAACGGTCTGGTGAAAGACTACAACAAAACCCTCTGCAAGCTGCTTGCCAAGATAGTCCGCAATCGCAAACGTGACTGGGGGATAAAATGCATGAAGCACTCTGGGCATACCAGACGGTCTATAGAACCCCCATCGGGTGCTCCCCTTTCTCCTTGGTATACGGAGCTGAAGCCATGCTCCCCATTGAAATTGAAATGTCATCTTACAGGGTAGTAGTCTATACTGGCTTCCAGCCCAAGGAGCGTCAAGAACTAGAAAGAATGTTAAAGGAATTGTCCAACCTAGAAGGCAAGAGGTTGGAAGCCTATAAGCATCTCCAATCTTAGCAGGCCCGCATGACCCGAGCTTATGATAAGCTGGTCAGGCCTCGTGCATTCAAGAAAGGCAACCTCATCATGGTCAACAAAGAGAAGCCATGGCAGACAAATCAGCAGCAAACTACAACCTAACTGGCGCAGACCGTATGTGATTGTGGGAGTCTATGAAGGAAGAGGATACACGCTGGAGACACATACTAGCGAGCACCCCTTCTCGCCACTAAATGGTAGTCATTTGAAACTATATTATGCCCCTGAACATGAATTTCGGGGGCAATCGCCATCCGACGTCCCTATGCCTGAACCAGGCTAAGAGTCAGGAATATGTGCCTATGTAAAAAAAAAAAAAAAGAGGAAGAAAGAAAAAAAAAAGAGAGAAGAAAAAGAATTGGGACCAAAAATTAGGATGTCCCAACGGACTTGGTCATTTCCCTAAAAGGAATGTCCAAGGATAAAAAAGTCTAAAATCTGACTGAGGTGAAAATCCTAAAGGGCACCTCTGGCAAAAATGGATAACCCCTCAACATGAAAACCCGAGAGGGTGCATTGGAAAAAGCCAGAGGGGGCCAGCTTCGGTGAAAACCCAAAAGGGGCTAAGGTTGATAATTTGAAAAGAAAAAAATCTCATTTATGAGTTATATTCCCTTAGCTAACAAACTAAAATGGTATGTTGAGTCATATTTCTCCTTAGCCAACAAACCACGATGGTAGGCTAAACAATATCCTTCTTAGCTAACAAACCAAAATGGTAGGCTGAGTCACATATTCTCCATAGCCAACAAACCAAAATGGTAGGCTAAGTTATATTTCCTTAGTCAGCAAATCAAAATGGTAGATCGAGTCATATTTTCCTTAGCCAACAAACCAAAATGGTAGGCTAAGTTATATCTCCTGGTCAGTAAACCAAGATGGTAGACCAAACCATATTTCCCTTAGCAAACAAACCAAGATGGCAGGGTGAGTCATCTCCCCTTAGCCAACAAACCAGAATGGTAGGCTGAGTTATATTTCCTTGGTCAGTAAACCAAAATGATAGATCGAGTCATATTTTCCTTAGCCAACAAACCAAAATGATAGGCTGAGTTATATCTCCTTGGTTAGTAAACCAAGATGGTAGACCAAGCCATATTTTCCTTAGCCAACAAACCAAAATAGTAGGCTGAGTCATATCCTTATTGCCAGCAAACCAAAATGGTAGGTTAAGTCATATGCCCTTCTTGGTCAACAAACCAAAATGGTAGGTTGAGTCATATCCCCTAGCCAACAAATCAAAATGGTAGGCTGAGTCATATCCTCCTTGGTCAACAAACCAAAATGGTAGGTCAAGCCATATTTCCTTAGCCAACAAATCACAATGGTAAGCTGAGTCATACATTCCCCTTTGTCAACAAACCAAAATGGTAGACCGAGTCACATATTCCTTAGTCAACTAACCAAAATAGTAGGTTAAGCCATATTCTCTTTAGCCAACAAACCAAGATGGTAGACTGAGTCATCTCCCCTTAGCCAACAAACCACAATAGTAGGCTGAGCCATAAATCCACCTTAGCCGACAAACCAAAATGATAGGCTGTGCCATATATCCCCTTAGCCAACAAACCAAAGTGGTAGGTTGAGTCATATAGTCTCCTTAGCCAACAAACCTCAATGTTAGGCTAATCATATCCACCTTAGCCAAAACCTCAATGGCAGGCTAATTATGTGCTTCTTAGTCGACAAACCACAATGATAGGCTAAGTCCAAATTATAAACCTTATAACCAAATGTCTTGGAATTCCGTCCTGGATACCAAGCTTCAAAAAAAAAAAACAATGGGGCTTAAAAAAGAGGTGCCTTGATGGGCTTAAGTGCACGGCTCCCGTGTACTTAAGGGTAAAAAGGTTATAACCCGACTGAGGTGAAAACCTGAAAGGGCGTCTCGGACAAAAATGGGTAATCCCTAGGTGTGAAAATCGAAAGGGTGCACCGGAAAAATCTAGAGGGGGGCATCTTTGGTGAAAACTCGAAAGGGCGCTAGAGATGGTAATGTGAAAAAAAAAGAAGAAAAAAAAATCTCTCTAAATGGGAAAGAAATGTCTGTTGGGTTCGGGAAAGTATATGCGTCGTCAGTGACGAGATAACCCTTATGCTCACTACTGACTAGTGGCCAATATAAAGGGGCAGTAGCCGAGACGACAATGATCGTGCCCTCCCCACTATGATGTGGCACAAGAGTCTCGGAACCCAATATGGAAAAGAAGAAAAGAAAGAACAAGAAGAAGACGACAACTCCACAAATCCCCCAAAGGAAAGCGAGTCGCTCTCACCGAAGAAAAATCAAGCAATCCAAATATGAAGCAACCATTGAGCAAAGCCAAGAAGGTCGACCTCAACAGTAGAATTCCACATCAAATCTTGAATAAAGCTAGAAAGGCAAAATTTAGGAGGAAGGGGTCAAGTCGAGTCCGAAAAAAGCGAGGAAGGCAAGTCTTGGGAGAAAGATATAAGATCAAGTCAAAGAGCAAAGTCAAAAAGATAGGCCTCATCGACCAAATGATAAGTCGTTGAGCGAAGCCAAAAAAGCAAGGCTCAGCAGCTGGGCTCCGACCCTGACCCAACCTTGAGCAATGTCAAAAAGACAAGTCTCAGGAGAAAATTTCAAAATCTCAAATCAAGCCATTGAGCAAAGTCAAGAAGGCAAGCCTCACCGGTCAAATCTCCAACCAAATCAGATCCTCGAGCGATGCCAGGAAGGCGAGTCTTGGAAGAAGGATATCGAGATAAAATCCTCGAGTAAAGTCAGAAAGACAACACTCGGGCAAAGAAGGCCGAAGTCAGCTCCGAGCAAAGCCATGGAGTGGCTCTTCAATGAAACTCACCTGTAGAGTTGACTTGGTGGAGTGGGTCCACGTCACTTCTCTGAACGGATGTGCGCTCTCCTAAGTCCTCTTTTGGGAACTCCTGAGTTAAAAATTTGTGTAGAAAATAGAAGCCAATGGCTCAGCGCAAGAAGCATAGTAGATTTGGTCGTCAGCCTAAACTACAACAACGAATCATTGTCCAAGTTGTGGTAACACCGCACAAATGTTAAAGCGCATCAACTTTTGTTGTGGATTTCAACTCAATCCCTCGCCAAGTCATTAAGGCCAGCGGAAAGTAAAGTTTGAAAATCGCACGGGACGTCTACCTTCGTCGTCGACTTCGACACACATCCCGCAGGGGGCATTTGTTGACACAAAATTAACAAAAGAAAAAAAACCCCAAAAAGATCCACAAAACCCACCAAAAACCCCCCACGGATAGGTTCTGTGCAAACTGCCAACCCCCCGGGGGTTGTTTTCCTAGCTACCAACCCCCCTATAGGGGGGTACTATAGCAACCAGAGCCCCCATGGGGTGGGGGGTTTCCCCACTAGCAGACCCCCCACAGGTTTTCTACCAGCAGAACCCCAATGGGGTGGGGATTTTCCCCGCCAGTAGACCCCCCACGGGGGGGTTTCTTGTGGGCAGACCCCCCCCACCCGGGGGGGGGGGTCTGTACAGAACCCCCGCCACCCCCGATTTCTCCACCAGCAGCACCGCCCCACGGAGGGTTTTTGTGCCCAGCGCCCCCCCCCCCCCCCACCCCACAGGGTGTTTTCCCCCTGGCAACACTATAACGTCACGCGTTTTTCGGATCCTTGTGGATCCCTTATATTGTGGTTGTGGTGGCTGGTGTGTGGCCAATGTGGCATGTTACAGGTGTGTACGCAGATTTTTTGGGCTTAGTGGGCCGGCAGGTTGGGCCCATAGCACCCGTTGGTTCACTGTTTGTGAACACGACAGGGGTGTGCGTCGCATTCTTAACGTGACGGCCCTAGTGGTCGCGTTCTGCTCACCGACCGAGATGCGGTCTTCATCTGCATGCACGCCACGTGTCGCGCACTGGGTGGCATGCTGACATCGGCCTTGAAAAGGCGACGCCCTACTCCGTTGCGTTCAGGTCCCGACGGAGGGGTACATCGCATTCTTAACCGCAAACAGTTCATAACCCAGGTCGGCCAGACAGAGCTGAGCGAGCTCTGTTTGGCCAGGGAGAAAAATTGTTGTAGGGATCTCAGGCGTTTTAGCATTTGGAAGTTGTTTTCGGCATGGTCTCGCCGCGAGGACGTCGCACGGAGCAGGGAGATGCCGGGTTGTATTTGATTTTTGCGTTCTTCATGAAGGTAGGGAGATTCTTCCCGTTTTACATCATGAAACCGTGTGTGATGCATGTGTGGGTTGTTATTTGTTTTAAGAACAGTAGATATCATGTTAGGGTACTCAGTAAAGCATGAAAAATGGAAATTAAATGTGGTTTGCATGGTTTGTAGGGGTGATCTGGGGAGAGCATCCCGAATTAGGGTTCCTGCCTATGAAGGCGATGGAGCCCCTTGTCGCGTTTAGAATGCGACAGGCCGACCCGTCGCGTTCAGGTTATGAACGCGACATGTCGGGCTGTCGCGACCAGAAGGCAGCAGTTGCCTATGTCGCGACCACAGCCAGAGGATTTTTTTGTGTACATTTAAATGGCATGATTATCCGATTATCGGTATTTTATGTGCATGGCAAATATAAGTGGTGCGTTGGCACCTGTAGTGCTCGTGAAGTGTGTTGTTTACGTGGCAAGCATGTTGCTCACAAGGTGAGCATGTTTTTACGTGGTTAGTGTGTTGTTCACGCGGTTAGCGTGTGGTTCACGTGTTATTGACATGGTGTTCACGTGGTTTGTGCGGTGTGTACGTAGTTTGTGTGCGCGTGGCGAGTAATACGACGCCTACCGTGGTTACCTCTTCAGTTGGGTGCCCCAGGTTCTCTGTGAGCCATGCACGTGTGTTTGTGCTCTGGGCTTGTCCCAGTACTTGTGTACCATTGAGGTCTGTGTCGTCTGTCCTGGACACCCTCACTCTTGTGTTTGAGTTGTACGTCCGCTGAGGGAAAGACGACAGTGGGACAGCGACTTGTGAGAGTTTGTTGTTTTGTCGCTTGTGGCGCACCCGTGGTTGGGGGTACAGACACCAGTAGACGTACTGGGCCCCAGCTAGTCCTGTTCTCTAGTGCCTCACTCTAGGGAGCTCGGGCTAGAATCCCTAAAGGTGTCAGGCATGGGCCCGTGGCAGTGTGGTCCGCAGGTGTGGTGTTGGTTGGACTCCACAGTTGTTTGGCTTGTTCTAGTGGAGCGATAGCTAGACCTTTCGTCCGTGGCTGCGAGGCTGAGAGGTAGACCGGTGTGGTTTGTCCGAGTCAATTGCTGGTGTCGCGAACCAGTTTACGTGATTCGAGTGTGATGGTCAACTTTAGCACGTACACCGAGTTGTGGTTTGCCGTTTATTATTAAAGTTGGTTATGTTAACAGCAAATGGTAAGTGTTATGTACAGTTTAAATATCCTGCTCAGCTTACTCTATAAATTGCTAGCATAGCTTACTGCTTTCGTACTTGAGTTTGGTTTGCTCAGTTTTTTGGAGAGTTTCCCTACTGAGCCAGTGTCTTGCGAGGCTCACCCTTACTCCTTACAGGTGAAGGAGAGCAAGAGGTCTCACTTCCGTCTTCTAGTCGGAGCCGCATCGCAGCGGGTTGGGCCGACGCCTGTAGCAGTGTAGACTACACTTCTGTTGTACCTCGGGGTATGCCCAGGCTTGTGTACTTTAGTTTGACTTTTGTTGAAATTTGGCTATGTAAATCTATTGTAAATATATGTGGGATTGTGAATCTTATATATATATCAGTGTGTTCCTCTGTGTTTCCACGGACATGTGTGTGATATCCCTTGCGAGGCTACGGCTCGTTCGCGGGAGGCGGAATCGATTCGAGCTCGTTATTAGGTTAACGAGTTTGAACGATGCAGTCCATCACAGTTGGTATCCGAGCATGGTCCGTGTAAATATAAAGGAACTGGGAAATTACATAGCCTCATTTCTACATTAGTCCACTGCTGGTAGCTGACCCTGGTTTTGTAATGATTTGTTGGCATGTATGTGGTTGGAATGTTGTTTGTTCAGGAATTTGAGATGGCTGATAGGAGAGATTGGGGAGGTGGTGGAGATGAGCAGGAGGAGTCTACCCAGCGAATGATAGAGAGAATATGGGAAAGCCTCACTGATATCCGAATGAGGATGGACCAGCAGGCACCGGTACAGCCGGCAGTAGCAGTACCACCAGATGCAGGAGGGGCCGTGCCAGTAGCACTAGTTCCACCACCACCAAGTGTGGAGGTACCTCTTGTGGTAGTTGTACCACCACCACCACCAGTGAGGGCAGTGGAAGAGCCGACGCTGCAGGTTGAAAGATTTTTGAGATTGCAGCCACCTACCTACACAGGGGAACCTAATCCAGACACAGCTGAGCATTGGATTCATGAGATTGAGAGGGTTTTGGGACTATGAGATGTCGTCTAGCAGACAGAGTAGTTTTGGCTACCTATCAGTTGTGGGGTTTTGTGCAAGAATGGTGGAGGTTAAAGATGCAGACCACTTTTGCAGGCAGGATAGAGGAGACTATGACATGACCGGAATTTCTAGAAGTGTTTAATGATACATTCTTCCCAATAAAAGTGCAGCAAGCAAAAAGGGAGCAATTCTAGACTCTTCAACAAGGGAATTCTTCTATTTTAGAATACCAGATGAGGTTTATGGCACTCAGCAGATATGCGTCATATGTTGTATCAGATAATGCTATGATGGTCGAGTATTTCATTCGAGGATTGAGGATTGAGCTACAGAATGCGGTGATACCGCTTATGTGCAGGATTGTAGAGGAGGCAGCCCAGAGAGCAGCCACACTGAAGAGGTCTGTTCGAGCTCGTCAGTCGGGGGAAACAGGTTCAGGTAGTTTTCGGTTATCACAGCAGTCTTCGGGGATCAGTAAAGGAAAGGCACCAACGGAACCATCTTCCGTAGGTTTCAGCAAGTGGGGCTCAAAATTGAAGAAAAATATTCAGAGGTCGAGGAGGAGGTCGCCAGTAGATGTTTCAGCAGGGGCGTGGCTACAGGCTAGAGGTGGAGGAGTCTCAGCAGAGCACAACCAGGCAGCCTACACTTCCACCAGGTTATAGATGCCATAATTGTGATCGGCCTGGACATTTGATCTGCAACTATCCCTATCCCAGAGAATATGGTTATGGGAGAGGAGTACAGCAGTAGCAGCAGCAACAACAACCCAAGCAGCCACCAATAGGTCGAGGTAGAGGAGCACCGCACCAGCGTGGTCGAGGTCGGGTTATGGCTATCACCTGGGCCCAGGCAGAGGCATCCAATTTGATAGAAGGTATATTACCTATCTATGATTTTTCAGCACGAGTTTTATTTGATCCAGGTGCTTCTCATTCTTTTATTTTCGAAGAGTTTGTGGATAGTATGGTACATCTATTAGAAGAAAAGTTATGTGACTTAGTGGTAGAGGTTCCTTCGGGTGAGTTTATGCTCACCTCTTGTTATATAGATGAGGTTCCTGTTAGGAATCTGATGAGGGATTATGATATCATTTTGGGTATGGATTGGCTTGAGGCCTATGGAGCAATGGTAGATTGTAGAAAGAAGAGGGTCAGGTTTTGTCACCCCAGTGGAGCAGTATTTGAATTCCAAGGTATGTCATTTTACACTTCCAAGTTTATCATTTCAGCAATTAGAGCTAGAAAGTTGTTGAATGCGAGTTGTGTAGCTTATCTAGCTTCAGTAAGTTTGGTAGAGACTAACAAGTCAGTTGCAGCAGTTCCAATAGTCAGGGAATTTACAGATGTATTTCCAGATGATTTGCCAGGTTTGGCTCCACACAGAGAGGTGGACTTTACTATTGAATTACTGCTAGGAACTATGCCAATATCTAAGGCACCGTACAGGATGGCACCAGCAGAGCTCAAGGAATTAAAGAAACAGTTGCAATAATTGTTAGGAAAAGGTTTCATCAGGCTGAGTCATTCACCGTGGGGAGCTCCTATGTTGTTTGTGAGAAAGAAAGATAGCAGTTTCAGAATGTGTATTGATTATCGGAAGTTGAATGATGTGACTATAAAGAATAAGTACCCACTGCCAAGAATTGATGATTTGTTTGATCAGCTTCAATTAGCTAAAGTATTCTCCAAGATTGACTTGAGGTCTGGATATCATCAGCTAAGGATTAGAGAGGAAGACATTGATAAAACAGCATTCAGAACCAGGTATGGGCACTGCAAGTTTGTGGTTATGCCATTTGGGCTAACCAATGCACCAACAGCGTTTATGAATTTGATGAACAGAATTATTCATCCATATCTGGATCAGTTTATTGTGATTTTCATAGATGATATACTGGTTTATTCAGCATCTGAAGAGGAGCATGCAACACTTTTAAAACTTACTTTGCAGATCCTGCGGGATAATCAATTGTATGCTAAATTCAGTAAATGTGAGTTTTGGTTAAAAAAATTCAGTTTTGGGTCATATCATCTCAGCAGAAGGAGTTGGAGTTGATCCAGCTAAAGTTGAGGCAGTTATGAAATGGGAAGCGCCGAGGACAATCACAGAGATTAGAAGTTTCCTGGGTTTAGCATGTTACTATAGGCGTTTTATACATGATTTCTCCAGAATTGTAGCACCTATGACCAGGTTGACCAGGAAAGATGTGCCATTTGTATGGTCAAATGAGTGTCAGAAAAGTTTTATGGAATTAAAGAAAAGGCTTACAGCATCGCCAATATTAACATTACCAGCAGGTAGTGGTGGTTTTGTTGTATACACAGATACATCTAGAAGAGGACTTGGAGCAGTGTTAATGCAACATGGCAGGGTTATAGCTTATGCATCTAGGCAATTGAAGCCAGCAGAAGAGAACTACCCAACCCATGATCTGGAGTTAGCGGCAGTTGTTTTTGCTTTAAAGATATGGAGGCACTACCTTTATGGTGTGAGGTTTGAAATTTTTACAGATCACAAAAGTTTGAAGTATATTTTCTCCCAGAAGGATTTGAATCTTCGTCAACGCAGGTGGGTTGAATATTTGAAAGATTATGATTTCAGTTTGGCTTACTATCCGGGTAAGGCCAATGTTGTTGCTGATGCATTGAGCAGGAAGGCATATTTGAGCCATATGATGATTAAAGAATGAAAATTGTATGAAGAAATAGCAGAGAATTCATTGTATGTTCCGAGCAGTCAGCGGCGAGCAGTGCTAGCCAGCAGTGCTGTAGAGCCATCTCTATATTGGTAGATTGTTGAAGCTCAGAGGACAGATGGAAACTTAGCAGAAATTGTGAACATGGAAGGTGTCACCATTGATGATAATTGTGTAGTTAGACTCAGAGAAAGATTGTATGTACCAACAGAAAGAGAAGTAAACAAAGGGTACTAGAAGAAGCCCATAAATCCAGGTATACCATTCATCCAGACAACACTAAAATGTATCAAGATCTGAAGAAGCATTTTTGGTGGCCACATATGAAGAGAGAAATAGCAGAGTTCATTGCAAGGTGTTCAGTTTGTTAGCAGATAAAGGTAGAGCATCAGAAGCCCGGAGGTCTACTACAGCCATTACCAATTCCACAGTGGAAATGGGACGACATTGCTATGGATTTTGTGGCAGGACTACCAAGGACAGTTACATGACACAATGGTATATGGGTATTTGTTGAAAGGTTAACCAAAGTATGCAGATTGGTAGCAGTAAGTATGTCCTGGACAGTGGACAGATTAGCAAGAATTTATGTTGACAGAATTGTACCGTGTCATGCTATCCCGAAGACAATTGTTTCTGACAGGGATCCAATATTTACTTCTGGTTTCTGGAGGAGTTTACAAAGAGTTATTGGTACTGAGTTGACATACAGTTCAACCTATCACCCACAGACAGATGGTCAGACAGAAAGAACTATTCAAACAATTGAAGACATGTTACGAGCTTGTTGCTTAGTGTGGGGAGGCAGTTGGGAGCACCATCTGGGCATGGTAGAATTTGCTTATAATAACAGTTATCACACCAGCATCGGAATGGCACCGTATGAGGCCTTGTATGGCAGGTCGTATAGAACACCACTGAACTGGTATGAAGTTGGAGAGAGACAGGTAATGGGTCCTGAATTAATTCAGCAGACTACAGAGATGGTTAGATTTATTAAAGAAAAGTTGCAGGCAGCTCAGAGTCGACAGAAAAGCTATGCAGACAATCGACAGGCAGCTTATGGTCTCCGTTGCGTTCAGGTCGCAATGGAGGGGTACATCACGTTCTTAACCGCAAATAGTTCATAACCCAGGTCGACCAGACAGAGCTGAGCGAGCTCTGTTTGGCTAGAGAGAAGAACTGTTGCAGGGATCTCGGGCGTTTTGGGGTTTAGAAGTCGTTTTCGGCATGGTCTCGCCACGAGGACATCGCACGAAGCGGGGAAGATGCCGGGTTTTATTTGATTTTCGCGTTCTTTGTGAAGGTAGGGAGATTCTTCTCGTTTTACATCATGAAACCGTGTGTGATGCATGTGCGGGATGTTATTTGTTTTAAGAACAGTAGATATCATGTTAGGGTACTCAGTAAAGCATGAAAAACGGAAATTAAACGTGGTTTGCATGGTGTGTGGGGGTGATCCGGGGATAGCATCCCGGATTAGGGTTCCTGCCTGTGAAGGCGACGGAGCTTCTTGTCCCATTCAAAACGCGACAGGCCGACCCGTCGCGTTTAGGTTATAAACGCGACATGTCGGGGTGTCACGAACATAACGCGACAGTTGCCTATGTCACGACCACAACTGAGAGGATTTGTTTGTGTACGTTTAAATGGCATGATTATCCGATTATCGGTATTTTATGTGCATGGCAAATATAAGTGGTGCGTTGGCACCTGTAGCGCTCGTAAAGTGTGTTCTTTATGTGGCAAGCATGTTGCTCACGAGGTGAGCGTGTTCTTACGTGATTAGTGTGTTGTTCACACGGTTAGTGTGCGGTTCACGTGTTGTTGACATGGTGTTCACGTGGTTTGTGCGGTGTGTACATGGTTTGTGTGCGCGTGGCGAGTAGTACGACACCTACCGTGGTTACCTCTTCAGTTGGGTGCCCCAGATTCTCTGTGAGCCAGGCACGTGTGTTTGTGCTCAGAGCTTGTCTCGGTACTTGTGTACCGTAGAGGTCTGTGTCGTTTGTCTAGACACCCTCACTCTTGTGTTTGAGTTGTACGTCCTGCTGAGGAAAGACGACAGTGGGACAGCGACTTGTGAGAGTTTGTTGTTTTGTCACTTGTGGCACACTCGTGGTTGGGGGTACGAACACCAGTAGACGTACTAGGTCCCAGCTAGTCCTGTTCTCCAATGCCTCAATCTAGGGAGCTCAGGCCAGAGTCCCTAAAGGTGCCAGGCATGGGCCCGCAGCAGTGTGGTCCACAGGTGTGGTGTTGGTTGGACTCCACAGTTGTTTGGCTTGTTCTAGTGGAGCGGCAGTTGGACCTTTCGTCCGTGGCTGCGAGGCTGAGAGGTAGACCTGTGTGGTTTGTCTGAGTCAATTGCTGGTATCGGGAACCTGTTTACGTGACTCGAGTGTGGCGGTCACTACTTTAGCACGTACACCGAGTTATGGTTTTCCGTTTATTTATTAAAATTGATTTATGTTAACGGCAAATGGTAAGTGTTATGTACAGTTTAAATATCCTGCTCAGCTTACTCTATAAATTGCTAGCATAGCTTCCTGCTTTCATACTTGAGTTTGGTTTGCTCGGTTTTTTGGGGAGTTTCCCTACTGAGCCAGTGACTTATGAGGCTCACCCCTACTCCTTACAGGTGAAGGAGAGCAGGAGGTTTCACTTCCGTCTTCTAGTTCAGAGCCGCATCGCAACGGTGTTGGGCCGACGCCTCCAGCAGTGTAGACTACACTTCTGTTGTACCTCGGGGTATGCCCCAGGCTTGTGTACTTTAGTTTGACTTTTGTTAAAATTTGGCTATGTAAATCCATTTTAAATATATGTGGGATTGTGAATCTTATATATATATCAGTGTGTTCCTCTGTGTTTACACGGATATGTGTGTGATATCCCTTGCGAGGCTACGGCTCGTTCGCGGGAGGCGGAATCAGTTCGAGCTCATTATTAGGTTAACGGGTTTGAACGACGCCATCCGTCACAAACACCCCCCCCCCCCAAGGGCGGGTTTCAGTGCTAAGTCCCCACAGGTCGGTGGGGCCTCCCCTTGGCCCCTAAAACTCCTATAAATAGAAGGCCAAGGGTCAGGGAGAAGGGGTTGAGCTGAGGAGATCAGATCTGATCTGATCAAAAAGGAAAAGACTTTGGCTTTGTGGAAGGTGGGACAGAGAGAGGTTAGCTGGGCTTGGAGAAATGTTTGAAGACCCTCCCTTTGGGGGGAGATGAAGTCTCGTATAGGGGTTTTGGTTGTTCTAAGGCATGAATACCCATTGGCATGAGTTTGTGTATGTCAAATTATACAAAGGCCCTTGAGGACATAAAGTTATGCATGTGTGTATAAATTACACATATGTCGAAAAAAAGTGCCAAGTAGTAAAGAAATTACAGGAATATCCCCGCTGTCCATAAAATTATAGGAATACCCCTATGAGGAAAAAAATTGCAAAAAGTCCCTTCGAAGTGTGAAAATCACTGAAAAGTCTTGGAATGACAAGACAATGTAGGAAAGGCCTTCCAAATGCAAAGATGTCCTCAAAAGGGTGGGGAGTTGTAGAAAATCCTCCAAAATGCACGAAATTGTGAGTTGCAGATAAGTCCCTCCTAAGGGCAGGAATCGCAGAAACACCTTCCAAATGGTACAAATTGCAAGGCTCATGATGTTTGCACGACTCGATGGAGTGGAACCCACGTCACTTCTCTAGAGCAACGTGCGCTCTTCTGAGTACGGCTTAACTCTGAGTGTATCAGGAATTCTCAGAAACGCCAACAAATGGCGGGAAAATCCAAGAAAGCCAATAAATGGCAGGAGCATCCGAGGAAGTCAATTAATGGCAGAAATACCGAGAATTGCTCAGAAAAGTCAAGAAATGAATAAGAGGTCTAGCTTATGGCAGGCCACTCCAAGTCTTGGGACTGTCAAATAACGGCAGAAACCCTAGAATATGTCGAGATATGGCCGAAAAGCTCTGAAAAGTCAAGATACGACCGAAAAGACCTGGGAGGTCAAGATACGACTAAAAAGCACCGAGAGGTCAGGATACGACCGAAAAACCTTGGGTTTTTTTATTTCGAACACCTGAGATAAACGGGTTCGAAGAAGCATGCCGAAATCGGCAAAGAGGGTTTTTTTACATTGAAGAGCTTGCATGTGAAGAGGAGAAGAGAGAGAAAAGTACCTCTCGTGTTGTTCTTCGTATGTTGGTGGTGAACTGTTCTTTGCCCGCACTCTGGTGGTGAAAGACTGTTGGTGAAAAGAAGGCACTACAGTTCTATATATATTGGCTATGCTTCTTTTGTAAAAACTTCCTTCTGTGTTTTGAACTAACACACGTGTGAAGGCATGATGTTGTCTTTGTAAACGCTTAATGGTGGTACATACACTCCATTAAGAACTTAAATACAAATATGAAAAAATTATTTTGAGGACAATTGTGGATGTCTAAAACCACTTAATTTCGACAATGTCTTTTAACAAACGTATTGTATCGAAGGTCTTCGAGTTTTCACTCGATGTAAATGAAACACTAACTTCAGTCGGTGGAGAATGGTTCAGTACACGGCCGCTCCAATCGCCTGATAAAACAAATACGTGCGGAATATATACATATAAATGTTCGAGGGCTTAAGGTTTATAGGCCTATGCACCTCATAAATATCAAATTTTGTCTATTTTCTTAAACAGTCTGGCACGCCCATGCATAGATACAAATGCACGCATATTTTTTATATACATGTATATACCCTATACCCGTATATATATACATGCAAGAAACATCAATATCTTTCCACGTTCCCACAAGCTTGATCTAGGGACTTCGGGTTCTAGATTCTATTTTCAGAAGTTTTCCTCCTCTGTTGAGAAGAGAAGACCAGCTGTGCTGGGTGGTGTGTCCAGCTATGGGATTGTACACAGTGTACCTCTTCGGGTTGGAAGAGAAGGCTTGCTATGCAAGTGTTTCCCTTGTTGAAGGGAAGACCAGCTTGTGTCTAGTGGTGTAACCACCCTGAGATTTGTTCCAGTAAGTTTGCTTCTGAACCTGTGAAAGAAGGGGGTTGCATTTTTACCCGGAAAGAGAAGAAGACCAGCTGAGGTGTTGTGTGTTGTATGTCCTTAAGGAAGACTGTACCCTTGGTTAGTGAAATCCCAAGAGTTTGATTGGGGACTGGATATAGAACTTCCATGTGGGAAGGGCTGAACTAGGATAATTCTCTATGTACTTGTGTGTGCTTGTTTCCACACCTTTAATTTCCATTGCACACGGTTGTTTATACTAACCAAAGTTTTAGTGGTGATTTGTGTTTTAGTTTTTCAGATTTCCTATTCACCCCCCCCCCTCTAGGTATACCTTGCTACCTTAACTAAGTGGCCAACAAGTGGTATCAGAGTTGTGGTCTTTGAATATTCAAAGTAGATCTAATGATATTAGAGCAAAGATCAAATGGAAGCTCAAGGTTTGGTAGAAGGCTAATCCATCTTTCGGACTCCTCTATTTGATGGAGAAAACTACCCTTACTGGAAGACAATGATGGAATTCTTCCTACAAGGCTACGATTTCTAACTTTGGAGCATCATAGAAGATTGTGACCTCTAAATATCTAAGTCCAAGGAAAAATGGACAGATGAAGATAAAAAGAATATATCCCTGAACAACAAGGCCAAAAGCTTCATGTGTTGAACGCTAACAAGGAGTGAATTCAACAGAATTTCAGCTTGCAAATCAACCAAGGAAATGTGGGACAAGTTAAAGCTCATATACGAAGGAACATACAAAGTGAAGGAAACCAAGATTGACATCCTGGTCACTCAATATGAGAAGTTCCAAATGCTGACAGGTGAGACCATTACACAAATGTATAGCAGATTCACTGACATAACTAATGGTCTTGCCGGGCTTGGTAAGGCATATACTACAGGCGATATGGTAAGAAAAAATTCTCAGATCCCTACCAAACCAGTGGACACCCAAAGTGACTGCCATCGAAGAAGCTAACGACCTTACAACTATGTCATTAGAAAAGCTTATCGGATCCTTGATGGCACATGAAATCAATATGGAGCGACTATCTGCAAGCACATCCAAGAAAAATGTCACTAATGCTTTTAAAGTCATAGTTGCTCCTTCCTCCTCTTCTTCTTCTAGTTTAAAAAATGCAGGTTGTGAAGATAGTGATATTGATGATGTCCTGTCAAAGCTTCAGAATATCCTTAAGAAGAAGAAGAATGGAGGACCAGTCTGCTATGAATGCAGAAAACCTGGACATCTGAGGCCAGACTGTCCAAGACTCAAGAAGACTGGTCAGCCTGATAAATCCAAGAAGAAGCAAAGAAATGATGAAAAGCATAAGAGATCTAAAAGGAAAGTCATGGCAGCTACTTGGGGATATGAAGAAATCTCCACTTCAGATACATCAAGCTCAGATTCTGAAGAAGATCAGATGAGTCTAGCCCTCGTGGTAGAACAAGATGAGGTACATTTGACCCATCTTTTAATTCTTGCATTGATTCAGATTCAAAATCAGAAGATTTAGAAGATGTTTTTAATAAACTTTATGAAAAGCATAAAGTTGTTGTAAAAGAATTAAAGAAACTAAAAAATAACATTACTTACCTAGAAAACACTAATTTTGATCTGAACTTTGAGATGGATCAATTAGAAACACAGTTGAAGGAAAGTAAAAATAATAATCTTTTGTGTGAAGATTTAAAGAATAAGAACAATGAAAAATTAGAGTTAGAAGAAATTTTGAAAACTCTAACTGAAGAAAATGTTTATTTAAAAGAATCAGTTAGAAAATTAACTAAAGAAAAGACATCTCTAGCCCTATGTTTAAAAGGCTCTAAAACTGACAATAATAAACAAGGTCTTGGATACAAATCTCTTGAAAAACAAAACAAGTATCCAGAAAAATATTCATTGCCAAAACTTCTGAAAGAAACCAAGATGCCTCATAAAAAGGCCCCTATATTGAACGAATGCTCACAAAAGAAAACGGTTTCTAAAAATAATGTTCTAAACAAACATCACAAAGACAATAAGACCTGCAAAACAAATTATATTCATTGTTGTTCTCATTGCAATAAATTAGGCCACACAGTAAATTCCTATACTACTAGGCACCTAATGTGGATTAGAAAAAATATTTTCATGCATCTAATCATTAAGGACCCAAAAAGATTTGGGTACCTACTTCTGAATAAGTTCTTTGCAGGACATCCTTGGAGCATCAAGAACAAAGGATGCTCAAGGCATTGGTGATTGCCAGCTCTTCATCTAACTCATATCAGAAGAGGGAGCAGTCACAAATTTATTTTGTTCTTAATTTCTCTTAAATGTTACTAATAAATTTCTTACAAGAAATTGTGATCAATGTAGAAAATCGACTTGAAGACCTCCCAACATAACCAGCAAGTGTAAATGCAACAGGAGATGTCAAAAGACAGGGACTAGCAGTTGACAAACGAAGAATGTGTCGACACACAAATGAAGAACAGATCGACACACATGGAACAACTGTCGACAGATAACATCAAATTGGTCAACAGATCAGAAGAAGATTGAAAATTCATTAAGACTCACACTAAGGGGGAGCCATACACTGAGGGGGAGCCTCACATCAAGGGGGAGTAAGTAAAAAGGGGAGATGAAAATTCATGACAAACATTGTTGAACCCCTCTCTTTAAATCTCACAATATATGGGTAAGAAGTCTCTACAAAAGAGGTGAAAGCAAAATGATAAGATCATTCTTTTATAGTTATTGACAAAAAGGGGGAGAGTATTCTTAAACTATGAATTTTCTGTTTATTTCATGTTTTGAGTATCTTTGTCATAAAATTCTCATGATTTTTAACCACTTTTATAATTTATTCCTATATTTTGGTGAAAACAAAAATCCATATTCATCTTAAATATATTTAATAATATTTTAAGAATAGTTTTTCACTAATTTGTAACGTAGTCATCCGAAGCTTCAACTTCGTCATGCATGTTTTTATCATATTCAGTTGAATTTATTTCGTCATATACGAATCTAACTTCGTCATATCCAAAGTTGGCACTTCGTCATACATGTTTTTTATCGTGATCAGTCAAAACTAACTTCGTCATATACGAAGTAAGACTTCGTCATATACGAAGTTTCACTTCGACCGACAGCACTATGATCTATTTTATATGAAGTTCCACTTCGACATATACGAAGTTTACTTCGTCATATCCGAAGTTCCACTTCGACCGATAATGTTGTATTCTAGCCAGTCGAAGCTTAACATCGGCCATTTATGTTGTTTCCTTGACCAATCTATCATCTCATATCGATTGCTGAACATTTCACATCGATTGTTGTCTTGCTTAAACATCAATTATTGTTATATTCAAACATCGATTGCTTCAGATATTGATTGCCTTAAATATCAATTACTGACTATTTAAACATCGATTACTATTTAACCTAAACATCGATTGTTGTTAAACTTGAACATCGATTGCCTTCATAAACATTGATTCTTTATAAAATATCGATTGTCTTCATAAACATCGATTGTCTTTATAAAACATTGATTGCCTTCATAAAACATCGATTGTCTTTATAAAACATCGATTGCCTTCATAAACATCGATTGCCTTCATGCAGCGATTACAGTTGTTTCATATCGATTGTCTTTCGAAATATCAATTACCTTAAGCAAACATCGATTGTCTCTATGCTTCAAACATTTCAAAATGTCTGTGGCGCCAAAATGAAATGTTCAAATGTACTTCACATGTTTATCTTATTATTTCTCTGTCTGACTACAGATCTTTTTGTTTGTCTAATAGAATCTCTTCCTTCCTACAAGAAAGAAAAAACACGTATCTACTATTTCTATCTGTCAATAGGAAACATGGCAAAAAGAGGTATGGGCCATCTGACAAAAGACATCTCTAGTTTAACATATTCCCTTTTGCATTAATTGTCTGTAGGCCTATTCCAATCATAGTCAACACCTTAGACCTGCTACTGGCACTCTTGAAAGCATGCACTAGTTGGAGCATCTCCCTCCATTCCAAGTAGCCAGCATGCACAAAGAAGAAACCATTAGATAAGGAGAGCAGATGATGACGAGTCTCAACGGATCCAAGAGCTCTAATGGCTATTCTTCGATGGATCTGTTCAAGCTGCTCCATAAAAGGATGAGCCTTGAAACTAAACAACCAGATAAAGAAAAGAAGAGAAATCATGAATATCATTCAAGGAGTGTACATCCAGCGAACATCCAACTCTATACACACTCAAAATAAGAGAGAGAGCTCGAGCCCATTCAAAGAAAGAAGAAGCATTCAAGCAGAAACCTTTAGAAGCATTGAAGCCTTTTTTTCTCCTCATTCTATCTGGGTGTCTTTGTGCATTTGTGAGAGAGAGTCAGGGGTTAGCCTAAGAAGAGTCTTTTACTGTGAACTCTTTCCTTCTTAGGCTTAGTCTCAGTTCATTGTTTATCTTGAGCTTGATCTAGGGACTTCGGCTCTTTTCAGAAGTTTTCCTCTTCTGTTGAGAAGAGATAACCAGCTGTGTTGGGCGGTCCTGTGCAAGTGTTTCCCTTGTTTAGGGGAAGACCAGCTTGTGTTTGGTGGTGTAACCACGCTGGGGTTTGTTCCAGTAGGTTTACTTCTGAACCTATAAAAGAAGTGGGTTGCCTTCTTATCCGGAAAGAGAAGAAGACCAGCTGGAGTGTTGTGTGTTGTATGTCCTTAAAGGGGACTGTACCCTTGGTTAGTGAAATCTCAAGAGTTTGGAAACTGGACATAGGACTTCCATATGGGAAGGGCCAAACCAAGATAATTCTCTGTGTACTTGTGTGTGCTTACTTCCGCGCTTTTAATTTCCATTGCACACGATTGTTTATACTAACCAAAGTTTTAGTGGTGATTTGTATTTTAGTTTTTCAGATTTCCTATTCACCCCCCCCCCCTCTAGGTATACCTTGCTTCCTTAACTAAGTGGGCCAACAGATTGGTCGAGGGTCTTCTAGATCCCCGAGGTTGAGTTCAATCAATTCATCAACTGCGGCTTGTCCGCCATCCTCAAATTCATGAGGAGCCGGTTGTAATTCTACGAAGTATTTTTCGTCATCAGAGTCGATGGCGTAGACCTCATAGTAATTTACATCTTCAGTAATTTATATCTTCAGTAATGTCTATCAGATTCTCCTGACGACTCTTCACTTGGTAGCTCTCTTTTAGGAGAGAGAACATCTTCTTCTAAGTTGGAGCCAGAAGGCTTCTTCTTTTCCTTTTGGGTTGCAGGTCTCTGGCAATAACCCAACAATATTGACTGTGAAGAAGACCTACTGATAATTGTGGTCATAACCTAGCCCTCTCGTATCCTTCTTGGAGAAGGGAGGTTGTCCTCGCACCTGGAGACACTTCCATAGTTGATTGAAGAAATCTCGTTGGAACACATTTTGCACTTGTGGAATATTCTGCTTTTTACACATTTCTTTGACGTTTTGTGGCATATCAATCATCTCTTGTATAGGCTCGAGATGATTTTTGGGTTTATTTTCCTAGTCAAAATCAACCTCTGGAGGTCCTAGAGGTGCTGACTCCCCTTTATAAAAGATAATTGATTTCACTGCTTTCTTGTCATTTTTCTTCTTTTCCTTCCCCTGATAAGTAACGACGAATGTTTTCATTCATCCGACGATTTGTTCTTGCTTAGAGAAAGAGATATGCATACACATGAGAGGCAGAGAAATGCTTTTGTTGATGGCCGAAGTTATATGATCGGCCTCATAATTGATGCTCCACCTTTCTAGGTGAGTTGACTTATTCTGGGGACTCTTTCTGTGAAGCTTGGCAAGGCCTTCATTTATCACGAATAACTCGCCAGTTTCACTGTCTTCTTCTGTGCAGCCTATTTGTTTACCCTTCCCTTTGGCTTGGGTGGAGGGTTAAGGGGCTAGTTCTCCAAGATATAACTGGGCATCAATCAAATTGCATTCATCTGACCAAAAAGGAGCTTGATCAACAAATATTGTATGTTTCTTTCCATCTTTTGCATATTTAATGCATTGATGGAGTGTTGAAGAGATGACCTAATTCTCATGTAACCAGGGTCTTCCGAGCAATACTTTGTATGTTATATCAGCATTAATAATATAAAATGTCACTTTGGTGGCAAAGTCACCCAGAGTTAGGTCCACAATGACCCTACCCATGGCTTCCTCAAAATCATGATTAAATCCTATGATCCTTACATCACTTACTTTTTGTATGTAAGGCATGAGGTATAAGGATTCGAAAGTCTTGAGGGACATTATATTGATTGATGCCTCCGGATCGACTAGAATCTGATTTAACTTGTTGCCATTAATCTGCCCCCTCGTATATAGAGGACAATTATGGCATGAAGATGACAGCAACATGTCTTCGTCTATGAAGGTGACATTCGCTGCCAAGGCTTCATATGCATGGACCTACAAATTAGGCACATGAGCCCCATAAGTTTCTGGCTCTTGGAGTATTTTGACAAGAGTTTCTCTCAAGTCTTTACTCCAAGCAATAACCCTCCAAATAGTAATACTGATGGGAAGCGACTTTAATTACTGAAGGATTTTGTAATCAACCTCGGCACGTGCCTGATCCAATAGGGAGGATACCCCTATCAAGGACTCAGACAGTCTTAGAAGTGGAAGTCTTGACTCCGACTCTCTAGAAGTCAAAGTAAGGTATCGATGGATGAACACTTCAGAGAAGTCGAAGTCCTCACTCCGACTCCTTAAAAGTCGAAGTCTCTGTATTGTATTCCAACTCCATGGAAGTCGAAGTATGACCGATTGATGCTTATCACTCCGACTTTCATGAAGTCGAATTCTATGATCAGTTTCACTGCGACTTCTGTACAGTCGAAGTTCAGTTTGTATCTCTTGTTTCTGACTCCAACTCCAATAGAGTCGAAGTACATGTCTTTCTGACTCCGACTTCCCTGACAATCTCTGTACTGAACATTTTCTGTATAAAATTATTATTTCATAAGATCCATGAAATCTTGTTTGAATGATTATTAAATGTGTTTGTTATCCCTGTGAAATATTTTATAGAATACTTATATATCCTACAGAATGATACTTTGTCATGTTATTATCATTAAAATATTCTGACAAGTAGGATATATTATATTCATAATGACCACACAAACAAATTATCTTTGAAAAGATCAGAAATATTTATACAAATTGGTCTCTTATTTTTTTTTGGTCAGAAGTTCAGTCCTTCTTTAGTCAGCAATTGTCTTGCAGTAAATACTATCAGCCGCATGGGGTATCTGACAGAGGCTTACCTACCACTGTCAGAACCTCACCTTACTTTCTGATGCAACTATCTGTCTACCTTTTATTGCACTGAACATCTATCTACCCGAGGTTTTTATACTTTACATATATTTCTGACTCACCTACCTCAGAAAGTATAGAGGTATCTTTTCTTTTGTCTTGTCCTTTGTTGCAGAACATTTATTAGGCACGTTTCCAGCATGAAGTTTCACAAAACATTAAATGAAGACTGTCTTCCAAGCTATGAAGCTACAAACATGGTCTGTAGTTGTTGGAAAGCTAAAAAGCTAAAAGACTGTTGGATAACAAAATCTCAACAGCATCTACATCCAAAGGATCAAAGGTCACTCTTCAAATGGCTAGATCTCTAACAAATAGTTTCAAATGGAAACATCTTCTGAAGCATATATAGAAGCCGAAGTTTAAACAAGAAAAAACACTTGGACAGTGAGACCAATCAGCAACACAACTCCAATCTGCTCCACAAGCTAGAGTCTCCAAAAAGGCCTTCTACTGAAGTGAAAGAAAGAGAGCTTCTCCCTCAACCTGCAAACTTCATGATCTCAAGTTCATAGAAATCTTTTTCTATTGGGTGGCATTTGTAATCATAGATCTTCTCTTCAGTCCACCCTAGTTAGATTTAGAAAGAGTAGAGCTGAAATTTCCATTTGTAATCCTTTCTGAATTCCTTGTGTTTGCTCAATCTTGTCAGCACGCACACTAGTTTTTTATTTCTGTCTGTGCAACCCACAGGAGGTTTGTTTCCTGCTGTGCCCCTCTTGTAAAGAGAAGACCTTTTGAAGGTAGTGTTTGTACCCCTGTTAAGGGAAGACTTGCTTGAGAGCAAGTGGGCTTGTAATACCTCTCAAAGGTGAGAGAAGGCCAAGTATTCTTAGCAGTTAGTGAAATCTCAAGTGGTTTGCTTAAGGATTGGGCATAGGACTTTCATGTGGGAAGGGCCGAACAAGGATAAAATTTATTGTGCATTTGTGTGATTATTTCTGCCAACTTACACTTGTTTCACACACTACACTAAACACTAACAATTTTATTTAGTGTTGTCTAATTTCAGATAAAATTTTAAGTGCAAGAAGTCCTATTCATCCCCCTCTAGGACATTATTAGTGTCATCTCAATCCAACAAGTGGTATCAGAGCGAGGTTTTCTCAGAAGAATCGAAAGATTTGAGAAGAGATGGTAGCTGAAGTTCACAACTATGAAGGTCAGTCTGTTACAAGGCCACCATTCTTTGATGGTGAGGACTATTAGTACTGGAAGATGTGGATGGAATGCTTCATCAGAGGCACAGATTTTGATCTATGGCAGGTAATAGAACAAGGTGATTTTGCTATACTTGGTGAAACTACCTCTGCTCTCTCCATAGCTGATAAGAGAAACATGTCTCTAAATTACAAAGCTAAAAATTATCTATGTTGTGCTCTATCTAAAAGAGAATTCAATAGACTATATGCTTGTAGAACTACTAAAGAAATGTGGGATAAACTACAAGTTACATATGAAGGAACAGATAGAGTAAAACAAATTAGGATAGATATTCTTGTCTCTCAATATGAACATTTTAAAATACTTCCTAATGAAAATATAACTCAAATGTACAATCATTTTTCAAACATAATAGTAGGATTGAGTTCACTAGGAAAGATTCTTACAAATGAAGAAATTGTAAGAAAAATCTTAAGATCATTAACTAATGTTTGGACCCCCAAAGTCACATCATTGAAGAAGCACATGATTTAACTCAACTTTTTATTGACAAATTAATTGGCTCCCTAATGGCTCACGAAATCAACATGGAAAGGTTTTCTGAAAGTTCATCGAAAAAGAAAATGCCAAATGCTTTGAAAGTTGCAGATTCCTCTTCCTCTGAACACTCAAAAGAGAAATCAGATGACATTGATGATGAAGCTATGTTGTCAAGGAAACTGCAAAGGATCCTCGCCAATAAGAAGAAGTTTGGTTCAAAGAGATTCTTCAAAAAGGAGAAGAAGAAGGAACCAACCTGATACGAGTGCAATCAACCAAGACATTACAAATTTGAATGTCCTAAGCTAAAGAAGAAGGATCAAGCAGAAAGATCTGAGAAGAAGAAAGGCAAAGAAAAGAAATTCAAAAGGTACAAGAAAAAGGCAATGGCAGCAACATGGGATACTGAATAAGCTACAAGTTCAGACTCTTCAAGCTCGAAATCTGAAGAAGAAGAACAAATCTAGCCCTCATGGCAGGACTGGATCAGGTTAATTCCGAAACCTCTTTTACATCATGTTCTGAATCAGATTCTGACAGTCTTGAAGATGCTTTCAATGAACTATATGAGAAATATAAAATAGTAGTAAAACAAATAAAAATAGTTAAGTTAAATTTACTTACTTAAGAAAAATCTAATACTTTCCTGAAAAATGAAGTAGAAATATTAGGACAAAACTTAACTAAAATTATAAGAGTAAATGAACTACTGTGTGAAGACTTAAAAAATAAAAATAGTAAAATCATGGAAATAGAATCCAATCTAAAAGAATTAAAGGATGAAGAAAAATTAAGAGAAGAAAATAACTATTTAAGAGCTACCATAGAGAAAATTTCTAACTGTAAAACATCTCTATTTATAAGACTAAAAGGTGCTAGGTCTGGTAAAAAGAAATATGGAGTAAGATATACACCTCCACATAATGAAGAAGATATTGTGTATCCTAAAAAATATCCAACTCCACAATTTGTAAAAGAAAAAGGAATTAAAAATCCTAGAAAAGTTAACCAATATGTTTGCAAACAAAAACAGAAATATAACAACACTACACACATAAAAAATACATTTGATCTATGTTGTAGTCACTGTAACCAGCTAGGACACACTGTCAGCACATGCACAACTAGACACTTGCGCTGGATTCCTAAGACTAACCATCAAGGACCCAAGAAAATTTAGGTACCAAAAGTTACAACTTAAGTTTGTTTGCAGGGTTGCCTGAGAGCATCCAAATGGTATTTGAATAGTGGGTGCTCAAGACATATGACAGGTGACAGAAAATTATTTACAAGTTTTAGAGATGAGATTGGTCAAGTCACTTATGAAGATAATGGAAAAGGCAAGGTGCTAGGATGTGGAACAGTAGGAACAAAAGAAAAGGATCTAATAGAAGATGTCATGTATGTAGAAGGATTGAAGCACAACCTCATTAGTATCAGTCAACTATGTGACAAGGGTCACTTGGTGAGATTTCATAATGATAAGTGCATTATTCAAAAGGATGGAAAAATAGTATTCGAAGCTCAAAGAGTCAAAAATATGTACACCCTACAACTAGCAAAATTAAAAGAAGTGAATTTATGTCTTGCAACCACCGAGAGTGAAGAAATTGACTTATGGCATAGAAGACTAGGACATGCAAGCACTTCAGTAATCAAAAAATTAATCAAGCATGATCTAGTTGAAGGTCTTCCGAAGATGAAACTAAAGAAGTCTGGAATCTGTACAGCCTGTGCAATGGAAAAGCAAACCAAGACATCATTTCAGTCTAAAACAGTAGTTACAACTTCCACGCCTTTGGAACTCATTCACATGGACTTATTTGGACCCATAAGAACAGTAAGTCTTGGAGGAAAATTGTATGGCTATGTGATTGTAGATGACTACTCAAGGTACACTTGGGTATCCTTTTTGGAAGCCAAATCAGAAACATTTTTAGTTTTTCTAAAGTTCAGCAAATTAGTATAGAAGAACCAAAAATTCCAGATAATCAGTATTAGATCTGATCATGGTGGAGAATTCAAGAATGAAGATTTTGTAAAGTTCTGTGAAGAAAATGGAATAGAACACAACTTCTCTGCACCAAGAACACCTCAGCAGAATGGAGTAGCAGAAAGGAAGAACATAACACTGCTGGACATCGCCAGAACTATGCTTAAAGAGTATAGTTTACCAAGATACTTCTGGGCAGAAGTAGTCAACACAGCCTACTACATCATCAACAGGTGCTTGATTAGACGAATCCTAAAGAAGACACCTTATGAGTTGTACAAGGAGAAAAAGCCAAACATCAGTCATCTTCGACCTTTTGGTTGTAAGTGTTTTATTTTAAATAATGGTAAAGGTAACTTAGGAAAGTTAGATGCTCAAAGTGATGAAGGTTTTCTGTTAGGATATATTTCAAAACTTAGAGGATATAAAGTATTTACTAGAAGAACCTTAACTGTAGAACAAACAGTACATATTTTATTTGATGAGACTAACCTTTCTATTAAGAGAATAGAAGAAGAAGAAGATTGTGTTGAAGATCTGTGCAGGGATCTAGAACAGACATCTCTTGAAGAAGGAGAGAAAGAAGAAGAAAAGGAAGATCCACCACTTGAGGAACATCAACAACAAGAAGAACCACAGGAAGGACTGCCTAGAGAATTGAGGTATCACAGAGATCATCCAAGAGAAAACATAATAGGTGATCCTCAAGATAGGGTAAGAACAAGATGTATGAACATTCCTTGTGATTTTTCTGTATTTGTCTCTTAAATTGAGCCTAGGACAATCAATGATGCATTGGCTGATGAATCTTGGATCCTTACTATGCAAGAGGAACTTAACCAGTTCCAATGCAACCAGGTTAGGACTCTTGTCCCTAGACCTTCTGACCATCCAGTTATTGGGACCAGATGGGTCTTTAGAAACAAAATGGATGAATCGGGAGTGATCACTAGGAACAAGGCCAGACTAGTAGTACAAGGGCATTCCCAAGAGGAAGGTATTGATTTTGATGAAACCTATACCCCAGTAGCTAGATTAGAGGCAATTAAAATTTTATTAGCATATGCATGCTCTTCAACATTAATTTATTTCAAATGAATATTAAAAGTGTTTTTCTAAATGGTTTCATAAAAGAAGAAGTTTATGTTGAGCAACCACCTGGTTTTGAAGATACTAAATATCCAAATCATATTTTCTGTTTAAAGAAAGCATTGTATGGTCTGAAACAAGCTCTAAGAGCATGGTATGAAAGACCAAGTGTTTATCTTATATCACATGATTTCATAAGAGGTAAAGTAGATAACACTTTATTTATTTGAGAAATTTTCAGAAGGAATCTTGATAGTACAAATATATGTTGATGATATTATTTTTGGTTCTACTAATGAATCACTTTGCAAATTCTTTGAAAATCTTATGCAAAGTGAGTTTGAGATGAGTATGATGGGTGAGCTTCATTACTTTCTTGGGTTGCAAATCAAGCAGACCAAAGAAGGTACTCACATTTATCAAACCAAATACATTTCGGATTTACTTTCTAAATGTGGTTTTGATAAGTGTAAGCCCTTAGAAACACCCATGAACTCAGGAATTAAGTTAGATAGTGATCCACTTGGCAAGAAAGTAGATCAAAAGATCTATAGAGGCATGATTAGATCATTACTCTATCTTACTGCCAGTAGACCAGATATAATGTTCAGTTTATGCTTGTATGCTAGATTTCAAGATGATCGAAAAGAATCACATGTTAATGTTGTTAAAAGAATTTTTAGATATCTTATAAACACAAGTAAATTGGGTTTATGGTATCCCAGATGTTCTAATTTTAAGTTGATTGGATATAGTGATGCTAACTATGTTGGATGTAAAATACACAGAAAAAGCACCAGTGGTACTTGTCAAATTCTTGCAGAATGCTTGATCATCTGGTCTTTCAGAAAGTAAAATTCAGTAGCCTTGTCCAAAACAGAAGCAGAGTATATTGCAGCTGGAAGTTGCTGCACTCAACTGTTGTAGATCAAACATCAACTTGAAGATTATGGTTAAACACTTCATAAGATTCCAATGTTGTGTGACAACACAAGTGCAATCAACTTGACCAAAAATCCTATCCAACATTCAAGAATAAAGCATATTGAGGTTAGACATCATTTCATCAGAGACCATATAACTAATGGTGATATTTTACTTGATTTTGTCTCTACAGATAATCAATTGACTGATATATTCACTAAACCTCCTCCTGAAGATAGATTTACATCAATTAGAAGAGAAATAGGTATGTGCAACCCTGATTGAATTACTTTGATGTATGATAAATTCATGTCTAAATTTCTAAAGTGTATATTAAAGTTCATTACAAATCTTTTCTAAGTCCTAGAACTGCGACTGTCATGAAGTCGGAGTTGTGAACATCCTTTTTGTATCAAACACTCCACAAAGAAATAATTAAAAAAAGAAAATGATTTTTTATGAACGACATATGAAAGAAGAAGAAGAATGGGTGAAGTGCGTGTGTGCACAATGATGGAGTGTAATCGCCAGGTACACGAGGGTACTGAAGGAGTGAGTGAGAGGCGGAGAGTACTTACCTTCACCCAAAGATTGCGGGAGATGAAGTTGTGGTGGGTTGACTTCTACTCCTCCAACTGGCTGGCCGGTAGAGAAGACTTTAGCTTGATAGTTACCTTGCAAAAGAGGAGAAAACAAGCAAACAAATGAAAAAAGAATTAGACTAAATAGTGAAGTATAAGATTCAAAGAAAATGTAATGGCATGGGCTTGAACACACCTTGTGGAGGTGGTGTTAAACCCCTAAAATGATGGGTGTGAAAGAAATGAAATGTGTGTGTGAATATGATGATTAGTGTGAAATGGATGAACTAATTGAAATGCAAACTAAATGAAGAACAAAAGATGAAATGTGAGGAGAAAAGGAGAAATGGTGAAGTGAGCCCACTGCAACGCCCGAATTGGAAGAAGCCTCCTCCTCCAAGGCACTTGAGAGATTGAAGAAGATTCCCAATGGAAGAAGACTTGAAATGGTGCTTGAGGGAGGATGGTTCTTCTCTTTGAAGCTTGGAGTCTGACTCTTCAGTGCGGCAGGGCTTCACCGTAGTGCTTGGGATCTCTCCAAAACTATAGCCTCGGGGGTCTTTTTATAGAGGAAAATTCCATGAATCGCGACAGACACAATAGTCACCTATTGATGTGAATCGCGACCTACCAAAGCGTCGTGTTTCATAAGATCGACTTGCTCCGATTAAGCCTTTCCACACATTGATTATAGCAGGTTTTATAATCGCGACGACATAAATCGACGCATTTCAAACACTTCTAATATTGATTAATTCTTTCCAAAATTAATAAATGAAAATATTAAATCGCGACGACCAGAATGGTCACGTATTTGAACAGAATCGATCTTCTGAAGGGAGTCGATCTTCATATGATAAAAGGTTAGAAACACGACGGACCATGTGGACGCGATTTTATTTAGCAAGAAAATCTTTCCAAAAAAAATTTCAGAATTTGCTGTAATTCGAAATTGGAAACCAATAAACACGACAACTTCTATGGACGTGATTCAAAATGTGGTAAGCGCCAGAAAAGAAAGTGTGATTCGCGATGGTTTAACCCATCGCGGATCAAACATCCTAAAACGCGACCACTGTGTCCGTAGCGAATCAGTTATGCTCAACAGACCCCTTTAAACCCCTAGAAAAATTCTTAAAAATCCTAGAACAATCCAGAAAAATGGAAAAATTACTCAAGAGGTTAATTGAAGAGAGCCACTTTGAGGTATTGCGGTATAACATGAAATGTACTTGATACATTGTCAAAATGGCGTGTCTACAGCTATCTCGCCTTGGCGTCTGCTTTACAAGGAAATGGAGCAGAATGACATGAAGTGAAAGCAATGAAATGAAGTGAATTGAGCGGAATGAAGTGGAGTGACTGAAAAGTAGACGCCAAGGTGTGACGAGACACGCCTCAACAACATATGACTGGAGCTTTTCCTCAAATCACCATAAGGCGGCTTGTAGAAAATCTCAAGAGATAACTCAATGTTTGGACGAAGGGAAAGGGTGTGCACGTGGACACGAAGGGAGAAAGATCAACTTCAAACGTCGGGGAGCATTTGACCATTAGGGCATGTGGGCATGAATCCTCTAAAATTATCACCTATGGACACAATCCGACAGGTTTGACCATTGGGGAGCATTTACCAGCTTGTGGACGTGCTGCAGCCAAGGTGGATCTATAAGAAAATAGATAAATTGACATAGGAATCCAAAACAAGAAGTTTCTCAAGAGATGATCTTCAAACATCAACAAGATAAATTGAGTACTTGACTCAGAATGGAATACTTCATGTTAATTGAAATTTAGAATAAGTTGTTCTCTTCAGTTAAGCACGAGAGTGGTTTTCCGGAAATGAGCTCAAAGTCCTACATGATGTATGCTGGGTTAAAATAAAAAGATTAAAATAAAAGAAAATATAAAATAATCAAGATAATATTGTTACGATGTCGAAGTCAAGATACCGGATGTGATCTGTCATCCTTCTTGCGAAGCATAACGGCCTATCCTCAAGTCATAAGAATCCTTTAAAATTATCATTGTTTTTTAGCGGTGGAGGGGAACGCAAATTTTAGATTCATCAGAGCCTCGAGGTCCTTGATATGATCTAATAAAGTATAACATATAGTACAATGCAATGATACCGTGGATTGGAGATTCGCCGAAGATGATCATGAAATGTACGGCGAGAGATGCGTATCCAAAACCTGCGCTCAAAGACCAATTAGCATTGATAAGCAACAAATAATGGAACATAAATATCAAAATAATGCTGCTTAAAATCGCGACAAGGTATGTGGACTCGTTTCACTTACCTGAATCGCGACGACCTAGGTGGTCGTGATTTACCTTTACCAGTCGCAGTGGAAGTCGAAGTGAGGTGCTTGAATCGCGACATATGTGTCGGTCGCGATTTTGAACTTCCACCCGAGGCTTGATTTCCTTGCCTGTTTTGCATTCCTTGCCATTCTTTGGGCTTGCCTCCAGGCTTGTGCAGCCATGGGGGTTTAAAAACACCCCTCCCCCCCCCCCTGCTCTTCTCATGCTTCCCAACCTCTCCAAAGTGCAAGAAACAAGCAATTAACCAAGAAGAAGAAGTGAGAAAGAATTGGAGCTATGGAGCATGCAGAAGCACCCCCATCCAATAAGCCAAGGGTTGAAGGTTTTCAAAGCCTGAGCAAGATAGATGGACACATTGGTAACTTATTCAAGCCAAACTGGTGAATTTATGTGATTTTTAACATGGATTTTGACTTGTTCTTGCCCTGTTCTTCATGTGTTCTTCATGTTCTTAATGAGTTATTCTTTCTCTTCTCCATTTTTCTTCTTTTCTTTTTTATTTTCTTCTTCTTCCAATACCCACTATGGCCGAACTTACCTACCCCAAATCAAAATCCTATGCTATCCCATGATCCCATGTGCCATACTCCATGCATGTGCCACCCTCATCTTGGCCAAACCAACCCATAATCATATGCTTCATATGCCATACTCCCTCTCCAAAACTCCCATGCGCATGTGTCATCCTCCTCTTAACCCATAGGACTACCCTTTCTTCCTGGGCAATAGACGGTATATGAGACTTCCATGGCTTCAAACATTGACCACCTTCATAATCCTAGACATGAAAGCCATCATGTCTAGGTGGGGAATCCAAAATTTAGCCGTCGACGCCAAAAGATATCATGAAATTCACCTTGATTTGGCGGCAATGGGGGCTTTGGTTGAGCTATGGCACCCTCAAACCCACACCTTCCTCTTCAAGACCTTCAAAGCAACCATCCTATTGGAAGAAGTTGAATTGTTATTAGGCTTGAAGTGGATGCGAAGAGGTGATGAGGATGAGATGGCAATCATGCCGAGGAGCTTTACAAGCAAGGCGGTGCTGGAGAGCTTCATGGATGCAAGGGCGGCCCAAGATATCCAAATCGGAAAAGGTATAAATCTGCAACAATTGGCGATTTGGACGATGAAAGAGATACCAAAGGCGAGGTATGACGAGAGACTGGAGAAAGTGATGAGAGGATTTGCCATATGCTTGGCGGGTGCACGGGTGCACTCCTCTTTCCATCGATAGACAACACACTTGAAGAGGAACAACTAAGCGAGGTGTGCGGCATATAGGAGGGAGAGAAACTGAGACCGGTGGTTCTAGCCTTCCTCTATAGCGAACTTACGGCGGCGAGCTTGGGTAGGCCTCCTTACGGTTCCATGTTGTTATTTACTTGTTGGACTGATCTACACTTTAAGTTTGATGTGAATAATGAGGCCACTAGCTCATCCCCCATCTTCTCTAAAAGTTCGCTCCGTCATATAGACGGTTTGGTGGGCTTAGAAGGGCGCGTGGCAAATCGCGTGCCACAACTCAAAACGCGGACAGATTGGCGTGATCACCTCCAAAGCATGCCCAGGAACGCGTTCACTTGTACTCCGACGCCTCTTCTAGCCAAGGACCTACGGGCGCGGCTAGCACCCGATGTGGAGTTGCGACTAATTGGGGTGACTGAATTCGTGCTCTACAACCCGCACCGCTGCCTGTCTCAACTCGGGCTTCCCCAGCACAACTTCGAGGGGTTGTCTCATCTACCGCCGATCAAGAGATGGGAGATTGGTACCAACAATGACGGAGAAGAGGCGGACACCATCAAAGTGTTGTGGAAGGTCTGCTCTTTCAGGCGGCCGGTCCCACATGTGGAGGAGGTGGAGGAAGAGTGGATGACTTATGTAAAGGAACTCATGAAAATCTAGTCCAAAGTGGCCATTTGTGAATGCCAAAATCAAGTCATCAATAAGAATTGAAATGCATCATTTACACGGCCAAATTTCGCTGTCTTACATGATTGTATCATCCAAACAACTTAGATTTTCTCCTCAAATTTGGCCCTCGGGTGAGCCTTTTGAATCGCGATGGACACAGGCGTCGCGCTTATCGTCTTGAAACACAACCAACCAGGCCGTCGCGCTTAGCCCTAAATCACGACCACCTGCCTCGTCGCGTTTCAATTGTACCACAAAAATTCAAAAAGTGTGCACCTTAAACTCAGCGCCGGGGCAATGATGGCTTTCTGAATCGCGATGACGGCCTCCATCACGTTTTAGTTAACCACGTGGAAATCGCGACGACTGTGTCCGTCACATTTTAAAACTGTCCCGAGGACTTAAAACACCCAAGAGCCCCGTCGTTCCCTCCTTTCGGCTCTCTCACGTCTCTCACACTCTCCCGTTCTCCCTCGTCTCTGATCTCTCCCTTCTCAAAGCTCTCTCTTGAGTCCCTCACTTCTCTTTCTCTAGCTGTTTCACCATGACGAAGGCGTTGGCGACCAAACGCTGGCGAGGAAATGGTTCTCCGACAGAGGAAGGGGAATCCTCGGCGCCGGCAACGGAGGCGATGGAGGAGGTGGTGGAGACTCCAAACATTCAAGCGAGGATGATGGTGGAGGAATTCCTTGCATTGGAGGATACACCGACGGCGGCAATGGAGGAGGAGGAAGCTCCGACGGCGGCGGCACCGGAGGAGGAGGAGGATGCGCCGGGAGGTAGACTCCGTCGAGGGAGGAGAGGATGGGAGGCGCCCCCTCACGGCGATTTGGTAAGCCCTTGTTCTCTCTCTCATATTTTATGCACCGGTGAAGGGGAAGGAGGGCCGGAGGAGGAAGAGGGGTGAATCGCGACACCAGTCATCGCGGTTCAAAGAACTGAATTGCGGCGGCCTTGGCCATCGCGGTTCACAATGAACCACGACCACCTCAGCGATGGCGATTCAAACTGAACCGCGACCACTGTTGTAACGTCGCACATTTTTTGGATCCTCGTGGATCCTCGCTTAGTGGTTGTGGAAGCCAGTGTGTAGCCAATGACGTGTGTTACATGTGTTTGCGCAGGTTCTGAGGCTTTGTGGGCCAGCAGGTTGGGTCCAAAGTGCTCATTGGTTCTCTGTCTGTGAACACGACAGGGCCTTGCATCGTGTTCTGAACGCGACAGGGCCTTGCATTGTGTTCTGAATGCGACGGTCCTGGGTGTCGCGTTCAGGTTACTGACGCTGGAAGGTCTTCGTCTGCATGTCCGCAGCGTGTCGTGCGTTGGGCGGACTTACTGACGTCGGTAGTGGGAAGGAGACAACCACCTACGTCGCGTTCTTGTCGCGACGGGAGGGTGCGTCGCATTCCCAACTCCGAAGCATTTGTAAGTAGGTCGGCCAAACAGAGCTCTAGGAAGCTCTGTTCGGCCAGGAGGAGGAAATTTTGCGGGTTTCTTGGGCGATTTGACGATTTGGGGTCGTATTTGGCGTGCTCTCGCCGCAAGGACATCGTACAGAGTGGGGGAAACGCCGAGTAGTTATCGTTCTTCACGAAGGTTGGGAGATTCTGCCCTGTTTTACACCGTGGATTGCATGTGATGCATGTATAGATGGTTAGTTGCGTTAAAAATGATAGATACCATGCTAGGACAATGATTAGAGCATGAAAAATGGGTTTTTACATTGTTTTACATGGTTTGCATGGAAGATCCGGAGATGGTATCCCAGATTAGGGTTCTTATCTGTGAAGGCGACGGACCTTCCTGTCGCGTTCTGAATGCGACAAGCCGACCCGTCGCATTCTGTTTCTGAACGCGACCTATCGAGGAGTCGTGTTCAGAAGGCGGTAGTAGCCCCTGTTACGTTAACAGTTTTGAGAGCTTTATGGTTGTGTATGATAGTGTAATTATCATATTATCGTTGCGTATTGTGCAAGGCATTGGTAAGCGGTGCATCGGCACTTGTAGTAAGTGGCATTTCTGAGTTTGTGTGGCTGTGCGTGCGAGACAAGTCGGGTATACGACGCCGCCCATGGTTACCTCTCGAGTCGGGTACCCCAGGTTCTTTGTGAGCCATGCACGTAGTGCTCAGGGTCTTGTCCCGTTACTTGTGTACCGCTTCGATCTGTGTCGTCTTCCTAGACACCCTCACTCCGTAGCTTGAGTAGTACGTCCGGCTGAGGGAAAGACGACAATGGGACAGCGGCTTGTGTGTTGTGGGTGTACTTAGTCGCTTGTAGCACGCTCTTGGTTGGGGGACGGACACCGGTAGATGTACTGGTCCGCAGTTAGTCCTTGTTTCCAATGCCTCACTTTAGGGTGCTCGGGCCAAAGACCTTAAAGGTGCAAGGCATGGAGTTGTAGTCGTGTGAGCTGCAGTTTTGGTGTGAGTTTGTCTCCATAGCTTGTTGGTTCTGTGTAGTGGAGCGGTAGCTGGACCTTTTGTCCTTAGCTACGAGGATGAGAGGTAGACCTGTGTTGCTTGTCCGGGTCTGTAGCAGATGTCGTGAACCAATCTTCGTGACTCGTGTTTGGCGTTACCCTTCTTAGCTCGTACTTCTGAGCGTAGTTTGCCGTTTATTTATTTAAGTTGAGTTGTTGTTATTAGCTTAATTTTATTTAAGCAATGTGATTATTATTCCATACTTAGTTAGACTTGTTAGCTATAAATAACTATGTTCTACCTCTGCTTCTTTTGTGTTTTGTGGTTTGCGGCTTTAAGGGAATTTCCCTACTAAGTCGGTGACTCGTGAGGCTCACTCCTTATTTCTTTTAGGTGAGGGAGAGCAAAAGGTTTCACGTCCGTCTTCTAGTCCGGAGCCACATCGTAGCGGTGTTGGGTTCACGCCTCCAGTAGTGTAATTTACTTTTATGTTGTGCCCAGGGGTATGCCCCAGGACTGTGTACTTGAGTTTGACTTTTGTTGAAATTTGGCTATGTAAATCCATTGTAAATATGTGTGAGATGTTGAATCTATATATATATATATATATATATATATATATATATATATATATATATATATATATATATATCAATGTGTTCCTTTGTGTTTTCACGGACTTGTGTGTGATATCCCTGGCGAGACTTCGACTTGTTCGTGGGAGGCGGAGTCGGATTAAGCTTGTTATTAGGTTAACAGGTTTGAACGACGTGGTCCATCACAGTTGGTATCAGAGCAAGGTCCATGTAAGTATAAAGGAACTAGGAGATTACATAGCCTAATTTTTACCTTAGTCCATTGCTGGTAGTTGACCCTGGTTTTGTATTGATTTCTAAGTATATATGTAGTTGGAATGTTGTTTGTGCAGGAATTTGAGATGGCTGACAAGAGAGACTGGGGAGGTGGGGGAGATGATCCAGAGGAAACCACTCATCAGTTGATCGAGTGGATATGGGAAAGTATAACTCGAATAAGAACAAGGTTGGACTAGCAGGGTCTAGCACAGCCAGCAGTAGCAAGGCCTTCAGTTGTTGAGGAGGCAAGACCAGTACCAGTTGTACCACCCTCACCACCACCAGGAGTGGAGGTACCTTTTGCGGTACCTGTGCCACCAGCACCAGCAGTGCGGCCAGCCGAGGAACCAACCATGCAGATTGAAAGATTTTTGAGATTGCAGCCACCTACTTATGCAGGGAGACCAATCCAGACACAGCTGAGGATTGGATTCATGAAATAGAAAGAGTCTTTGTGATTATGAGGTGTCCACCAGAAGATAGGGTAGTTTTGGCTACCTATCAGTTACGGGGTTTTGCACAGGAATGGTGGAGGCTACCTATCAGTTCGACGCTCAAATAGACATTCACCAAATTAGTTTAGTTTCAAACCATAGGAACTCAGATTTTGGGGTCTAAAATTAAAAATACTAATATGATCGGCACTCGATTTATTCCAATAAGGCCAAGGCGATAAAAAGGACTTATGAAAACTAACAGAGTTCAAATCAGACTTCCAATTTGAGTCGAGGCTTAAATACACAATCACCAAAATAGTTTAGTTTAAAACCATCAGAACTCAAGTTTAGGGATCGAAAATTAGAAACACTAAGTCGATCGGCCTCCGGTTTGTTCAAACACAGTCGGGGCGATGAGAATGACTTGCGAAAACTGAAGGATTTCATATTGGACTTCCAGTTTGAGCTGGACGTTCAAATACACATTCACTAAATTAGTTTAGTTTCAATTTCTCGAAACTCGAGCTTTGAGGTCCAAAATTAAAAATACCAATCTGATCGGCCCTCGATTTATTCCAACAAGGTCAGGGTGATGAGAATGACTTGTGAAAACTGACGGAGTTCAAATCGGATTGCAGTTTGAGCTCGATGCTCAAACACACAATCACCAAAATTGTTTAGTTTAAAACCATAGGAACTCAGGTTTGGGGATCGAAAATTAGAAATACTAATACCATTGGCCTTCGGATTATTTTGCTAAGGCTATGGCGAAGAGAATGACTTGTGGAAACTGTCGGAGTTCAAATCGAAGTTCCAGTTTAAGCTCGATGGTCAAATACACATTTACCAAATTAGGTTAGTTTGAAACAATCGAAACTCGAGTTTAGGAGTCGAAAATTAGAAATATTAATCTGATCAACCTTCGATTTGTTTAAACACGATTGGGACGATGAGAATCACATGTTGAAATTAACGGGCTTTAAATCGGACTTCCAGTTTGAGCTCGATGATAAAATACACCACCATCAAATTTGTTTAGTTTCAAACAATTAGAACTTGGGTTTGGCGGTCCAAAATTAGATATACTAATCTAATCGGCCTCTAGTTTGTTCCAGCACAGCCGCAACGATGAAAATGACTTGTGGAAACTGACGGATTTCAAGTCGGACTTCAAGTTTGAACTCGACGGTCAAATACACAATCACCAAATTAGTTTAGTTTCAAACCATCAGATCTCATATTTGGCGGTCCAAAATTAGAAATACTAATCTGATTGGCTTTCAATTTGTTCCAATATGGCCAAGGCAAAAAGAAAGATTTGTGAAAATTGACGGAGATCAAACCAGACTTCTAGTTTCGGCTCAATGCTCAAATATGCATTCACAAAATTAGTTTTATTTCCAACTTTCAGAGCTTGGATTTGGAAGTCAAAAATTAGAAATACTAATCCTATCAGCCTATGGTTTGTTCAAACAAGGCCGAGGCGATGAGAATGACTTGTAGAAACTGACGGAGTTCATATCGGACTTCTAGTTTGATCTCGACGCTCAAATACACAATCACCAAATTAGTTTAGTTTCAAACCATCGAAACTCAGTTTGAGGATGCAAATTTAGAAATACTAATACTATCGGGTTTGTTCCAATAAGGCCAGGGCAATGAGAATGATTTGTGGAAACTAACGGAGTTCAAATCGGACATGCAGTTTGAACTCGACGCTCAAATACACATTCACCAAATTAGTTTGGTTTCAAACCATCGGAACTCAGATTTTGGGGTATAAAATTTGAAATACTAATCTGATCGGCCTTCAATTTGTTGCCATAAGGCCTGGGCAATGAGAATGAGTTGTAAAAACTGACAGAGTTCAAATCGGACATTCAGTTTAACCTCGACGCTCAAATATACAATCACCAAAATAGTTTAGTGCAAAACTGTAACACCCCGAAAATTTAGTGACTTAAAATTTTAGAAATAAAGGAAAATTGTAACACGGAAAAATAATCCAACCATAAATTAAATAAACATATTGGAGAGACTTTCAATATCATGTATAATAACCCATTAACAAGATTGGGCTAATGGAGCACACTTGGCCCAAGAATAGAAATTGGGACAAGAAAATACCCAAAATTCGTGTATGTAATTATGCAGTGATTAGGGAGGGTAAATTAGGGTTAAAATAAGGGTGATTAGTCATGTAAGGTAAGCCAAAACCGGACCCAACCCTACGAGGAGGTTTCCTAAACCGTTGCTACCTCCTTTGGGTGAGAGAATCCCAGATTTTTTGGAAAGTAAAAAGTAGAATTCGCAGCCCCTTTCCTAGTTCCATTGGGACATGAATTAGAACTCTAAAACTATAAGTACTCCTCACAAAACATTTAGGGAAGGGTTAGCAACAAGTTGGGGTCGTGAGCAACCAGTTTGGAGCGCTGGAGGAGTGGAGAACGGCTGGGGAAAATGTGGTCTTCCTCAACCTCGCTCTGCATCAACCCAGAAATCTGCAGAGAGTTATTAGCATTCAAAGGTAGGTGTTCTCGGGCCAAAATTAAATAAAACCAATACCATCATGTAGTTCTTCGAGTCTAGGTTCATTTGCACTTGGTTTGACTAATTTTCATGGAGTATACATTGTGTATTCGTAGTTGTCCCTAAGTCTCGCACAGTTAGGGCTTTTCCCGTTCTTCTTATCGTGCACATGATTTGACACCGAATTAGACTAAACTTCCTTCATGAAAGTTCTTCTACTTGTAGTTACGATCATCTTTTATGTTGGACGTTTTGTCCAAACGTCTTTCGTTAGAGAGTTATAAGTGTGGTAAGAGAGTCGTTGTATGATACTGCAATTTCGGACTCTACTTAGCTTTATGTTCTTCATGTATTTCTTGGGATTCGAGACCGAATTAGATCAAACCCCAACATCAAAGTTCTTCTACTAGTTGTCCTCGTCATATTTTGTGTTGAACGTTTTATCTAAATGTCATTCGTTAGAGAGTTATAAGAGGGGTAAGTAAATTGCTGCATGAGATGTGTTTTCAGGTTACACTTGACCCATATGTTTTTCTAGGAAGGCCTCTAGTGTCGACACTACCTGATCTAGTATCGACACACTGTCCCAAATTAGCCTAAAAGGTGTTCTGAGAAGGCCTCTAGTGTTGACACTACTTGATCTAATGTCGACACACTGTCCCAGATTGGCACAAAAGGTTTTCTGGGAAGGTCTCTAGTGTCGACACTACCTGATCTAGTGTCGACACCCTGTACAGACCTGTTGACTGAGTTTTCTGGGAGCTGTCTCTAGTGTCGACACTACTTGATCTAGTGTCGACACTACTTGACCAGTTCTGCATTATTTTGCCTTGTGTTTGAAGCATTATGTCGACACCAGTAAGGGGTGTGTCGACACTACCCTTGCAAAAAAAATTACATATCTTGGGTCTGATCATTTCATGATGTCTACTAGCATGTGCATGATGTTATATAGTATGCATGGACCTAAAAGAAATCAACCCATTGAAAAAAAATGGTAATGATACGAATATGATTCTAATGTGTAATTGTGATTGTCTTTATGTTTATTGGATTATCTTGTGATCTTCCCTATTGTCAATTGATATGATAAGAATATGATGTGAATATGAGGATGAATACATGTTAGTATGGACTTGTTAGTGAAGTTAATATCATGATTTGCATATGAGTTTCAATAGTTACATGTTTTCCGGTGTTCAATTAATTAATTGTCCATATGCATACATGCTAAGAAAGATCCGTGACTCCTCACTTACACAATTGCACGAGTAGGCACACTCTTCTTGGGGAAATTGGGAGCTCTCTGCCGGTTATTCTGAATTGGTAGACTAGCGACATTTTCCTTAAGACCTCCGTAAGTCTCCGCTCTCTATGGATCTCTACATAGATGCCGAGCTGGCTGTACCATGAAGTACCCTGGAGATAGAAAGCACATGTCCTGCATACGATCTGTCTTTAGAAACACCCTCATGTCAAGACATTAATGGATTGTGAAACATGATACGTCGTTATACTGCCTTTTGTTCTCTTGAGCTATTTGTCATACCTTGACTCTATGAATGATCATGTTCCTTTTACTATGAGCTTGTCATTGAAACTCTGTAGCCATAATATGAATATGTTTGTTCGGCACAACGTGGGACTTCGGTCCATTTGACCAATGCCTGTGCAATAGGGGCCCTGTCTGGTCCTGGGGAGGAGCGCCCCAACGTACTTATTAACCGCGGGAGTATGGACTCTTGGTGCTTGGCATAGCACAATGAACATGCAAGATTGTGAAAATGTACCTTTGTTTGATATGATAAGTTTGATCTGATATGATATGATAAGATTTGATATGATACGTCTGATCATGTGAACGCATGATATCTATTTGAATATGGCCAATCTCTTTTGATACGATTCTACTCTTGAAATATATGTCCATTGTATATGCAACTCGACATTTGACCTGAAATATTTGTTCTACTATTCTATTCAATCTGTTAGTATTGCATGCATTGTCATCATATACATGTTCATATCTTGCCTAATTAAAATGTTAATCACGTATATTAGTGCCCGCACAATATTGAGATGTAAATCCTACTGAGCTAGTTCGCTCACCCTATCATCCTGCCCTTTTCAGGTAGTGATGAGGAACCAGTAGAGTCCGATGGGGCCGGGCAAGAGTGATGAGCACCCGCTATATGAGGAGTTGACAGTTTAGAAATAGACATTTGAGTAGTCGATGTATTAGAGAAACATTGTTATTGGAATAATGAACCCTTTTCAGTGAGTTCTTTCTATGTAAGGTCGTAATTAGTTGGATGAAATGGAATAAAGTATATTTTTGGTGACCATATTATAGTCTCAAATGTGATCTTTTGTTCAATCGTGACTCTGTACTATTCAACTGTGATACGTCTATTTGTATCGTTCACGTCTCCCGGTATTTATTCGCTGTTAAATATCGGAGCGTGACAAAAATCATCAGAATTCTGGTTTGGAGATCCAAAATTAGAAATACTAATCTGATTGGCCTCTAGTTTATTCCAATACGACCGAGTGATGAGAATGACTTGTGGAAACTGACAGAGTTTAAATCGGACTTCTAGTTTGAGCTCGAGGCACAAATACACAATCACCTAGTTAGTTTAGTTTCAAACCATTGAAACCCGAGTTAGGGAGTACAAAATTAGAAACACTAATCTGATCGACCATCTGTTTGTTCCAATATGATTGGGGTGATTAGAAAGACTTGTGGAAATTGATAGAGTTCAAATCGAACTTCCAATTTGAGCTCGACACTCAAATACGCAATCACCAAATTAGTTTAGTTTCAAACCATCGAAACTTGGGTTTGGGGGTCCAAAATTAGAAATACTTATCCAATCAGCCTTCGGCTTGTTCCAATAAGGCCTGGGCTATGAGAATGACTTGTAGAAACAGACGGAGTTCAAATCGGACTTCCAGTTTAAGATCGAGGCTCGAATACACAATCACCAAATTAGTTTAATTTCAAACCATCGAAAATCAGGTTTGGGGGTTCAAATTTAGAAATATTAATCCGATCGGCCTTCAGTTTGTTCCAACAAGACTAAGGCGATGAGAGTGACTTGTGGAAATTAATGGAGTTCAAATCAGACTTCCAATGTGAGCTCGACTCCCAAATACACAATCACAAAAATAGTTAGTTTAAAGACAATGGAATTCAGGTTTGGGGATCCAAAATTAGAAATACTAATTTGCTCGGCCTCCGATTAGTTCCAACTAAGCTAGGGCAATGAGAATGACTTGTGGAAGCTGACAGACATCATATTGGACTTATAGTTTGAGCTCGATGCCAAAAACACGATCACCAAATAGTTAGTTTAAAACTATTAGAACTCAAGTTTGTGGATCCAAAATTAGAAATACTAATCAGATCGGCCTTCGGTATGTTCCAACTAGGCCGGGGCGATGAGAATGACTTGTGAAAATTGACAGAGTTTAAATCAGACTTTCAATTTGAGCTCGAGGCTCAAATACACAATCACTAGATTAGTTTAGTTTCAAACCATCGAAACTCCAGTTTGGGGGTGCAAAATTAGAAATACTAATCTGATCAGACTTTGGTTTGTTCCAATAAGTCCTGGTTATAAGAATGACTTGTGGAAATTGACGGAGTTCAAATCGGACTTCTAATTTGAGCTCGACTCCCAAATACACAATCATGATAGTTTAGTTTAAAACCATCAGAACTCAAGTTTGGGGATCTAAAATTAGAAATACTAATCCGATCGGCATTTGGTTAGTTCCAACTAGGCCAGGGCAATGAGAATGACTTGTGAAAACTGACGGACTTCATATCGGACTTCCATTTGTGCTCGATGCTCAAATAGACATTCATCAAATTAGTTTAGTTTCAAACCATCGGAACTCGAATTTTGGGGTCCAAAATTAGAAATACTAATCTGATCGGCACTCGGTTTATTCCAATAAGGCCAAGGCGATAAAAAGGACTTGTAAAAACTAATAGAGTTCAAATCGGACTTCCAATTTATGTCGGGACATAAATACACAATCACCAAAATAGTTTAGTTTAAAACCATCAGAACTCAAGTTTAGGGATCGAAAATTAGAAACACTAAGTCGATTAGCCTCCGGTTTGTTCCAACACGGCCGGGGCAAAGAGAATGACTTGTGGAAACTGACAGATTTCATATTGGACTTCCAGTTTGAGCTGGACGTTCAAATACACATTCACTAAATTAGTTTAGTTTCAAATCCTCGGAACTCGGGCTTTGAGGTCCAAAATTAAAAATACCAATCTAATCGGCCCTCGGTTTATTCCAACAAGACCAGGGCGATGAGAATGACTTGTGAAAACTGACGCAGTTCAAATCGGATTGCAGTTTGAGCTCGACGCTCAAACACACAATCACCAAAATTTAGTTTAAAACCATAGGAACTCAGGTTTGGGGATCGAAAATTAGAAATACTAATGTCATTGGCCTTCGATTTGTTCCGATAAGGCTATGGCGAAAAGAATAACTTGTGAAAACTGTCGAAGTTCAAATCGGAGTTCCAGTTTAAGCTCGATGGTCAAATACACATTTACCAAATTAGGTTAGTTTGAAACAATCGGAACTCAGGTTTAGGGGTAAACTAAAAATACTAATCCGATCAACCTCTGATTTGTTCAAACACGATCGAGGCGATGAGAATCACATGTTGAAATTGACGAGTTTTAAATCAGACTTCCAGTTTGAGCTCAATGATCAAATACACCATCACCAAATTTGTTTAGTTTCAAACCATTGGAACTTGGGTGTAATGACCCGAGAACCCGACCCTCGGCCCACGCCGAGGACCCGATTTTCGCGATCGCCGCCCACGGATCCGGGGACCCGGAAGGGCTATAATCTATGTCTAACAGGATATGTAACGGAAGTAAACGTCAACTACTAATCTAGAAGTGTACGTGCGGAAACAGAAAAGAGAGTGAGACCACCACGTACCACTCTAAGTACAGTCCCAACGCACGCATGCTAGTACAAGTAAAAGGCAGGGAAAGAACAAGTCCCTTAGGGGCATACCCTGAGGGTGACGTACACTGAAGAAAGGGGAACCACTGCTAGCTACGGGGACTCTGACTACCGCCCCGTCTCCTCCGCCCGGCGTGCGCCCTGCCGCTGCTGAGAAGTCTCACCTGGGAAAAGGAGGGATGAGCTTCACAACAGAAGTTCAGTAGGGACTACCAATCTCCTACTGGCTCTAAACAGGCAGGAGAAATATATATATATATCAAATGAATGACAGCAGTTTATATCTTCTACCTACGAGCAGAAGTGCGGAAGCAAAACTACAACTAGCACGGTACGGAAAGTACACGTGATCGGAAACTCCGTACGACTGCTCGTCGTGACCACCACACGGCTAGCAAACACAGACGGAGGGAACTCCTCCTGGACAAAGAACACTAGCTACGGAAGCACTACCACTAGTCACAGTCAGGTGCGTCCACCGACGTCTTATCCTCGACCCGGGTCCTGACCCTCACGTCTCGTCAGAGCGAGGTAGGACACAAGTAACACAACAGTAACCGCCGTAGTCTGGCCGGACTACGGTCCCACGCCTGTCCTCTCTAAGCGGTTCTGGGGCCGCAAAGAGCGAGGCAGTGAGAAGAAGGACTCGCTGGCCTGTGCCGGGTAGAACTCCTAACTGTCCTCAGCGTCCCAGACCACCCACGAGAGCTCTGCAAGTGACTCACACGCCACTGTCCTAACCACCATTTTCCCCTAAGCTCCAGAGTCCGCCTGGTGGCTGCCAACTCGAGCACACTCGTAGCCCGGAATACTCCCTCAACAGGCTCCCGAGGATGGGGGTCCCAGGCAACGGTAACAACCTCTCACACGGGACAAGTCCTCAAGTGCCGAGCACCGGGCGAAAGACTAGCGTAGACCATACTAGGGAACTAGCACAGGTGCAACGGTACAGCAAAGCAAAGCGGAAACAGTGTCAGGCGAAAACCTGTCTCTCGGTCGATTACGCGACAAAACGGACCGTCGCGACCATGTAGCGACGCCCTAGCGTGTCGCGACCTTAACGCGACGCTCAGGAGCATCGCGACCACGTCGCGACCGGGCGCGCCGTCGCGACATGGTCGCGACCTCCGAGGCTGCCGCGTTTCCAGCCGAGCAGGGTTCCGGAGCAGTCCCTCCAGGAACCCTCCCCAAAACACGAAATACATTCACAAGGGGGAAGGGGATCATGCACAACATGCATTAAAAGCTATAAATCCACCAAACCACCCACGGTCCCTTAAAAGCATGGATCTACGCTCGAAGGAAACCTCACTCAACTCGAGCATGGAGTTCTCACACTCCCAAGCCCCAAACCACAAGGAAACCACGGTCTAGAGGGGAGGGGATCATGCTTAGGGCGAGAGGGTCGGACGTCCCTACCTCCACACGAAGAACGCACCCGTTGGGGCCTTCTCATAGGAATGGTCGTCTCCTCCTCGCACCGCACGCCACAAGCACAACCCCTGCACGAACGGCACGTCCACGCCCCAGCACAAGCACCACAAGCAAGGAGAAACACCGAGAAACCGCGAGAGAGCTCGAGCGGGAGAAGAAGAGGAAGAGGAAGAAGAGAGGGAAAACAGGGCGCGCTGTCGGTTTTAAACCGATGGCCCCTCAGACGCTGTCGCGACGCCTAGGAGCATCGCGACCATGTCGCGACCGCCCGCCATGTCGCGACAAAAAGCACGGTTAAACCTCGATGACCGAAAAATCAAACGTGGCGGCCTGGTAGGTCACGTCAACGTTGCACGACCCTACCACCCGACACGACCATTCTGACAGACAAGACAGCAGTCAAGCCGTGTCAGAACACAGTCGCGACAGCCAGGGTGACGCGACAAGGACGCGACGCTCACCCCCGTCGTGACACGAACCGCCAATCCTGTCGCGGCAGGCCGCTCTGGCGCGACCATGTCGCGGCCAGGGCGCCTGTCGCGACCTTGAGGACAGGGCCTAGGGCCCAAGGGGGCCGGGTCTTACATTGGGTTTGGCGGTCCAAAATTAGATATACTAATCTAATCAACCTCTAGTTTGTTCCAGCACAGCCGCAACAATGAAAATGACTTGTGAAAACTGACGGATTTCAAATCGGACTTCCAGTTTGAACTCGACGCTTAAATACACAATCACCAAATTAGTTTAGTTTCAAACCATCAAATCTCTGATTTGGCAGTCAAAAATTAGAAATACTAATCTGATCGGCTTTCAATTTGTTCCAATATGGTCGAGGCGAAAAGAAAGACTTGTGAAAATTGACAGAGATCAAACTGACCATCTAGTTTGGGCTCGATGCTCAAATATGCATTCACAAATTAGTTTTGTTTCAAACTTTTGGAGCTCAGATTTGGGAGTCTAAATTAGAAATACTAATCCTATCAACCTATGGTTTGTTCCAATAAGGCCGAGGCGATGAGAATAAGTTGTAGAAACTGACGGAGTTCATATCAGACTTCTAGTTTGATCTCGACGCTCAAATACACAATCACCAAATTAGTTTAGTTTCAAACCATCAGAACTCGGGTTTGAGGATCCAAAGTTAGAAATACTAATACTATCGGTTTGTTCCAATACAGCTAGGGCAATGAGAATGTCTTGTGGAACTAACGTAGTTCAAATCGACATCCAGTTTGAGCTTGACGCTCAAATACATATTCACCAAATTAGTTTGGTTTCAAACCATCGGAACTGGATTTTGGAGTATAAAATTCGAAATACTAATCTGATCGGTCTTCGATTTGTTGCCATAAGACCTGAGCGATGAGAATGAGTTGTAGAAACTGACAAAGTTCAAATCGGACATTCAGTTTGACCTCGACGCTCAAATATACAATCACCAAAATAGTTTAGTGCAAAACCATCAGAATTCTGGTTTGGAGATCCAAAATTAGAAATACTAATCCGATTGGCCTCTAGTTTATTCCAATACGGCCGAAGTGATGAGCATGACTTGTGGAAACTGACAGAGTTCAAATCGGACTTCTAGTTTGAGCTCTATACTCGAATACACAATCACCTAATTAGTTTAGTTTCAAACCATCGAAACCCGAGTTAGGGGGTACAAAATTAGAAACATTAATCTGATCGACCTTCTATTTGTTCCAATATGGTTGGGGTGATGAGAATGACTTGTGAAAACGGAGTTCAAATCGGACTTCTAGTTTGAGCTCGACACTCAAATACACATTCACAAAATTAGTAGCTTCAAACCATCAGAACTCGGGTTTGGGGGTCCATAATTAGAAATACTATCTGATTGGCCTCTGGTTTATTCAAACAAGGCCAAAGCAATGAGAATGACTTTTGGAATAAACGGAGTTCATATCGCACTTCTAGTTTGAGCTTGACGCTCACATACACATTCACCAAATTAGTTTTGTTTCAAACCATCGGAACTCAAGTTTTAGGGGTTTAAAATTAGAAATACTAATGCGATCAGTCGTCGATTTGTTCCAACACGGCCGGAACAATGAGAATGACTTTTGGAAATAGACGAAGTTCAAATCGAACTTGCAGTTTGAGCTCAATGTTCAAATTCACAATCACCAAGTTAGTTTAGTTTCAAACCATCGAAACTCAGATTTGGTGGTCCAAAATTAGAATTACTAATCTGATTGGCCTTCAGTTTATTCCAATATGGTCGGGGAGATGAGAGAATGACTTAGGAAAACTGGCGGAGTTCAAACCGGACTTCCAGTTTGAGCTCGACACTCAAATACACATTCACCAAATTAGTTTAGCTTCAAACTATCGGAGCTTGAATTTTGGAGTCTAAAATTAGAAATACTAATCAATCGGTCTCTGATTTGTTCCAAATATGGCTGAGACAATGAGAATGAATTGTGAAAACTGACGAAGTTCAAATCGGACTTCTCGTTTGAACATGAGGCACAAATACACAATTACCAAATTAGTTTAGTTTCAAACCATCGGAACTGCTCATGCTGTCCTAACCCTCAAGAAGAGAGTGTGCTACATTTATTTTTCAGAAGTAACACTGCCAGCTAGGTGTGGTCAGACCTGTCCCCTCTTCTTCAGTTCAGCAATATGGAAGTTACCACAGTGGCCGATGGTGTAACCTCCTTCTTAACACACCCAGAACGGACCACCACTGCTGAACGCCTTGCACGGTGCACTTTCATGGCAGCTCTGTGGGAAATTTGGTGCAGCAGGAATATGGCTAGATTCCAAGAGCAAGACATGTCTGCCAAGCATATCATCAACTGAACCATGTTATCCATCCGCACCGTCAGTACATCCTTTAAATTTTAGAAGATGTCGCAGCCCTGGTTAACTGCACTTCGTCATATCAGCAATGGGGTGCAGAAACTGAAAATAAACATCCCCACCGTTGTTAGATGGCTCACTCCACCGAAAGGGAGACTAAAGCTAAACGTTGACAGAGCTTTCAAGTAGACGTCGGGTGAAGCTGGAGGAGGGGGCATCCTCCGCGACCACAAGGGTAACATGTGTTGCGCCTTCGCCAAGGCCTACCATGGGCTTAACTCCAGTCTCGCTGCAGAAGCTCTTGCACTCAGGACGGCCTCTTAATTTGCTATAGCAGGGGTGTCTCCGAGGTGATGGTGGAGATTGATTCCCTCAACCACCTACACATTGTTACTGGGCAGCTCCCTTGCCCATGGGAACTTGCTTGCATTTTGCAAGATGTGGCTGCCAAGACCCAAAACCTAAAGGACGAAATTACATATGCACCTCGGGAAGCAAACAAGGTGGCGGACTGCCTTGCTGGTCATGCACCCTCCTGTCCTCATCTTGTCACGTGGAACTCTTGGGCTGATCTCCCCACTTTTGTAAAGGACCCCTACCACCTTGATAAGGTAGGGTGCCCTTTTATCAGGCCCTAAACCACTTTGTACCCCACATTCACTATCATCTAATATATATAAACACACCCCCTAGCTGCCTGGTGAAGGTAGTGACCCTCTCACACTGTGAGGATGCCCCTACCATCTCCTTTTGGTTAGACTATATTCAAAAAAAAAAATAATTGAAACTCAGGTTTGAGGGTCTAAAATTAGAAATACTAATCTGATCGTTGTTCCGTTTGTTTCAACATGGTTAAGGAGATTAGAATGACTTGTGAAAATTGACGGAGTTCAAATCGAACTTCCAATTTGAGCTTGATGCTCAAATACGCAATCATCAAATTAGTTTAGTTTCGAACCAACAAAACTCGGATTTGGGGTCTAAAATTAGAAATACTAATCCAATCAGCCTTCGGTTTGTTCCAACAAGGTCTGGGGGATGAGAATGACTTATGGAAATAGACGGAGTTCAAATCGGACTTCCAATTTGAGATCGAGGCTCGAATACACAATCACCAAATTAGTTTAATTTCAAACCATCGAAACTCAGGTTTCGGGGTTCAAATTTAGAAATATTAATCCGATCGGCCTTCAATTTGTTCCAACAAAGCTAGGGCGACGAGAGTGACTTATGGAAATTAATGGAGTTCAAATAAGACTTCCAATGTGAGCTCGACTCTCAAATACACAATCACAAAAATAGTTTAGCTTAAAACCAATGGAACTCAGGTTTGGGGATGCAAAATTAGAAATACTAATTTGATCGGCCTCCGGTTAGTTCCAACTAGGCTAGGGCAATGAGAATGACTAGTGGAAGTTGGCGGACATCATATTGGACTTACAGTTTGAGCTCGACGCTAAAAACACAATCACCAAATAGTTAGTTTAAAACCATTAGAACTCAAGTTTGTGGATCCAAAATTAGAAATACTAATCAGATCGGCCTTCGGTATGTTCCAACTAGGCCGGGGCGATGAAAATGACTTGTGGAAACTGACAGAGTTCAAATTAGACTTTCAATTTGAGCTTGAGACTCAAATACACAATCACCAAATTAGATTAGTTTTAAACCATCGACACTCGAGTTTGGGGGTCCAAAATTAGAAATACTAATCCAATCAGACTTCGGTTTGTTCCAATAAGTCCTGGTGATAAGAATGACTTGTGGAAATTAACGGAGTTCAAATCAGACTTCTAGTTTGAGCTCGACTCCCAAATACACAATCATCAAAATAGTTTAGTTTAAAACCATCAGAACTGAATTTTGGGGATCCAAAATTAGAAATACTAATCCGATCGGCATCTGGTTAGTTCCAACTAGGTCAGGGCAATAGGAATGACTTGTGGAAACTGACGGACTTCATATCGGATTTCCAGTTTATGCTCGACGCTCAAATAAACATTCCCCAAATTAGTTTAGTTTCAAATCATTGGAACTCGAATTTTGGGGTCCAAAATTAGAAATACTAATCTGATCGGCACTTGGTTTATTCCAATAAGGCCAAGGCGATAAAAAGGACTTGTGAAAACTAACAGAGTTCAAATCGGACTTCCAGTTTGAGTCAAGGCTTAAATACACAATCACCCAAATAGTTTAGTTTAAAACCATCGGAACTCAAGTTTAGGGATCGAAAATTAGAAACACTAATTTGATCAGCCTCCGGTTTGTTCCAACACGCTGGGACGATGAGAATGACTTGTAGAAACTGACGGATTTCATCGTTCAAATACACATTCACTAAATTAGTTTAGTTTCAAATCCTCAGAACTCGGGGCTTTGAGGTCCAAAATTAAAAATACCAATCTGATCGGCCCTCGGTTTATTCCAACAAGGCCAGGGCGATGAGAATGACTTGTAAAACTGACGGAGTTCAAATCGGATTGCAGTTTGAGCTTGTCGCTCAAACACACAATCACCAAAATCGTTTAGTTTAAAACCATAGGAACTAGAGTTTGGGGATCGAAAATTAGAAATACTAATGCCATTTGCCTTCGGTTTGTTCCGATAAGGCTTATGGCGAAGAGAATGACTTGTGGAAAATGTCGGAGTTCAAATCGGAGTTCCAGTTTAAGCTCGATGGTCAAATACACATTTACCAAATTAGGTTAGTTTGAAACAATCGGAACTCGGGTTAGGGGGTCCAAAATTAGAAATACTAATCCGATCAACCTCCGATTTGTTCAAACATGACCGAGGCGATGAGAATCACATGTTGAAATTGACGGACTTTAAATCGAACTTCTAGTTTGAGCTTGATGACCAAATATTCCATCACCAAATTTGTTTAGTTTCAAACCATTGGAACTTGGGTTTGGCGGTCAAAAATTAGATAAATTATTCTGATCGACCTCTACTTTGTTCCAACACGGCCGCAACGATGAAAATGACTTGTGAAAATTGACAGATTTCAATTCGAACTTCAAGTTTGAACTCGACGCTCAAATACACAATCGCTAAATTAGTTTAGTTTCAAACCATCAGATCTGTGGTTTGGAGGTCCAAAATTAAAAATACTAATTTGATCGGCTTTCAATTTGTTCCAATATGGCCGGGGCGAAAAAAAAAACTTATGAAAAATGAAGGAGATCAAACCGGCCTTCCAGTTTGGGCTCGATGCTCATATATGCATTCATAAAATTAGTTTTGTTTCAAACTATTGAAGCTCGGATTTGGGAGTCCAAAAGTTAGAAATATTAATCATGTCATCCTATGGTTTGTTCCAACAAGGCCGAGGGGATGAGAATGACTTGTAGAAACTGACGGAGTTCATATCGGATTTCTAGTTTGATCTCGACGCTCAAATACACAATCACCAAATTAGTTTACTTTCAAACCATCAGAACTCGAGTTTGAGAATCCAAAGTTAAAAATACTAATACTATTGGGTTTGTTCCAATAAGGCCAGGGCAATGAGAATGACTTGTGGAAACTAACGGAGTTCAAATCGGACATCCAGTTTGAGCTCGACGCTCAAATACACATTCACTAAATTAGTTTGGTTTCAAACCATCGAAACTCAGATTTTGGGGTACAAAATTCGAAATACTAATCCGATCGGCCTTCGATTTGTTGCCATAAGGCCTGGGCGATGAGAATGAGTTGTAGAAACTGACAGAGTTCAAATCAGGCATTCAGTTTGACCTCGACGCTCAAATATACAATCACCAAAATAGTTTAGTGCAAAACCATCAGAATTCTAGTTTGGGGATTCAAAATTTGAAATACTAATCCAATTGGCCTCCAATTTATTCCAATACGGCCGAAGTGATGAGAATGACTTGTGGAAATTGATAGAGTTCAAATTGGACTTCTAGTTCGAGCTCTATGCTCAAATACACAATCACCTAATTAGTTTAGTTTCAAACCATCGAAACCCGAGTTAGGGGGTACAAAATTAGAAACACTAATCTGATCGGCCTTCTGTTTGTTTCAATATGACTGGGGTGATGAGAATGACTTGTGAAAACTGATGGAGTTCAAATCGAACTTCTAGTTTGAGCTCGACGCTCAAATACACATTCACAAAATTAGTAGCTTCAAACCATCAGAAATCGAGTTTGAGGGTCCATAATTAGAAATACTAATTTGATTGGCCTCTGGTTTATTCAAACAAGGCCAAAGCAATGAGAATGACTTTTGGAAACAGATGGAGTTCATATCGCACTTCCAGTTTGAGCTTGACGCTCAAATACACATTCACCAAATTAGTTTTGTTTCAAACCATCAGAACTCAAGTTTGGGGGTTCAAAATTAGAAATACTAATGCGATCGGCCGTCGATTTGTTCCAACATGGCCGGAACAATGAGAGTGACTTTTGAAAACTGACAAAGTTCGAATCGGACTTGTTGTTTGAGTTCAATGCTCAAATACACAATCACTAAATTAGTTTAGTTTCAAACCATCGAAACTCGGATTTGGAGATCCAAAATTAGAATTACTAATCTGATTGGCCTTCGGTTTATTCCAATATGGCCGGGGCGATGAGAATGACTTAGGAAAACTAACAGAGTTCAAACCAGACTTCCAGTATGAGGTCGACGCTCAAATACACATTCACCAAATTACTTTAGCTTCAAACTATCAAAGCTCGAATTTTGGAGTCCAAAATTAGAAATACTAATCCAATCGGTCCCTGGTTTGTTCCAAATACGGCCGAGGCAATGAGAATGAATTGTGGAAACTGGCGGAGTTCAAATCGGACTTCTCGTTTGAGCACGAGACTCAAATACACAATTACCAAATTAGTTTAGTTTCAAACCATAGGAACTCAGGTTTAGGGGTTCAAAATTAGAAATACTAATCCGATCGTTGTTTCGTTTGTTCCAACATGGCCAAGGAGATTAGAATGACTTGTGAAAATTGACGGAGTTCAAATCGAACTTCTAATTGAGCTCGAGACTCAAATACGCAATCACCAAATTAGTTTAGTTTCAAACTATCGAAACTCGAGTTTGGGGGTCTAAAATTAGAAATACTAATCCAATCGACCTTCGGTTTGTTCCAACAAAGCCTAGGCGATGAGAATGACTTGTGGAAATAGATGGAGTTCAAATCGGACTTCCAGTTTAAGATCGAGGCTCGAATACACAATCACCAAATTAGTTTAATTTCAAACCATCGAAACTCGGGTTTAAGGGTTCAAATTTAGAAATATTAATCCGATTGGCCTTCAGTTTGTTCCAACAAAGCTAGGGCAATGAGAGTGACTTGTGGAAATTAGTGGAGTTCAAATCAGACTTTCAATGTGAGCTCGACTCCCAAATACACAATCACAAAAATAGTTTAGTTTAAAACTAATGGAACTCAGGTTTGGGGATCCAAAATTAGAAATACTAATTTGATCGGCCTTCGGTTAGTTCCAACTAGTCTAGGGCAATGAGAATGACTTGTGGAAGCTGACGGACATCATATTGGACTTACAGTTGGAGCTCGACGCTAAAAACACAATCACCAAAATAGTTAGTTTAAAACCATTAGAACTCAAGTTTGTGAATCTAAAATTATAAATACTAATCAGATCGACCTTCGGTATGTTCCAACTAGGCTGGGGTGATGAGAATGACTTGTGGAAACTGACAGAGTTCAAATCAGACTTTCAATTTGAGCTCGAGGCTCAAATACACAATCACCAAATTAGTTTAGTTTCAAACCATCGAAACTTGAGTTTGGGGGTCCAAAATTAGAAATACTAATTCGATCAGACTTTGGTTTGTTCTAATAAGTCCTGGTTATAAGAATGACTTGTGGAAATTGACGGAGTTCAAATCGGACTTCTAGTTTGAGCTCGACTCCCAAATACACAATCATTAAATTAGTTTAGTTTAAAACCATCAGAACTGAAGTTTGGGAATCCAAAATTAGAAATACTAATCCGATCGGCATCTGGCTAAATCCAACTAAGCCAGGACAATGAGAATGACTTGTGGAAACTGATGGACTTCATATCGGACTTCAAGTTTGTGCTTGACGCTCAAATAGACATTCACCAAATTAGTTTAGTTTCAAACCATCGGAACTCGGGTTTTGGGGTCCAAAAATAGAAATATTAATCTGATCGGCACTCGGTTTATTCCAATAAGGCCAAGGAAATAAAAAGGACTTGTGAAAACTAATAGAGTTCAAATCGGACTGGCAATTTGAGTCGAGGCTTAAATACACAATCACCAAAATAGTTTAGTTTAAAACAATCGGAACTGAAGTTAGGGATCGAAAATTAGAAACACTAATTTGATCGGCCTCCGGTTTATTCTAACACGGCCGAGGCGATGAGAATGACTTGTGGAAATTGACGAATTTCATATTGGACTTCCAGTTTGAGCTGGACGTTTAAATACACATTCACTAAATTAGTTTAGTTTCAAATCCTCGGAACTCGGGCTTTGAGGTCCAAAATTAAAAATACCAATCTGATCGGCCCTCGGTTTATTCTAACAAGGCCATGACGATGAGAATGACTTGTGAAAACTGACGGAGTTCAAATCGGATTGCAGTTTGAGCTCGACGCTCAAACACACAATCACCAAAATTGTTTAGTCTAAAACCATAGGAACTCAAGTTTGGGGATCGAAAAATAGAAATACCAATGCCATTGGCCTTGGGTTTGTTCCGATAAAGCTATCGCGAAGAGAATGATTTGTGAAAACTGTTGGAGTTCAAATAGGTTTCCAATTTAAGCTCGATGGTCAAATACACATTTACCAAATTATGTTACTTTGAAACAATTAAAACTCGGGTTTAGGGGTCCAAAATTAGAAATACTAATCCGATCAACCTCCGATTTGTTCAAACACGACCGGGGCGATGAAAATCACATGTTGAAATTGACGCGCTTTAAATCAAACTTCCAGTTTGAGCTCGATGATCAAATATACCATCACCAAATTTGTTTAGTTTCAAACCATTAGAACTTTGGTTTGGCGGTCCAAAATTAGGTATACTAATCCGATCGGCCTCTAGTTTGTTCCAGCACGGCCGCAACAATGAAAATGACTTGTGAAAACTGACAGATTTCAAATCGGACTTCCAGTTTGAACTCGACGCTCAAATACACAATCACCAAATTAGTTTAGTTTCAAACCATCAGATCTCAAGTTTGGAGGTCCAAAATTAGAAATACTAATCTGATCGGCTTTCAATTTGTTCCAATATGGTCGGGGCGGAAAAAAAAAGACTTGTGAAAATTGACGGAGATCAAACCGGACTTCCAGTTTGGGCTCGATGCTCAAATATGCATTCACAAAATTAGTTTTGTTTCAAACTATCAGAGCTCGGATTTGGGAATCTAAAATTAGAAATATTAATTCTATCAGTCTATGGTTTGTTCCAACAAGGCCGAGGCGATAAGAATGACTTGTAGAAACTGACGGAGCTCATATCGGACTTCTAGTTTGATCTCGACGCTCAAATACACAATCACCAAATTAGTTTAGTTTCAAACTATCGGAACTCGGGTTTGAGGATCCAAAGTTAAAAATACTAATACTATCGGGTTTGTTCCAATAAGGCCAGGACATTGAGAATGACTTATGGAAACTAGCGGAGTTCAAATCGGACATCCAGTTTGAGCTCGACGCTCAAATACATATTCACCAAATTAGTTTGGTTCCAAATCATCGAAACTCGGGTTTTGGGGTCCAAAATTAGAAATATTAATCTAATCCGCCTTCAATTTGTTGCCACAAGACCAGGGCAATGAGAATGACCTTTAGAAATTGACAGAGTTCAAATCGGCCTTTCATTTTGAGTTCGACAATCAAATATACAATGATCGAAATAGTTTAGTTTAAAACTATTAGAACTCAGGTTTGGGGATCCAAAATTAGAAATACTAATCTGATCGGCCTCCGGTTTGTTCTAATACGGCGAGGCGATGAGAATGACTTGTGAAAACTGACGGAGTTCAAATCGGACTTCTAGTTTGAGCTCGATGCTCAAATACGCAATCACCAAATTAGTTCAGTTTCAAACCAACGCAACTCGAGTTTTGAGATCCAAAATTAGAAATACTAATTTGATCGCCTCTAATGTGTTCCAACATAGCCGGGGCGATGAGAATGACTTGTGAAAACTGACGGAGTTCAAATCGGACTTCTAATTTGAGCACAGGGCTCAAATACATGTTGTCGTAGGCCGCCTTAAGGGCATTTTAGCCTCAAGATTTTCATTTATTTTATTATGTTTTAGTTAAGCGGGTCATTGTTTGTAATTTGCCCCCTTTACATAGAGGCAAACTTGTCCCCTTTTTTGTTTCACATAATAAAATTGGGTTTGGGAAGGGAGAGCCCTCATAGTTAAGCGTGTGGTTCCTCCCCTCATAGCCTCCCTCTTCCGACCTCCATCTCTTCCACCTTTTCCCATCTCTCTTGTCTATTCTTTCCTCCTTGATCAATACACAATCACCAAATTAGTTTATTTCAAACCATCAGAACTCGGGTTTGGGGGTCCAAAATTGGAATTACTAATCCGATTGGCCTTTGATTTGTTCCAACATGGCCAAGACGATTAGAATGATTTGTGAAAATTGACGGAGTTCAAATAGGACTTTCAGTTTGAGCTCGACATTTAAATACATAATCACCAAAATAGTTTAGTTTAAAACCAGCAGAACTCAGGTTTGGGGATCCAAAATTATAAATACTAATCCGATTAGCCTTCAGTATGTTCCACCTAGGCTGGGGCGAGGAGAATGACTTGTAAAAACTAACGGATTTCAAATCGGACTTCTAGTTTGAGCTCGAGGCTCAAACACACAGTCACCAAATTAGTTTAGTTTCAAACCATCGAAACTCGGGTTTTTAGGTTCAAAATCAGAAATACTAATCCGATCGACCTTCAATTTGTTCCAACAAGGCCAGGGCGATGAGAATGATCTGTGGAAATTGACGGAGATCAGACTTCCAGTTTGAGTTCGGCTCCCAAATACACAATCACCAAAATAGTTTAGTTTAATACCATCGCAACTCAGGTTTGGGGATCCAAAATTAGAAATACTAATCCGATCGGCCTCCGGTTAGTTCCAACTAGGACGACGCAATGAGACTGACTTGTGGTGTAAGGCCCTTGATTTTTATCTTGAGTGTTTGCTTATGTATATATGCGTATATGAGTACATACTATTGATGTATAAAGTATTGTGCATAATATTATATATATATATATATTGCATGAGTAAATAATATTGTGATGTATGTATTGTGATGTATGCATATATATATATATATATATATATATATATATATATATATATATATATATATATATATATATATATATATATATATATATGATGTATATAGTTCTGCAGTTTTAAGTTATGTGCAGACGACTTGTTGGCGTCAACATCAGTTGACGTTGACCATAAATCAACGGCCACATCGATGGACGCCTACTAAGAAATGGGCGGCTATTGATGTTGACGTTTACCTCTCAGATCTGTTGCGATTTCAGATCCGGAAACGCCCCCGGAAATGTCGCCCTCTGATTTGGAAACTGTTCCCCAACGGTAACCTAGCCTAACCCTTATACGTATCCGACCCCCAACCCTTTATATTGTCTAGTTTTCGGCCAAGTCTGTCTTTTTGACTCTTGGGTCAAAAACCTAGACTTTCTGTGTGAAAACTTGTTTTGGAACTCTTCGATCCGGCTACTGGAGGCTTCAATCGACGATCTAAATCGACTGGAGAGGACTCTGAACATCTGGGAACGACTTCCCCACGCTAATGTGCAGTGAAGATCAACAGGGAAACCGGATAAAGAAGGATTTGAAGGCTCTTTGGCTCTGACCGAGGAGAACTTCTTCAACTTAAAACATCGATTGGGGAATTTATCCAAGGCATGTAACCCAACCACATCATCCCTACATGTGTCTAGTATGTCCCAGAAATTTTACGGATTTTTCTCGTGTCCTGGAACCCCCATTCAAGTGATCTTTTGACGTTCAGTCTGTGTTTTGCACAGACAGGAACTTAACGACAGGATCTCTTGCCGTTAAGATCTTAAGTTGGCAACGATCTTTGTTGCCGTTAACCTGATAAACGGCCACCCCTTGCCGTTTAGTTCTTCAGACAGAAACAGTTGGTCTGTCTGCCCTTTATAACTTATTTTTCGGGATTTTGTGCATGAGGATATATGGTAAATTTTGTATGTTATAAATATATATATATATACCATGGAGTATGGTATGAAATTTTGATGAATTTTCGTTTACTGCAATAATTACTGGGAATTTCTGAAATATTGTTGTAAGCATGTTAAATCACTATTACATGATTTTGTGATAAAGCTTGATGTCATAAATTTTCTATGGTAGTTAAATCATCATCAAAATGTTCTGTTATAATTTGATGAATTTCCAATGGATGTATAAATTATTACATTTTTCTGAATTGAAAAACAGTGAGCATGCCTATTTAGTGTAAACAATTTTATAAATAGGGTGAAAATAATGAAAACCCCAAAAATTAGTGTATGTTTAGTACGGTCAGCATGCAGGTGTAGCATGAACTATAGATCTAAATTATAACAATTATGTAAATTTAGCTAGTTTAACCGTAGATAATATCACTCTTTGAACATTATTAAATAGTGGATATTTCAGAAAATTATGAAACCTCATATATGTGATATGTGAACAGTAAATGACCTGTGGTTAAATTTTCACGTTCATTGGATAACAGTAGGTACCGATTACAATATTTTCATCATGAAAAGGGTATGATTTAGTGTAATTAAAAATGATTAATGTAATTACAGCATGATATGAATCAATTAGTTGTTGTGACTAATTTAGTTCTATTAACAGTAGTACCATGATAGGGAACCTGAACCATGTGCATGAATGTGAGAATGAGAATAACGAATTAAAATGGTGTGAAATTGTGTGTGTGTTTAAATGGAAAATGTGTAAATGTGTCAATGGGTGACACTGCTACTTAGAGGGTTGTGGAACTGTACTGTGGTAAAGTCCCTACGGGAAGGTTCATAGTGTGTGATGTCCCACGGGCATTGGGATTAAATCCTGGAGGCGAACAAGTATCGCTGGTTAGGGTGGAGAGTGTTTCTCCCGGTTCTGCGCAGTAACTAAGATGCATCACTGGAATGCCCAGGTGATAGATATGTGTTGTGATTAGTGTGTGTCCTTCTAATGGTGGTTTGGGCTATGTGTCACGGCATTTAAATAATGTGAAATGTGTTTAAAGGAATATGCATGTGAAAACTGTGAAATTGTGTAAATGATTATATGTTAATATGAACTCTTGTATTAGCATGTGAAATGATAACTTCTTAAATGAATATGTTATGTACATAGCAAAACAGCAAGCTTTTCATGTGTATAAATGTGTTATTAATGTGAATATATTATAGAATCCATGCTAGAATTGTCTCTTTCTTTATGTGCATAAACTCCATGTTTAAGATGACAAATGTTAACATGTGAATATATAAATGTAGTTAAATGAAACTTAGTTTAACATATTGATAAATGTGTAGAGAGCATGTGATAGGCTTTAAGTTATTGAACATTTTGTACTAAACAATTTTCATGTGTAACATGTGTAGAAATCATGTTTAGGTTCTATTTGCATAAATAGCTAAATCCATGCTTATATGTGATTGTGTGGTGTGAGAATGTGATTGTTAGGTGATGCATGTAAGTTTAATGTGTTTAGAGTTACTTGTTGAGTTCTTTTGGACTCATTCTTGCTCGGCGTACAGGTGCAGATGTTTCTACTTCTTCCGAGGAAGTCGTTAGGAGCGACTCGGAGCGGGAGTAGGAGACATTGTGGATTTAGCATTGTATTTTCATTTTCTTAAGTATGTAATAAAGGACTATGTGTAGTCTTATGTGGACAATGTACTTAATTCATTTGTTTTAGTTATGAAATGTCTAGTTTCTTTTCCTCTATATGGACTGTGGATAAAATGTGGATGATGGAATAAGATAGCTCATTCAATTCTTTCTTTTCCGCTGTCATGTGATATTTATATTGTGTATATTTCAGCCTATCATACTAGTGTTGGGTAAATGTCCCACTGTGGCGACGCTTTCTATATCACGTGAGTTGGTAGAACCGTACCGATATAAAGAGGGTCATTACAGATATTGGTATCAGAGCGTCAGATTGAAATTGTACATAAATATGCACATACCATCATCTTCATTGTATGCTAAGTCTGTGTAGATTGTCCACATAGATAAGTAATAGTTAGAAATTAGATAGTCTAGTTCTAAATTGTGATTAAATCATTTGCAGGATATGGCTTCGCGTGGTAGGCGAGGTGTTCCTGCTCGTGAGGGTGAGTAGAGGAGAGATGAGCTTCGGCGAGAGGATCAGGGTGAGCAGCAGGCCCATGCACCCCATGGTCATGTACTTCCCCACCGCCACCAGTAGACTATGGAGTGTTCATGCAGGGTTTAGTGCAGGCCATGCAGACGCAGGCCCACACTCAAGCTGCACTCCAGGCTCAGCTGGAGGCTCAGGTTAGAATAATAAGATAAAGTAGTCTATTTTATTAAATGCATGTTTGATATGTTATATGTGTTGCTTATGATGCTTGTTGAGGCTCAGGTGCCAACTCCCCAGGCTGACCATGGTGAACCCTCCATCATGGAAAAGTTCAAGAGGATGTCGCCACCCTCTTTTAAGGGGGAGAGCGATCCGTTACTTGCTGAGAGCTGGATGAGGGAGATCGAGAAGATCTTCCGGGCTATTAGGTGCACTAAGGATGACAAGGTGACTTTAGCCACCTATATGCTACAGGTATGTGTAATTTAATTCGGTGGTTATTTCTTTAAGTGTAGATTATGTTGGTTAGTCCTTATGGATGGTTTTGGCAGGAGCGAGCCGACGTGTGGTGGTCCTCATTACTACGTACTCGGTTCGAGGATGGTGCTGTGGAGGTTGGTTGGGATGAGTTCGTGAGGCTATTCCGAGCCAAGTTTGTTCCGGAGCACATCCAGGACAAGATGGAGCAGGAGTTCCTCTCTTTGACTCAGGGCTCCATGACCGTACTGGAGTACGAGGCCAGGTTTACCGAGCTATCGAAGTATGCCCCTCATATTGTAGCTGATGAGCGCAGGAAGGCGAAGAAATTCGTGATGGGTCTGAGAGAATCGCTGAGGATGAGGTTGGTGGCTTTCGACCATCGTACCCTCGAGCAGGCGCTCAGCGCGGCGTGTCGGCAGGAGGGAGAGATGGAGCAGTACCTGGAGGAGAAGAAGGCTTCTCAGAAGAGGCCCGCGGCTCCTTTTCAGAGGCAGGAGAAGAAGAAAGCGGCTTTCCAATCACCGCAGCATCCTGTGGCATCGGGCAGTAGTCAGGCACCTTCTCAACGTTCCCTAATGGTAAGAAGGAGTGTCCTCATTGCGGAAGGGCACATGGTGGTACGGAATGTTGGAAGTTGGTGGGGAAGTGCTTGAAGTGCGGGAGCAGTGAGCATAGGATCAAGGATTGTCCGAGGCTTCAGTAGGGAGTCCAGCGTGGACCAGCCCCAGCAGTTGCAGCAGTAGCAGCGCCAACGACAGGACGACCAGGGAGACCTCGAGCCCCAGCTCGAGTGTTTGTGTTCGCTCGTGAGGACGCCGAGCAGGCGGATCATGTCACCGAAGGTACGGTTTTGTTCTTAGGTGTGCATGCTCGGGTTTTGTTCGATACGGGTGCTACTCACTCGTTCATTTTCGAGCGTTTTGCTAGACAATTAGCTTTAGAGTCAGGGTTGGAGTCTGAGGAGTTAGAAGTCCCTTTGTCTGTGCACACACCTACAGGTACGGTATCGACTAGGAAGCGTATTCCGTCTTTACCAGTGTGTATTGAAGATAGAGTCCTAGAAGGGTGCTTCTTCTTGCTTAAGATGAAGGATTATGATGCATTCTTGGTCTGGATTGGCTGGAGGAGCACTATGCATTAGTGGATTGTCGTGGGAAGAAGATTGTTTTCCGTATTCTGGTGAGGACGAGTTTTCTCATCCTTTGCCAAGGAATTTAGCGGGAAAGTTTGTCATCTCGGCCATGAGGGCGATGAGAATGATGAACAAAGGTTGTGACGCTTTTCTTGCCAGCGTGGTATTAGTACCCAAGGCTGATGAGTCACTTACTCTTGCGGAGATTGATGTAGTGCGAGATTTTCAGATGTCTTTCCTGATGATTTATCTGGATTGCCACCGGCTAGAGAGATAGAGTTCACTCTAGAGTTGCTTCCAGGCACCTCTCCTATCTCGAAGGCCCTTATCGGATGGCACCTGCGGAATTAGCAGAGCTAAGAAAGCAATTGCAGATTTGTTAGATAAGGGATTTATTCGTCCCACCATTCCCCTTGGGGCGCACCTGTCTTATTCGTGAAGAAGAAGGATGGGTCACTTAGGTTATGCATCGATTATAGAAAGCTGAACCAAGTGACGGTGAAGAACAGGTATCCCTTACCTCAGATTGATGATCTGTTTGACCAGCTGCAAGATGCATCAGTCTTTTCTAAGATTGACTTGCGGTCTGGTTATCATCAGTTGAGGATTAGGAGTGAGGATGTGTCCAAGACGGCTTTTAGAACCCGTTATGGACATTATGAGTTTTTGGTCCTTCCTTTTGGTCTGACCAACGCCCCGGCAGCGTTCATGGATCTCATGAACATGATGTTTAGACCATATTTAGATAGTTTTGTGGTAGTTTTCATTGATGACGTGCTGGTCTACTCTCCGGATGAGGTCACACATCATCAGCATTTGAGGATAGTGTTAGAGGTTCTCCGTGAGCACAAGCTGTATGCAAAATTCAGCAAGTGCAATTTTTGGTTGTGCGAGGTTCATTTCCTTGGGCATGTTATCTCCGGTTCCGGTGTAGCAGTGGATCCAGCGAAAGTCCAAGCTGTTATGGATTGGGAGATTCCCAAGACTCCTTCGGAGATTCGGAGTTTTCTTGGTTTGGCGGGTTATTATCGGCGATTTATTGAGGGATTTTCATCCATCGCCGCACCATTGACTCAGCTAACCAGGAAGGGAGTAAAGTTTGTCTGGTCGAGGAGTGTGAGAGTAGTTTTCAGTTGTTGAAGATTAAGCTCACTTCGGCTTCTGTGTTAGTTTTGCCGAGCGGTGTAGAAGGTTTTGCTATCTACACGGATGCATCTCAGATTGGCCTTGGCTGTGTATTGATGCAGCAAGGAAGGGTAGTAGCGTATGCTTCTCATCAATTGAAGGAGCATGAGCGAAATTATCCGACTCATGATCTTGAGCTTGCGGCAGTGGTTCATGCACTGAAGATCTGGATGTACTATCTTTATGGTGTCAGATTTGAGGTGTTCACTGACCACAAGAGCCTAAAGTATCTTTTCTCCCAAAAGGAATTAAACCTTAGGCAGAGAAGATGGATTGAGTTCCTGAAGGACTATGACTTCGACCTCCAGTATCATCCTGGAAAGGCGAATGTCGTAGCGGATGCCCTTAGTAGAAAGAGGTCGTCTCTCCAGCAGGACTGGAAGATGTTGGAAGATGCGGCGTGTGCGATGACTGAGTTAGAGCCATCATTGTGCCAGGCTTTTGTAGCTCAGTTGTCCATTAGGTCTTCGGTGTTAGATGAGGTGATCGAGCAACAGAAAGCCGACCCTAGACTCCAAGAGTTAGTGGGTAAGGCGGGCATTGCTCGTGATGAGGATGGTGTGATTAGATTCCATCACCGTGTTTGTGTTCCAGATATTGTGGATGTCCGTGAGCATGTTTTAGCAGAAGCTCATAGGTCTAGATTCTCTATTCATCCGGTTAACACTAAGATGTACCAGGATTTGAAGAGATCTTTTTGGTGGTCTGGCATGAAGAGAGATGTAGCAGAATTTGTGTCTAGATGTCTAGTTTGCCAGCAAGTGAAGGCCGAGCAGCAGCGACCATTGGTCTTATGCAGAAGATGGAGATCCCAGTATGGAAGTGGGAAGCTGTCACTATGGATTTTGTTACAGGTTTACCTCGATCCAGATGGGGTAACGACTCGATTTGGGTAGTGGTAGATAGATTCTCGAAGACTGCATTTCTTGCCTATGAAGAAGAAGCAGCCAGTAGAGAGTTTAGCTAGATTGTATGTTAGTAGTATTATTAGATTGCATGGTGTCCCGAAGTCGATCATTTCGGATCGAGATCCACGATTTACTTCGAGGTTATGGAAAGGTCTTCAAGATGCGTTAGGTTCGGAGCTAAAGCTCAGTTCGACGTTTCATCCCCATACAGATGGACAGTCCGAGAGGACTATCCAGACGCTCGAGGATATGTTGAGGGCGTGTGTGCTGGATTGGAAGGATGATTGGGAGCGCCATTTACCTTTAGTGGAGTTCGCATATAACAACAGTTTTCATGTGAGTATTGGTATGGCTCATTTGAGGCGTTGTATGGTAGGCCCTGTAGATCTCCTTTATGTTGGGAGGAGACAGGCGATAGGCAGCTGGTTGGTCCGGAGTTGGTTCAAGAGACTTCGGATAAGGTCCAAATGATTAGAAAGAGGCTTGTTGCGGCACAGAATAGGCAGAAGAGTTATGCTGACAACAGGAGGAAGAATTTAGAGTTTGCAGTAGGTGAGCATGTCTTTTTAAAGATTTCGCCAACTCGTGGTGTAGTTAGATTTGGTGGGCATGGTAACTTAAGTCCTAGATTCATTGGCCCGTATGAGATTCTCAGACGATTGGGCAGCGTGGCATATGAGCTAGCTTTACCCCCAACGTTAGCTAGTGTTCATCCTGTTTTCCACGTTTCTATGCTCAGGAGGTATGTTAGAGATCCATCTCATATTATTAGTCACGAGCCAGTAGAGATCCAGCCAGATCTTTCTTATGTGGAGCATCCAGTAGCTATTCTTGACCGGAAGGTTCAACATCTTCGGAACAAGAGCATTGTGTCGGTGAAAATTTTATGGCGCAACTTTTCGCGAGAGGAGGCTACTTGGGAGTTTGAGGATGCAATGAGAAAGAGTATCCTCAGTTGTTTGAGATAGTGTCGGTATAACTTCGAGGACGAAGTTTCTTTAAGGGGGAGAGGGTGTAAGGCCCTTGATTTTATCTTGAGTGTTTGCTTATGTATATATGCGTATATGAGTACATACTATTGATGTATAGAGTATTGTGCATAGTATTATATATATATATATATATATATATATATATATATAGTTCTGTGCAGACGACTTGTTGGCGTCAACATCAGTTGACGTTGACCATAAATCAGCAGCCACATCGATGGACGCCTACTAAGAAATGGGCGGCCATTGATGTTGACATTTACCTCCCAGATCTGTTACGATTTCAGATCTGGAAACACCCCCGGAAATGTCGCCCTCTGATTTGGAAACTGTTCCCAACGGTAACCTAGCCTAACCCTTGTGCGTATCCGACCCCAACCCTTTATATTGTCTAGTTTTCGGCCAAGTCTGTCATTTTGACTCTTGGGTCAAAAACCTAGACTTTCTGTGCGAAAACTTGTTTTGAAACTCTTCGATCCGGCTACTGGAGGCTTCAATCGGAGATCTGCATCGACTGGAGAGGACTCTGAACATCTGGAAACGACTTCCCCACGCTGGTGTGCAGTGAAGATCAACAGGGAAACCGGATAAAGAAGGATTTAAAGGCTCTTTGGCTCTGGCCGAGGAGAGCTTCTTCAACTCAAAACATCGATTGGGGAATTTATCCAAGGCAAGTAACCCAACCACATCATCCCTACATGTGTCTAGTATGTTCCAGAAATTTTACGAATTTTTTCTCGTGTCCTGGAACCCCCATTCAAGTGATCTTTTGACGTTCAGTCTGTGTTTTGCACAGACAGGAACTTAACGACAAGATCTCTTGCCGTTAAGATCTCAAGTTGGCGACGATCTTTGTTTCTGTTAACCTGGTAAACGGCCACCCCTTGCCGTTTAGTTCTTCAGACAGAAACAGTTGGTCTGTCTGCCCTTTATAACTTATTTTTCGGGATTTCTGTGCATGAGATATATGGTAAATTTTGTATGTTATAAATATATATATATATACCATGGAGTATGTTATGAATTTTGATGAATTTCGTTTACTGTAATAATTACTGGGAAATTCTGAAATATTGTTGTAAGCATGTTAAATCACTGTTACATGATTTTGTGATAAAGCTTGATGTCATAAATTTTCTATGGTAGTTAAATCATCATCAGAATGTATTGTTTATTTGATGAATTCTGATGGCTGTATAAATTATTACATTTTCTGAATTGAAAAACAGGAGCATGCCTATTTAGTGTAAAAAAATTATAAATAGGGTGAAAATAAAGAAAATCCCCAAAAATTAGTGTATGTTTAGTAAGGTCAGCATGCAGGTGTAGCATGAACTATAAATCTGAATTATAACAATTATGTAATTTAGCTAGTTTAACCGTAGATAATACACTCTTTGAACATTATTATAGTGGATATTTCAAAAAATTATGAACCTCGTATATGTGATATGTGAACAGTAAATGACCTGTGGTGTTTCACGTTCATTGGATACAGTAGGTACCGATTACAATATTTTCATCATGAAAAGGGTATGGTTTAGTGTAATTAAAATGATTAATGTAATTAACAGTATGGATATGAATCAGTTAGTAGTTGTGACTAATTTATTACTATTAACATAGTACCATGATAGGGAACCTGAACCATGTGCATGAATGTGAAAATGAGAATACATATTAAAATGTGTGAAATTGTGTGTGTTTAAATGGAAAATGTGTAAATGTGGCAATGGGTGACACTGCTATCTTAGAGGGTTGTGGAACTGTACTGTGGTAAAGTCCATACGGGAAGGTTCATAGTGTGTGATGTCCCACGGGCATTGGGATTAATCCTGAGGCGAACAAGTATCGCTCGTAGGGTGGAGAGTGTTTCTCCCGGTTTGCGCAGTAACTAAGATGTCATCACTGGAATGCCCAGGTGATAATATGTGTTGTGATTAGTGTGGTCCTTCTAATGGTGGTTTGGGCTATGGTCACGCATTTAAATAATGTGAAATTATGTTTTAAAGGAATATGCATGTGAAAACTGTGAAATTGTGTAAATGATTATGTAGCACTCCGAGATTTTAGTTATATAAAGAATTCAAATAAATAAAAATAATAATCCAAATATGTAAAACATACGTATCATTATCGTATGTGCTATAACAAGTCGGAAAAACCGTTAACACGGAAATACGACGCAATCAAGAATAATAAAAAGGGTGAAGGGACTTCCAACATTATATATTCATGACCCAATCATAATGGGGTAATGGACACCATGTAGCCCAATAATCCAATAAAGCTAGAAAATGCGAGAAAATTCGTAACTCTAAATAGGCTGACATTAGAAAAAAATGCAATTGAGTTAAATTGGGATGCAATCATGCATTTTGGCAAACCAAATTCGTGCCTATCTGTGAAAGGAGGTTTCCTAAAGCCTCACACTTTTATGGAGGAAAAAAAATCCTCCTAAGTAGGAAACTAAACAGACAAAATCGCAACCTGGCTTTCCTAGTCATAATAGGACTCCTAAAACACCTGGTTGCTTAAATACTCTTCACCAAACCTAGGAACGAGTTTTAGAACTTGCTAGGGTCGTGTGAAGGAGTTCTTGGCAATGGGAAGCAGGAGAGGAGATCCACACACCAAGCCGTTCTTCTTCCCCATTGTGTCTGTGCGACCTGCACAGACCATCATCTTGAAGTCGACCAAAGGTGAGCAAACCTAAACCAAACCTTGCAAGGCTTATACCCCTGGAAGAGGGTCAAGTCTACGTTCTAACCCAAGTGGAACGCCCACATTCATGCAGTATACACGAAGCGTAAGAGTTCTCCTCCAAGTGGTCTGAACACGGTTTTTCTGGAAAAAATGAGACTTCTTCAACCCAGAAGGTAGGTTTTCTCGGGCTAAATCTTAACATATCCTATCCAATGTGTAGAGCATCAAGTTAGCTTTCATTGCCCTCTGGTTTCATCAAATTTCATCTAGTAGATTTTGAATTACAAGCGTTTTGTCCAAAGTCGCGCACTGTTAGGGTTTTTCCCGTACTTCTTATCATGCACGCGATTCAAGACCAAATTAGACTAAACTTCCTTCATAAAAGTTCTTCTAATTGAAGTCACGATCATCTTTTATGTTGGACGTTTTGTCCAAAAGTCTTTTGTTAGAGAGTTATAAGCATAGTAAGAGAGGCACTGCAGGATTCTGTGATTTCAGACTGCACTTAATTTTATGTCTTCATATGTTTCTTGGGATTCGAAACCGAATTAGATCAAACCCCCAACATCAAATTCTTCACTAGTTGACCTCGTCATCTTCGTGTTGAACGTTTTATCAAAATGTCATTAGTTAGAGAGTTATAAGCAAGGAAAGTAAATCCTGCATGAGATGTGTTTTCAGGTTCCGCATGACCTAAGTTTTGTTCTGGAAGGGCACTAGTGTTGACACTACTTGAACTAGTGTCGACACACTGTCCCAGCACAGCCCAGAAGGTGTTCTGGGAAGGTCTCTAGTGTCGACACTACCTGATCTAGTGTCGACACTACCTGACCAGTTTTGTCCAAAAGGTGTTCTAGAAGGCTACTAGTGTCGACACTACTGATCTAGTGTTACACACTGTCCCAGATTGGCCAGAAGTGTTCTGGGAGCGGTCTCTAGTGTCGACACCACCTGAACTAGTGTCGACACTACTTGACCTTTTTGCCTTGTTTGAAGCACTGTGTCGACACTACCTGGACTAGTGTCGACACTACTTGACCAATTCTTCATTATTTTGCCTTGTGTTTGGAGCATAGTGTCGACACCAGTAAGGGGTGTGTCGACACTACCTTTGCAAAATATTGCCTGTCTTGGGTCAGATCATTGCATGATGTCTATTTAATGGCTTAAAAGTGTTTAACCCATTGAAAAATCCTTAATTACATGAATATTATTCTAATTACTTTCTTAATGATATGACCATACATAAAGCTTGTGATTTACTCTTGTTACCAATCTAGCTTGATTTAAATGATAAATATTATCTTAAAATCTTGTAAACCCATATGTAGTTAAATACATTGATCTTGCATGCCATCATGTTAAGTGTTTTATGAGAGTTTGAGACCGACGGATTGTGAATTGACACGCGTACATCACTACACACTTATACATCAAGGGCGTGCACTTCCTTTCTTCTTGTTCTCGTGAGTATGATTACAATCTAGACTAAAGCCATTAATGTAAAGATTGAATTAAATTATAAATCTTACCGTTCAGCTATCGAATTTATCTCTTGACCATTGTTCTCTTGAAATCATGTTCAATTGCTTATTACTTGTTCCCATCATCATCATGAACATGATATTACACATACTATATTGAAACTCTCATTGGCCATTATTAATGACTGTGGGTATCTACATTTAAAATTTTACATGAGATACTGACAGGGCATGGCGTGTGTCCAAGGGCTCCAATCTAGCCCCAATGACGGCGAGTCATAGATATACTGTTAACCATGGGATATAATGATTACTGACGTTGCATCTGCGCTGGGAGTACTTTCTTGCTTGTTGGATGTTAGATACATAACCACATACACGTGGCCTGTGTGCACTCTTGGTGGATCTTTCCTTGGTGTACATTAGTGTTTACGTGCCTGATTAGTGTTACTTGATCGTGTTTGTGCAATCTTGCTTGTTTGCTTGCGTGATATGGCCATCCTGCATTTATTGCAACTAGTGATATCTTGCGTTCTTGTAAACTATTGATATCAAGTGAACCTTGCGTGCTTGTACAAAGTGATCTATTGCTAGTTCTCTCTTGTTATATCATTCCAGATCTTATTCTATCACGTTCACTCTATCTAGCTTGTTTCATGCATCATGTTTTAAATCTGTTTTATTAGTATACGCATATCATGACATTCATCGTGCTTACCTAGTTCAAAAATGTTAATCATTTATATCATTGCCCGCACATTGAGATATAAATCCTACTGGGCTAGTTTGCTCATCCCCTACTTTTACCCAATTTAGGTGACTATGAAGTTCAAGAGGAAGAGCAAGTCGAGGATGGGAATGCATCCGAGTGATGAGCATTCCAATTACGAGTCTGTCTATAGTACTTCATTTGAGTGTTAGAACAATGTAGTAGGAAGTGAGGTTTATGTACTTTCTTTTTATTGAGTCTTAGTCATGTACTAGTTTCAATTTGAATACAATTTATATGGAGTTCAACATTTGGGCCCTATTGATGTTGTGTTGATACACATTTAGTGCGTGCTAGCTAGAGGCTTATTTGCCGACTGTCCACGTCTCGAGATATTGACTCGAATTCTTCGAACTAATATCCGCTGCGTGATTCTCGGGACGTGATAGTTTAGTGGTATCAGAGCCTAGGAATACCAAATAGGATAATGTCTCAGGAATAGGAGATACCTATGGAACCTAGGTCATGGAAATTAAATATAGTACCTGGTGAGAATGGGTAGAGACTGGGAAAATATTAGAAAGAATTAAACACTCCTACCCATTGACTCTTATAATGTATCTAGAGACATTAACTGGTTTCTATCCTTTTCTCAGGAACCTTCATAACACTTACACTCAACTGCAATGGCTCGTAATCAATGGCAAGCTATGCAAGAAACCGTGGCTGGATTGACCCAGGCACTACAAAATGTAGTCCAGGCTGGAAATCAAGCTGGAGCTGCAAGGAATGGAGCTGGTGATCTGCACCGGAATTTTAGGAGTTTGAACCCTCCTCATTTCTCTGGGTCCCCTGACCCAGATGAGGCAGAGAATTGGCGGAAGAAATAGAAAGGATCTTCCAGGTGATGCAATGCACAAATAGGGAAAAAGTGGTACTGGCCACTTTCCAATTAACTAAAGATGCTCGAGCATGGTGGAAGGCCACATCGGCCCACCTGCCAAATGTAGTTGAATTAGAGTGGGCCGGATTCCTGGAGATATTCCGAGGAAAATATTTCTCTGAGAGAGTCAAGGAGAAGAAGGCAGCGGAGTTTGCTGCACTGAAGCAGAAAGGGATGTCCGTGGCTGAGTATGAGGCTCAGTTTGCGCGTCTTGCTGTGTATGCCCCACACTTGGTGGGAACGGAAAGACTAAAGGCAAATCGGTTCATGGATGGGCTCAGGCCCATGTTCATTGAACGGCTCGGACCACATAATATCCAAACTTACGCTGAGATGGTCCAAAGAGCTCAGCTGGTAGAAGACATCATGGCCGAAGTGGAGGGCATGAGGGGCAAGGACAACTCCAAGCCGGTCTTCGTCAAGAGGGGAGCACCTAATATTGCTCCAACTTTTCGAAACAACAACGTCAACAACAACAAGAGGCCGAATGTCGAAAGAGATGTTACTGGGGACAAAAGAGTCAAAATAGAAGATAGGCAGTTGGCTGAGAACTGTAAATTCTACGATAAACCAGGACACCGAGCTGAGAATGCTGGAAGAAGCTCGGGGCATGCTTGAGATGTGGTGGTCGTGACCACCGTATTCCAGACTGTCCAATGTTGAAGGACCAACCAGGTAGAGCCTAGAATGCACCACGGCGTCAGGGACGCCTTAATGCTGTCATAGAAGCTGACCTACCCGAGGAAGGGGGTATGGTGGAAGGTACCATTTCCATACACTCTCAACCTGCTTTTGTGCTCATTGATACTGGAGCTGCATATTCATTTATTTCCACCACATTTGCTGCAACTCTACCTGTCAAACCTGTACCCCTGAAATCCAAGATTTCTGTAGCCTCTCCACTAGGCTCAGAATCTGAACTCACTCACTACTTGCCAAAATGTGAAACTATGATTGGAGGACACAATCTCCCTGCCGACCTTATCTGTTTAGACATGAAGGGTTATGATGCCATTTTGGGTGTCGATTGGCTAATCGAATATGATGCTGATGTAAACTGTCGTCATAGGAGGGTCACTTTTAAAAGACCAAACCTCCCAACTCTATCACTACTTGGCACCCGTTATCACAAACACCCTATCTTGATATCCTCCCTAAAGGCTTCTAAGCTGATCAACCAGGGTTGTGATGCTTTCCTAGTTTCCGTCTTGGCAACTGAAAAGAAGAAACCAACCCTAGAAGACATTCCAATGGCCAGAGACTATCCTGATGTATTTCCAGAGGAATTACCTGGTATACCACCTGAGCGGGAGGTAAACTTCACCATTGAGTTACTCCCTGGGGCAGCCCCTGTTTCAAAGGCTCCGTATCGTATGTCCCCTGTTGAATTACAGGAATTGAAGAGACAGATCCAAGAATTGCTAGATCAGGGTTTTATCAGGCCTAGCACATCCCCGTGGGGAGCGCCAGTGCTATTCGTCAGAAAGAAGGACAGGACAATGAGGCTATGCATTGATTACCGTCAGTTGAACCAGTTGACAATAAAGAATAAGTATCCACTGCCCCGCATCGACGAGCTGTTTGACCAGATCTCCGGTGCACAATATTTCTCCAAGATAGATCTAAGATTAGGCTACCATCAACTAAGAATAAAGGAGGAGGATATTCACAAGTCTGCATTCCGGAGTAGATATGGTCACTATGAGTTCGTGGTCATGCCGTTTGGTTTAACAAATGCTCCAGCGGCTTTCATGCAACTTATGAACAATATTTATAGGCCATACTTGGACCAGTTTATAGTGGTGTTCATTGATGACATCCTTATTTACTCCAAATCCAAGGAAGAACATGAAGAACACTTGAAGGTTGCTCTGCAAGGGCTCAGAGATAATCAACTCTATGCTAAACTTAGTAAGTGTGAATTCTGGATGGAGGAAGTGTCTTTCCTTGGTCACATCATATCCAAGGAGGGAATCTCTGTGGATCCATCTAAGGTGGAGGCGGTGAAGAACTGGGAAAGGCTGACAACGGTGTCGGAGATTAGAAGCTTTCTGGGTTTAGCCGGTTATTATCGTCGCTTCATTAAAGATTTCTCAAAGATAGCTGTACCTTTGACCAGGCTTACCAGGAAGGAAAATCCATTCACATGGACTGATGAATGTGAAGAAAGTTTCAGGGCATTGAAAGAGCACCTTACCTCGGCACCCATACTGACCCTGCCGGTTGCTGGGGTTAGTTTTGAAGTATACACCGATGCATCTGGGATCGGCCTTGGCTGTGTGCTGATGCAAAATGGGAAGGTTATATGCTATGCGCCCAGACAATTGAAGAAGACGAGGACAATTATCATGTACATGATCTGGAGCTAGCTGCTGTAGTCTTCGCCTTGAAGATATGGCGTCATTATCTATATGGTGAGAAATTCATTGTGTTTTCTGACCATAAAAGTTTGAAGTATCTGTTTTCTCAGCAAGACTTGAATATGAGACAGCGGCGGTGGTTGGAGTATCTCAAGGACTTCGACTTCACGATTCAATATCACCCAGGAAAAGCAAATGTCGTGGCAGATGCTCTAAGTAGAAAGCCAATGATCACATTGTCAAGTTTAATGGTAGATGAATGGAAGTTATTAGAAGATTTCGCCAAGTTAAACATTGATGCTGACATCAAAGAGAAGGGATGCTTTGTTGCTAGTGTTAGAGCACAACCCACACTATTGGAGGACATCACAACACTCCAAGACAATGACCCTATACTTGTGGAGATTAAGGCTAACCTGGACCAGAGGCCGGATTTCTCATTAACTGAAGATGGAAGGCTATTGTTCCGGGATCGGGTCTGTGTACCGACCATGCGGAGACAAAGAAAATGATTATGGATGAGGCTCACAAAACCAGATATACTATTCATCCAGGAACTACCAAAATGTATCAAGATTTGAAAAGAAGCTTCTGGTGGCCTAATATGAAGAGAGAGGTGGCGGAATATGTCGCCCATTGTTAACATGTCAAAGGGTCAAGGCGGAACACATGCGGCCCGCAGGTAAACTTAAACCCCTAGAAATCCCGGCATGGAAATGGGAAGGTATAGGGATGGACTTTATTTTCGGACTACCTAAATCTAGAGGTGGATTCGATGGAATCTGGGTTATTGTCGACCGCTTAACTAAGTCGGCTCACTTCTTGCCAGTGAAGAATAAGTGGTCAGTAGATGTTCTGGCTGCATTGTATGTGAATGAAATAGTCAGATTACATGGAGTACCGGTGTCTATCGTGTCTGATAGAGACCCTAGGTTTACATCCCATTTTTGGAAAGGACTGCATTACTCCTTGGGATCTAAACTGAACTTTAGCACGGCTTTCCATCCACAGACAGATGGTCAGACGGAGAGAACCAACCAGGTGGTTGAAGATATGCTTAGAGCATGTGTCCTAGATTTTGGAGGTAGCTGGCACGAACACTTACCTCTTGTGGAGTTCGCCTACAATAATAGCTATCAAGCTAGCATCCAAATGGCACCATTTGAAGCACTCTATGGCAGGAGTTGCCGATCTCCAATATGTTGGTATGAAGTTGGCGAAAAACAAATGCTAGGACCAGAGATGGTAAGGGAAACCACAGAGAAGGTAAGACTTATTAAAGAAAGAATGGCAGTGGCACAGCAAAGACAAAAGGCATATGCAGACAATAGAAGGAGAGACCTGGAGTTTCAGGTGGGTGAACATGTATTCTTAAAGGTGTCTCCAGGCCGTGGGATCAGGCATTTTGACATTAAAGGCAAGTTGTCACCAAGGTTTGTCGGGCCTTTCGAAATTCTTGAAAGAGTCGGCGAGGTGGCATATCGTCTCGCTTTACCACCACAAATGGACGGAATACACAATGTGTTCCACATATCCATGTTGAAAAAGTATGTACGAGATCCATGACATGTTATAGAATACGAGCTTCTGGAATTCAACAAAGACGGAACATATCAAGAGAAGCCAATTAAGATCGTGGACCGGGAACTGCGCCAACTAAGGAACAAGGTTATTCCACTAGTAAGGGTTAGATGGAATCAACGCATGGATGAGGACGACACGTGGGAAACTGAGGAAGCAATGCGCAAAAGATACTCGGAGCTATTCACAAGTAAGTACACCTCACTGGTACAATAACTTGCAATAAATGAATTTGGGGACCAAATTCTCTTAAGTGGGGGAGGGTGTAGCACCTCGGAGATTTTAGTTATATAAAGAATTCAAATAAATAGAAATAAATAATTCTCAAGTATGTAAAACATACGCATCATTATCGTATGTGCTATAACAAGTCGGAAAACCGTTAACACGGAAATACGACGCAATCAAGAATTTAAATAAAAAGGGTTGAAGGGACTTCCAACATTATATATTCATGACCCAAATCATAATTGGGTCAATGGACACCATGTAGCCCAATAATCCAATAAAGCTAGAAAATGCAGGGAAAAATCGTAACTCTAAATAGGCTGAAATTAGAAAAAGACAATTTGAGTTAAATTGGGATGTAATCATGCATTCTTGGCAACCCAAATTCGTGCCTATCTGTGAAAGGAGGTTTCCTAAAGCCTCACACACTTTATGGGAGGAAGAAATCCTCCCTAAGTAGGAAACTAAAATGACAAAACCGCAACCTGGCTTTCCTACTCATAATAGGACTCCTAAAACACCATGGTTGTTTAAATACTCTTCACCAAACCTTAGGAACGAGTTTTAGAACTTGCTAGGGTCGTGTGGAGGAGTTCTTGGCAACTGGGGAAGCAGGAGATCCCCACACCAAGCCGTTCTTCTTCCCCGTTGTGTCTACTGCGACCTGCACAGACCATCATCTTGAAGTCGACCAAAGGTGAGTCAAACCTAAACCAAACCTTGCAAGGCTTATACCCGTGGAAAGAGGGTCAAGTCTACGTTCTAACCCAAGTGGAACGCCCAAATTCCATGCAGTATACACGAAGCGGTAAGAGTTCTCCTCCAAGTGGTCTGAACACGGGTTTTTCTGGAAAAAACGAGACTTCTTCAACCCAGAAGGTAAGTTTTCTCGGGCTAAATCTTAACATATCATATACCAATGTGTAGAGCATCAAGTTAGCTTTCACCTCTGGTTTCATCGAATTTCATCTAGTAGATTTTGAATTACAAGTGTTTTTCCAAAGTCGCGCACTGTTAGGGTTTTTCCCGTACTTCTTATCATGCACGCGATTCAAGACCAAATTAGACTAAACTTCCTTCATGAAAGTTCTTCTACTTGAAGTCACGATCATCTTTTATGTTGGACGTTTTGTCCAAAAGTCTTTGTTAGAGAGTTATAAGCATAGTAAGAGAGGCACTGCAGGATTCTGCGATTTCAGACTGCACTTAATTTTATGCCTTCATATGTTTCTCGGGATTCGAAACCGAATTAGATCAAACCCCCAACATCAAAGTTCTTCCACTAGTTGACCTCGTCATCTTTCGTGTTGAACGTTTTGTCAAAATGTCATTAGGTAGAGAGTTATAAGCAAGGAAAGTAAATCTTGCATGAGATGTGTTTTCAGGTTCCACATGACCTATAAGTTTTGTTCTGGAAGGGCACTAGTGTCGACACTACTTGAACTAGTGTCGACACACTGTCCCAGCACAGCCCAGAAGGTGTTCTGGAAAGGTCTCTAGTGTCGACACTACCTGATCTAGTGTCAACACTACCTAACCAGTTTTGTCCAAAAGGTGTTCTGGAAGGCTACTAGTGTCGACACTACCTGATCTAGTGTCGACACACTGTCCCAAATTGGCCAGAAGGTGTTCTGGGAGCAGTCTCTAGTGTCGACACCACCTGAACTAGTGTCGACACTACTTGACCTTTTTGCCTTGTATTTGAAGCACTGTGTCGACACTACCTGGACTAGTGTCGACACTACTTGACCAATTCTTCATTATTTTGCCTTGTGTTTGGAGCATAGTGTCGACACCAGTAAGGGGTGTGTCGACACTACCTTTGCAAAATATTGCCTGTCTTGGGTCTGATCATTACATGATGTCTATTTAATGGCTTAAAAGTGTTTAACCCATTGAAAAATTCTTAATTACATGAATATTATTCTAATTGCTTTCTTAATGATATGACCATATATGAAGCTTGTGATTTACTCTTGTTACCAATCTAGCTTGATTTAAATGATAAATATTATCTTAAAATCTTGTAAACCCATATGTAGTTAAATACATTGATCCTTGCATGCCATCATGTTAAGTGTTTTTCGAGAGTTTGAGACCGACGGATTGTGAATTGACACGCGTACATCACTACACACTTATACATCAAGGGCGTGCACTTCCTTTCTCTTCTTGTTCTCGTGAGCATTAATTACAATCTAGACTAAAGCCATTAATGTAAAGATTGAATTAAATTATAAATCTTACCATTCAACTACCGAATTTATCTCTTGACCATTGTTCTCTTGAAATCATGTTCAATTGCTTATTACTTGTTCCCATCATCATCATGAACATGATATTACACATGCTTACTTATTGAAACTCTCATTGGCCATTATTAATGACTGTGGGTATCTACATTTAAAATTTTACATGAGATACTGACAGAGCACGGCGTGTGTCCAAGGGCTCCAATCTAGCCCCAATGACGGCGAGTCATAGATATACTGTTAACCATGGGGTATAATGATTACTGGCGTTGCATCTGCGCTGGGAGTACTTTCTTGCTTGTTGGATGTTAGATACATAACCACATACACGTGGCCTGTGTGCACTCTTGGTGGATCTTTCCTTGGTGTACATTAGTGTTTACGTGCCTGATTAGTGTTACTTGATCGTGCTTGTGCAATCTTGCTTGTTTGCTTGCGTGATATGGCCATCCTGCATTTATTGCAACTAGTGATATCTTGCGTTCTTGTAAACTATTGATATCAAGTGAAACCTTGCGTGCTTGTACAAAGTGATCTATTGCTAGTTCTCTCTTGTTATATCATTCCAGATCTTATTCTATCACGTTCACTCTATCTAGCTTGTTTCATGCATCATGTTTTAAATCTGTTTTATTCGTATACGCATATCATGACATTCATCGTGCTTACCTAGTTCAAAAATGTTAATCACTTATATCATTACCCGCACATTGAGATATAAATCCTACTGGGCTAGTTTGCTCATCCCATACTTTTACCCAATTTAGGTGACTATGAAATTCAAGAGGAAGAGCAAGTCGAGGATGGGAATACATCCGAGTGATGAGCGTTCCAATTATGAGTCTGTCTATAGTTAGTTCATTTGAGTGTTAGAACAATGTAGTAGGAAGTGAGGTATTATGTACTTTTCTTTTTATTGAGTCTTAGTCATGTACTAGTTTCAATTTGAATACAATTTATATGGAGTTCAACATTTGGGCCCTATTACGATGTTGTGTTGATACACATTTAGTGCGTGCTAGCTAGAGGCATATTTGCCGACTGTCCACGTCTCGAGATATTGACTCGAATTCTTCGAACTAATATCTGCTGCGTAATTCTCGGGACGTGACAGATTATACGTTAATATGAACTCTTATATTAGCATGTGAAATGATAACTTCTTAAATGAATATGTTATGTACATAGCAAAATAGTAAGTTTTTCATGTGTATAAATGTGTTATTAATGTGAATATGATTATAGAATCCATGCTAGAATTCTCTTTCTTTATGTATATAAACTCCATGTTTAAGATGACAAATGTTAACATGTGAATATATAAATGTAGTTAAATGAAACTTAGTTTAACATATTGATAAATGTGTAGAGAGCATGTGATAGGCTTTAAGTTATTGAACATTTTGTATTAAACAATTTCCATGTGTAACATGTGTAGAAATCATGTTTAGGTTCTATTTGCATAAATAACTAAATCCATGCTTATATGTGATTGTGTGGTGTGAGAATGTGAATGTTAAGTGATGCATGTAAGTTTAATGTGTTTAGAGTTACTTGTTGAGTTCTTTTGAACTCATTCTTGCTTCGGCGTACAGGTGCAGACGTTTCTACTTCTTCCGAGGAAGTCGTTATGAGCGACTCGGACGGGAGTAGGAGACATTGTGGATTTAGCATTGTATTTTCATTTTCTTAAGTATGTAATAAAGGACTCTGTGTAGTCTTATGTGAACAATGTACTTAATTCATTTGTTTTAGTTATGAAATGTCTAGGTTCTTTTCCTCTATATGGACTGTGGATAAAATGTGGATGATGGAATAAGATAGCTCATTTAGTTCTTTCTTTTCCGCTGTCATGTGATATTTATATTTGTGTATATTTCAGTCTATCGTACTAGTGTTGGATAAATGTCCCACTGTGGCGACGCTTTCTATATCGACGTGGGTTGGTAGAACCATACCGATATAAAGAGGGTCGTTACATGTGGAAACTGATGGACTTCATATCGGACTTCCAATTTGAACTTGACGTTCAAATACACATTCACCAAATTAGTTTAATTTCAAACCATCGGAACTCGAGTTTTGGGTCTAAAATTAAAAATACTAATCTAATCGACCCTCAATTTATTCAACAAGGCCAGGACGATGAGAATGACTTGTGAAGTTTACATCGGACTTCCAGTTTGCGCTTGACGCTTGTTGGCATGTAAAAATTTCTAAATCCCAAAACCTGAATTTCCCAAAATCCAAACCTCCATGAAAAACCAAAAATCCCATAAATTCCCCCAAAAAAATCCACCCAAAATGCCCAACATTCCCAAACCCAAAACAAAACATCAGAAATTTCCAAACTCCCAAAAAAATCCCCAATTTCAAAAGAACCTAAAACCCAGAAATACCAAATCTACAAAAAAACAAAGTTCTGAAAATCAAGAAATGTTCTCAAATCCCATAAAATATCTAAAATTTCCATAAAACTCAGAAAACCCCCAAATTTCCTGAAATTCCAAAAAAAATCCCCTCAAGACCCTTAGAAATCCCAAAATTCCCAGAAATATCTAAAGGGGGAAGTCCCCCATCAGTTAAGGAAGGGCCCCTTAACCGATGGGACTGCCCCATCGGTTAAGGAACGAATCCTTAACCGATGGGACTCTCCCATCGGTCACCTCTCTCGCATCCATGTAAAGGGGCAAAACCCCTATAAATATCCCATGTAGCCCGATGGCAACAGGGGACCTTTTTTCTGAAATTTGAAGGGGTTTTTTTTCTGAAATTTGGAAAGGGGGATTCATTATAAAAAAAAAAAGAAAAACGAAAACTTGTTGGAGAAGACTCTGCTCGTACTCGGCGTGAAGGTACTTGCCCCCAACAAGTCAAAAGGTCATCCCCCTCCGACTACGAAATCTTTGTAAACCCTCTCCATGTTGAGTTAGCCTCCATGGGGGGATTTTAAAATTCAAATATATATTCTTATCTCCACATCGAGTTAGTATCTATGGAGATAAAAATTGTGCGTATTCATGTGCTCTTTTGTTTAAATATTTTCCATGTCAAGTTAAGTCTCCATAAATACAAAATATTTAAACATGCTCATGTGTTTCGATGTTTAGATATCTTCCATGTCGAGTTAGTCTCCATGGGTATAAGATATCTAAATATCAAATGTTCATGTGTTCTAAATATTTCCATGTTGAGTTAGTCTCCATAGGTATAAATATTTAAACACATCTATGTTATTTCCCTCACGTTGAGCAAGACTCTGTAAGGGTAAATCTTTGTGCTCATATGTGTATGTCTTTTAAAGAAAACTCTGCCCAAGCGGAGGTTCTGCCCTAAAGTATACTCATATATCCACAAAATATATGTTCATATGCATATATTTATGGGGAGACTCTGTCCATACAGAGACTCTGCCCTAAAATAATACGGTCATATGTTCATCAAATATATGTTCATACGTTTGTGCGGAAACTCTGCCCATGCAGAAGTTCTGTTCAAATACACAACATATGCGAACATCAAACAAATCCCTGGGTTCATACCCACTTATTCAAATTGCATGTTAAACTCATAAATTGAGTCCATACTCTTTTCAAAACAAAATCTATTTTGTCCGATAAAAAAATTAAAACATCGTGTTATTATTTTCTAGAAAAATGTAAACCTCGGCTTTACTATCAATAGTGTTCGGGTTAAAATTGATGTAAATGAACATCAAAGATTTTTGATCCGATGTAAATTAACATCGATTCCGGTCGATGGAGAAGGGATCCAACACACGCAACCCTAATCGCCTGATAAAATAAAATTGCGGAACAAATAAGTTCAAAACAAAATTGGCGCCCTTGTCCATTCTTTGGAGATAAAACTTCTCTCCGCATCACGCGGATTTCAAATTATGTCTGTTCGACAGGTTGGCACGCCTCACAAAAGAAATAAAAAGTAATCAACTGAAATCTAATCAAATGTTTCCACCATATATTTTTCCGCATTCGACAACGCTCAAACACACAATCACCAAAATAGTTTAGTTTAAAACCATCAGAACTCAAATTTGGGGATCGAAAATTAGAAATGCTAATCTGATCGGGCTTCGGTTTGTTCCAATAAGACTAGGGCGAAGAGAATGACTTGTGAAAACTATCGAGTTCAAATCGGACTTCCAATTTGACCTCGATGCTCAAATACACATTTACCAAATTAGTTTAGTTTCAAACAATCTGAACTCCAATTTGGGGGTCCAAAATTAGAAATACTTATCCAATAGGCCTCCGATTTGTTCCAACACAACTGGGGCGATGAGTGTTGAAATTGACGAACTTTAAATCGGACTTCTAGTTTGAACTCGACGCTCAAATACAATCACCAAATTTGTTTAGTTTCAAACCATCGAAAGTCGGAGTTGGGATTCCAAAATTAGAAATACTAATTCCATTGGCCTCCAGTTTATGTGAAAACTGATGGGTTTCATATCAGACTTCGAGTTTGAGCTCGATGCTCAAATACACAATCACCAAATTAGTTTAGTTTAAAACAATCAAAACTCATATTTGGAATCCAAAATTAGAAATACTAATCCGATCGGCCTCCGATTAGTTCCAACTAGGTCGGGGCAATGAGAATGACTTGAAAAAACTAACGGACTTCATATCAGACTTCCAGTTTGAGCTCTACGCTCAAATACATATTCACCAAATTAGTTTAATTTTAAACTATCAAAATTCGTGTTTGGGGATTCCGATCAGCCATCGGTTTGTTCGAACATGGCCAAGGTGATGAGAATGAGTTGTGAAAATTGATGGAGTTCAAATCGGACTTTCAATTTGAGCTCGACGCTCAAACATACAATCACCAATATAGTTTAGTATAAAACCATCAGAATGCAGGTTTAGGATCGAAAATTAGAAATACTAATCTGATCGGCCTCCGGTTTATTCCAATACGGCTGAGATAATGAGAATGACTTGTGGAAACTAATAGAGTTCAAATCGGACTTCTAGTTTGAGCTCGATGCTCAAATACACAATCACCAAATTGCTCTGGTTTGTTCCAACAAGGCCGAGGCGATGAGAATGACTTGTGGAAATAGACGGAGTTCATATCGCACTTTTAGTTTGAGCTCAACACTCAAATACACATTCACCAAATTAGTTTTGTTTCAAACCATCGGAACTCAGGTTTGATGGGTTCAAATTAGAAATACTAATCCGATCGACCTTCGGTTTGTTCAAACAAGACCAAGGCGATGAGAATGACTTGTAAAAACTGACAGAGTTTAAATCGGACTTTCAATTTGAACTCGACGCTCAAATATACAATCATCAAAATAGTTTAGTTTTAAAACCATCAGAACTCAGGTTTGGGGATCCAAAATTAGAAATACTAATCCAATCGGCCTTCGGTTTGCTCTAATACGGTCGAGTCAATGAGAATGAGAAACTGACGGAGTTCAAATCAGACTTCTAGTTTGAGTTCAATGCTCAATACACAAACAATTGCCAAATTAGTTTAGTTTCAACCTATTGGAACTCGGATTTGAGGGTCCAAAATTAGAAATACAAATCTGATTAGTCTCCGATTTGTTCCAACACAGATGGAACGATGAGAAGTGAAAACTGACAGAGTTCAAATAGGACTTCCAATTTGAGCTCGATGCTCAAATATATATTCACCAAATTAGTTTAGTTTTAAATCATCAAAAATCGGGTTTAAGGGTCCAAAATTAGAAATACCTTTGATCGGCCATCGGCTTGTTCTAACAAGGGCAGGGCGATGAGAATGACTTGTGAAAACTGATGGAGCTCAAATCAGACTTTCAATTTAAGCTCGACGCTCAAACATACAATCACCAAAATAGTTTAGTATAAAACCATCAGAATTCAAGTTTGGGGATCCAAAATTAGAAATATTAATCTGATCAGCCTCCTGTTTATTCCAATACGACCGAGGCGATGAGAGCGACTTGTGAAAACTGACGGAGTTCAAACCGGACTTCTAATTTGAGCTCGATTCTCAAATACACAATCAATAGCAAGGTATAACAGATTGACACACCCACACACATATAAAAACACCTCGATGGCCAAAATCCATATTTTCCACCGAAAGAAAATTTCCGCATCCAACAATGGTCAAATGAAACCAACTTCATCAATAGCAAGGTATTCCCCTAGCTCATGTTTTCAGCAAAGAACAACCAATCGGTAACAATTTATCTAGATCACAGCATCCACTGCCAAAAGGTATATCTTTTTTTCGAGAAGTGGATAGTACCACATGTATAGTAATCACTGCCAAAAGGTATATCTAGTAATAGTAATCACTGCCAGAAGGTAGATCAAGTAATACATGAGCCAAGATGTAATATCCTGTATGTTCGCATCATAATTTACTGGTTTAGGTGCCAGTGTGTGGCTCATTATATAAGTGTGTGTGTGTGTGAATGTGTGTTTGCAGGTTGGTGTGGCAGGTTGGGAGGTTGGAGGGTTGGAAATCCCAACCCAAACAGGCCTATGGCGGGTTCATTAAGAACACGACCAACATAGTCGTCGCGGTTCTTACATGAACGCATCCACCTGCACTGTCGCGATTTCGAACCGCTTCTACGTGAGCGCCGCTACATGCGCACCACGTGGCGCATGCAGGGTCGTCGGAGTTGAATCACGTCGGCGGAGTACGTCGCGTTTTTAAACACGACGGCCCGATACATCACGATTTAAACTCAGTGTATTTTGGGCTTCTGCCCATGGCCGAACAGTGCAATTGCACTGTTCAGCTAGAGGAAGGTTTGCTGAGGGATTTCTGGGCGATTTCTGCTGTTTTGGTGTCTGTTCGTCGTGGTTCCGGTGCGAGGAGGTGCTTCGAAGCACGGGAACGTCTAGACAGTGTTGGATTTGCATTTCCTCTGTTGGTAGGAGAACTCTTCGTTGTTTTCCCTTGCATGGACTTAGGGCTGCCAACGGGTCGGAGTCAGAATCGGAAATAACACTTTCCGCATCCATTTTCTATAAGAAAATCGGAAAACGGGTCGGAAACGGAAAGTAATCGGAAACATCTGGTACGATCAAATAGTAGACGTATGTAGCATTAGGAGTAGTGGTAAAAAAGATATCTTTGATAATAATAGGCATAATAAATGCTACAAGAGACATAACTTAAATAGATTATATTTACAAATTAAGGGGAAGTTAAAAACTTAGTCTAAAGTTTTTTAATATTAAGAAATAAGATTTTAAGAGTATATATTTTCTAAATAAAATAAAATTTATATATTATCGAAAACAGAAACAGAAAATGGAAAATAATGGAAAACGAAAAAAATGGATACGGAAAGGTCGGAAACGGGTCGGAAAGTCAGAAAGCGGATATCCATTGACAGCCCTACATGGACTGTATAGATTATGGTTTATGGATTTTGATATGAAAATCATGCAACCATGATAGAGAACATGCCTAGGATTTCATATGAACAGTTATTTCCTGCTTTACCAGCATGTACAGGCATATGGTGTGATTTCCGGAATGAGGGTTTAGGGCTGATTTCTGCTGCCTGAAAGGCGACGGAACCAGTCGTCGCGTTTTGTGAACGCGACGACCTAGCATATCGCGATTCGGACCTTAAGGTGACGGGTTGGTCCGTCGCGATTCAAGCTTCAAGAGGCGTCCACTATGTTGGTCGCGATTTATAATGTGGCCACCCGAGCTCTGGGGTTCTATGGCCAGTCTGTCTGGTTTCTACTGTACATTGCTTGGGCTGTGTTGGCTATGCAATGTAGGGTCTGTATGGGTTGTGTCGGCTTATACCATGGTTAATAACGATGGGTTTTACTTAGAAATGTGTGCATAGCAAGTTAGGTTGTAACGCCCTCCGTGGTTACCTCTCCAGCCGGTTACCCAAGCACCAGGTGCTCAGGCTTGTCCCGATACAATAAGTACCGTCAAGATTTGTGTCGTCTTCCTGGACACCCTCACTCCTGAGTGAGTTGTATGTCCGACTGAGGGAAAGACGACAAGGGGCAGTGACTCGTGTTTGTGAGTGTGCGGTCGCTTGTAGCGCGCTCGTGGTTGGGGGACGGACACCAGTAGACGTACTGGTCTCCAGCTAGTCTTGTTTCCAGTGCCTCACTTTAAAGAGCTCGGGCCAGAATCCCTAAAGGTGTCAGGCTTGGGTCTGCAGGAGTGGTGTTAGTTTGTCTCCACAGTTCTTGACCTTACTGAGGTGGAGCGGCAACTAGACCTTTCGTCCGTGGCTACGAGACTGAGAGGTAGACTTATGTTGTTTGTCTGGGTCTGTGATGGTGTTGCGAACCAGTACTCGTGACTCGTGTTCGACGTGCCCTCCTTTAGTTTGTACATGTGTACGTGGTTTGCTGTTTATTTTCTTACAGCTGCAGTATCATTCATAGGCAGTGATATATTTTAATTGCTTACAGCTTTCCTTACTTTACTTGTTGTACACTGCTCTTTCGACTTTTGCGGAGTTGCCCTACTGAGCCAGTGACTTGTAAGGCTCAGCCCTTCTTCTTCCAAGTGAAAGAGAGCAGGAGGGTTCCCGTCCATCTTCTAGTTCCAGTCAACACCGTAGTGGAGTCAGGCCGACATCACCAACAGAGTAATACTCCTTGTTGTTGTGCCTTGGAGGTTTGACCCAAGCCTTACTTTGTACTGACTCTAGTTATGGAACTGAATATGTACATTTCATATGGATATATGTGAGAAATGAAAATATATGTGTTCAGTGTGTTCTTTTATATTTCCACGGACATATTGTGTTGATATCCCTTGCGAGGCTATGGCTCGATCGTGGGAGACGGAGTCGTGTCGGACACGTTATTGGGTTAACGAGCCTGAACGGCGAGGACCATCACACAAGACAACACTAAGGAAGAACAAAATTATATGTGAGAAGAATAATTCCAAGGAATGAGAAACATAAGATTCAACAATGCAATGGATGGTAAGATTGCACAACTATTTAGACTAAGCAGAGAACAGATTATGTCATTTTAAAGTCATCTTTTACCAGACTTAATCATCAAAACTAACCTGTGCGTTAGATAGATGTTTCCATGTTATCTGATGAGCAAGTAGTTATGTCCCATTCAACAGCTTTCACTTGTGCAAGAACACACTGAACAACCAATGCCTCACATGCACTAAATCGGAAGGATGACACCTGCCTAAGAATTATATTACACTCTTTGTTTGCATATTCAATGGTAGATAAATATGCAACTTCAGTTCTTTTTAGAAATGGCAACAAGCTATCGTCCATATTTGTCCACCATTTCCAATTCATGATTGATAGTTGACATTTATCTCTGAAGTGGTGAGTTTCATGTATCTTCTTAGTAGGAAATTTATTACTCTTAAATATATAATGGTATAAAAAATTCAATAAAGAAAGCATAAGATGACATTATAATTAAATCTAGATGGAAGTTACATTGCAACAACATATCAAGAAATTTTAAAAAGAAAATTATCATATATAAATTGAATAACAAATGTAAAATTATTAACCTCTTAAAGTTGTTCTTCTAAAACTTGTAAATAATACTTCAGCACAGATATCAAATATTAAACTCCAACACATCAAGTCATCAGTATTATCCTCTAGTAAACAAACACAAGTCAAACTGCAAAGGCAATGTTAGATCTCTTGAATGAGAAAGACTTAGTGCACTTTTGTATTGCACTTTAAGTACAATATGACTAGACAATAATCTATGTGGCATCCAACAATTGGACTGCCACTTTATCACTCCCCATGTAAGAGGTGCCACATGGACCATTGCCTAGTCATATTGTACTTAAAAGTACAATACAAAAGTACACTAAGCCTTTCTCTTGAATTGGGCAATAAACACGACAGTTTATTGGGTCCAGGCAACCCCAATGTAAACTATAAAGGTAAGTATTATATCCTTTAAAATTTGTTTACTTTTAACCTTGAAAAAGATAAAGCGACCATTTTAAAGGATTTTTTCATAAATACCCCTAATATGGAGATAGATATGCAAAACAATCACAGGCAGGGAGGGGCATTATGGATGTTTCCTATGGTTTAACAAGGTAAGGCAGGCTCGGAATCGGGATCCAGATTGGGATCAGATCGGCGATTCGGTAGATCCTCAAGAAGTCTGGCCGATGATTAAAAATAGTTTTATTTGTAAAAAATAGGGAAAATCAGAAAAATCATAAACAATATCAGAAAATCAGAAGAAGAAAAATAAGGGAAACTGTCTTCAATATTTTCATAGATATATATTTATGATGTATGTAATCATACTCATAAATTTACCCACTAATATATATATGTAATCATACATAAACATAATTAATATGTATATGAATCATATATATGTGTGTGTGTTAATGTACATAGAATATTAGAATCATATACTAAAGTAAATATAATAACAATATGCACATATATATACCTATCATATTAATGTATAAACATAATTAATATGTATATCCATCATACAATCATATATTTAATATACATATATTCATGTATAAACATAATTAATATGTATATCAATCATATATTAATGTGTTTGTGTGTGTTAATGTACATACAATCATATATTAATGTAAATATAATAACAATATGCACATATATAGTTAATGTACACATATTAAGGTAAAACACAGTTAATATGTACATCAATCATATATTAAAGTGTGTGTCAATGTACATACAATCATATATTAATGTAAATATAATAACAATATGCACAATATATATGCCTATCATATTAATGTATAAACATAATTATATGTATATCCATCATACAATCATATATTAATATACATATATTAATGTATAAACATAATTAATATGTATATCAATCATATATTAATGTGTTGTGTGTGTTGATGTACATACAATCATATATTAATGTAAATATAATAACAATATGCACATATATATAGTTAATGTACACATATTAAGGTATAAACACAGTTAATATGTACATCAATCATATGTTAAAGTGTGTGTGTCAATGTACATACAATCATATATTAATGTAAATATAATAACAATATGCACATATATGTAGTTAATGTACATATTTAAACATAATTAATATGTATATCAATCATATATTAATGTGTGTGTGTGTTAATGTACATACAATCATATATTAATGTAATATAATAACCATATGCACATATATAGTTAATATACATACATTATGTATAAACATAATTCACATGTATATCAATCATATATTAATTTGTGTGTTCGCTAACGTACATACAATCGCATATTAATGTAAATATAATAACAAGCACATGTACATAGTTAATGCATATATATGTGCATATAGTTAATGCATGTATATATACATAAATATGTAAATTAATGTACATTTAATACATGTATTAATTAATATATATAATAAAAAATGGTTGGCAGAATCCCAGGCCGATCCAGGCTGATTCGACCGGAATTTTGACCAAAGGGTTCCCCCTAGCATCGGATCGACATAGAATCGGCCGATTCTGCCTTCCATCGTGTAATAGGGGTATTGATGCAAACAAACCCACATTTATTTATATGATAATAATCACATTACCAATTATATTAAGTCCTAATTATATATGGATTTATCAAGAAAACAGAAATATATTGAAAATATGACTTGTTACCAGTTTACCTAACTAATTCATTAAAGAAAAAAGTTCCAGTTTAGGCATACAATTCGAAGTGTTGCTAATAGGAGAATGACTTTACAAATCTACATGTAAGATTCCCATCTAATGTAACATCAAAAAGACATAGATTGACAAAGATAGAGAGGGGAGCAGGGAGAGAGAGGCACATATCAAACAAGTCGTCAGTGCAAAGAGAAAAGCTAGAGTGGAGCATTCCAAAACTTACATTTGCTCATTCAAATCTAAAATCAAGAAAGTCATAGAAAAGAGAAAGTCAAATGAGCTATGATCAACTAAGATACATGATGTGTGTTTAGGCAATGACTCTACTAACCAAGCCTTACCTGTGTGACAAATATGGCGTCAAAGTGAAAATAGTGTTGCAGTCCAGAGAACTATCAGAAAGGGGGCATTTTTAATACCATATAATTTATATCAGCTAGTTATATTTGTTTTCCTAATAGAAAATAAAACTCATTGATGTTTTATATTGCAGCCTAATTTTAATTTCATACTAATTACCAAATAAGTCTAACTTGTTTATCAGATTACCTGATTTTTGTTTCTAATGAGTTCTAGAGTCACATCATATGCAACATTAGCTATAGAAGCATGTATTAATGACATCATATAGAAGTATAGATTGACAGAAATACCAGGGGGAGGAGATAGAGAGAGGCTAAAAGGATCAAGCAACTAGTCAGTATTAAATATAAAAACTTGAGTGTGGGAGAGATACTATTCACTACAAGCCCGCTTAACTTCTTCACTACAAGTCTGCTTGACAAAATCAAGAATATTCAAACTATTCTCACCTTGATGGAATGTGACACTGCATTGAAGATAAATAATGACAAATCGGAGGCCGCAGAAGTATGTGTGGATAAAGATAAGATTACGATGATTGCAGACATTTTAGGCTGCAATAGTGCCTCACTCACTGTTAAATACCTGGCCTACTAACTGATGGGGGTGGTCAAGCTAAGCGGTCAAATGGACTATGAAATGGAACTTTGCTTTCAAAGGAGATAAGATTCGTTAGAGAATTTTGTGTTACCCTATCTTGGTCCTTAGAAATGTTTTACTCTGCGACCAGCACCTACTATCTCAGTAGGTTGCTAATTATTTTTTCTCTTTATGTTTCTATACCTTTTCTTTTCTTCTATGAATCTCATGTACTCTGCATTAGATTTGCTCTATTGTGTTCTTTTTAATCTTAACAATGAATTATAGCCAACTCTCTTGTTACATTTTAAAAGCAAAAATCAGTTCTCTCTCGAAGTGATTCATTGAACTCTATCATCCTTACTTGTAATGAACATGGGAATACTGAATGTGAAAGCTTATTACACAAATTAGTACATAGGGGAAAATAATGAAAAATATGTATAAAAAAAAGTAGATAAAGCATGTGGCCTGAAGTTTTGCCTAGAAGACATTCCAAAATAAGTTTAGCAAACTTGAATGTTGAGCAACTTGAAAAGGAACTAGGTTTGGAATAGTAAACACATATATATAAGAATGTGGTAATTTCAAAAGCTGAGGTGTCAAGTTCGTTATTTTTGGCATAAACAAGGTGTAGAAAATACATGTAACAATACCATTGACATCACGTTAAGACAAAAGTAATCCAATAGGTGTACTTAAAAAGAATATGCACATGACTGGGTGACAAGGAAGTGCATTAAGAGATATATCCACATTCTATAGAACTTTCAAAAGGTCCAAATTAGTATCAGTCTAGTTAGATCAGTTAGTCATATTTGTCCATCCAGTGAAAGACCCGGTATCCTATGTTGTGCCTAAAATTAAACTCATTTATCAATTACATTACAATTTCATCTTAATTCTAACAGAATTTAATATCAAGTGGACAAGAAATATACTTGAATCTGACTCAATTACCTGCTTCCTGAGAAGTTTGATACTCGGTCCAGATATATTCAATCCAGGGATGAATCTTTTTAGAGCCCCACCATCTACAATGCTACTTATAGGAACACAAACTCAAAATCTACTTGTAAAACAAGCATTTATTAGTTACCTTTATTAGGAAAGAAAGAAAGACAGAGGCATTGAGAGATAGAAACATAGATAGACAAAAATGCAAATAGAGATAATAGATAGACATATATATAGGAGAAAGAAAGAGAGGGAGAGAAAGAGGCATAATCAGACATATTTTCCATGAAAAGACTAAACATGTGAATTCAGTATAATGGGGATTCATCCTGTCAATCTGCAGTTTTAGAATAGGTTCAGCTAGACGAGGTGAGCACTTTCCAAGTCCACTTGTCTAGTTGGACGACTTTTATAAGGGAACTAGGGATAAACAATCAATCAATATCACTATATTAGTTCGTGCCATTTTGGCTTGATTATGGCTAGTTTTGAGTGTTAAAAAAATGAATAGAAGAGAGATGAGCCCAAATAAATCCTGGTCAAGTTCCAAGTTTTACGTCCCAAAACCATCAAGTTTATCAAGTGGAGTCACAAGCCAAAGCAGCCTGCCACACGTCAATTGCCAAGTGCTTATGGTAAATGTAAAGTACATAGAAATCATGTCAAATTTAAAGTTCAAATTATCAACAATTGCAAACAGATGATGCATTTTGTGATCACAGAGGCAAATCAAGGATCACCACAATAATGTAGCTAAGGCAAATATGTTGTAGATCAACACTTTTATATGTTGTCCAGCAAGTGAGAAAATTAATTGGAATAAAATGGAGACAATTGGAGGACACCAAGAGTCCAAGTTTCATTTTTCCTCTCTTTGGATTGTAAGGCACATGAACATTGCATACAATAATTTGACCAGTTTTGAGGGATGGATTAGATCTGCAAATTTTGCCTTCAAGGATTAGCATAGAAATTTTTCTGTCATTCTATCATCAAACAAAGAGAATCAAGTGTATATAATGTTGCCCAGTTGACGAGCCCAGAGGGGGGGGTGAATGGGTCTTTAAAAATTAATCTAGAAGATACCTGTAACTAAAAACATTCAACAAACTTTCTTCGAAGTAGGTTAGTGACAGTTAGTTTAAATAGCAAACACACAAAGAAGACAATCACACAACACAAGGTTTATCCTGGTTCGGACCACCTTTTCTTAGGAGTCCTACGTCCAGTCCCTGAGCAACAACTCAGGATTTCACTAACTAGGGTACAGTCCCCCTAAGGACGCTACAACACCCAGCTCAGCTGGTCTTCTTTCACACCTGAAGGGAACAACACCTTGGATACCACACCAGGTCTTCCTTCACAACTGAAGGGAACACCACCCTGAATACCACACCAGGTCTTCCTTCACAACCGAAGGGAACAACACCCTGGATACCACACCAGGTCTTCCTTCACAACCGAAGGGAACAACACCCTGGATACCACCAGGTCTTCCTTCACACCCGAAGGGAACAACACAAAGAGAGTGAATGAAATTTAAGCCCCTAGATCAAGCTTTTGATAAGCAAGGATCTGAAGCAACTAGAACTGAGAGCAAAGAGATTTAAACAAGGCACACTCTCAGAACTATACAGGCTCTCTCAAGATTTTCACAAACTAGTGGAGAGCAAAAGAGCAAAAGCTAAGTGGAATGAAGGTTCTTGGCTCTGGACTTTCTTCAGAAGATTTGAATGCTTGAATGCGCGATCTCTTTCTTCTTCTGTTCTTTGACTTGAATTTATATCTTCAATTTGAAATGTAGACGTTGAAGTGTCCGTTGTCTCTCTTTTGAGTAGTCGTTAGACTGAATGACACTGGAGTCTTGGAAGCTTCCAGTCAACAGTCTTTTGATCACTTGAGCACGCAAAGAGATAGATCTTCAGAAATATCCGTTGGCTTCTATTTGTTTAACGTTGTACCATGAAGCTAGTTCAGAGGTCTGCACAAATGTCAAACTCAAATAGCAGACAGCTAAGCTGTCTCTGATGTCAGTCAACGTTAGTAGCAATAGACATGGAAATAGTAATGCCAAATAGCTTAAGTCTAAAGGACGTTATCAGAGTAGGCACGATAAAGGATGATATGGTCTGCATGCATGCAGAGATATGTTCGGATCTCATAAATGCAAAAGCGTCAGAGAGATGTCTACGTGGACTTTGACTAGTCAACGCTTTTAAGATGAATAAGATATCAAGATATGAAATCGATGACTATATGACTTATGAAATCGTTATAAGTCATAGCAAATCGTTATGTGACAGAAGATATATCATGAACAGTTAATGAATCATTGCACAAAGCAAATTGTTGTGAATTCTAAAGAAATCGTTATGAATACTTATCAAGTCGTTATGAACTCTAAAGAAATCGTTATGGTAACTTATGAAATCGTTACAATAAGCAAGTCGTTGCGAGTTCTAAAGAAGTCGTTACGGTAAGTTATGAAATCGTTACAATAAGCAAGTCGTTGCGAGTTCTAAAGAAGTCGTTGTGATAACTTATAGAGTCGTTATGACAAGCAAGTCGTTACGAGTTTCTAAAGAAGTCGTTGCGATAACTTATAGAGTCGTTGTGACGAGCAAGTCGTTACGGGCTCTAAAGAAATCGTTGCGACAACTTATAGAGTTGTTGCGACAGGCAAGTCGTTACGGGCTCTAAAGAAATCGTTACGGTAACTTATAGAGTCGTTGTGACGTCGACTTGTTTGAATAACATGACTTTTCAGTCTTATAAGGAAATCGTTGCGATCACTTATAGAATCGTTATGGCATCGATTGCTTGAAACAACATGACTTTTCAGCCTAAAGGAAATCGTTATGATCACTTATAGAATCGTTATGGCATCGATTTGTTTGAAACAACATGACTTTTCAGCCAGAAAGGAAATCGTTATGATAATTCTATTGAAATCGATATGCTTATAAAGAAATCGTTATGGCCTTCAATAGAAGTCGATATGGACTTAGAGAAATATCATGTTGAAAAGATTAAGGCTTCAGAAAAGTAATGCATACCTTTATTGGCTTGTTTGACCTTGGTATTTTTCCTGTACTTAAGACTTATGAAATAATCATTAGATATAATTGATAAACTTTTGTTTGGTTTTGTTAATCATCAAAATATATATGTAATTAATTAAAATTACATGGGGACAGACTGGTCATCAATCTCCCCTTTTTGGTGATGACAAAACTGAACAATAAGTATGAATGAAAAAAAAAAAAATATAGATATTTCAGACATAAGTTTTTCTCCCCCTTTTTGTCATTAAGCAAAAAGACAATCTTCGACAAAGAAAGAAGAGAGAAAGAGAACAGGAGTATACAAAGAAGGGCATTTCATTAACTTTGTGGAGGTACTGGTAAATAGAAGGCAGGAGACAGAAGAGAGGCAAAATGGGAGATGGTTTCCCATGCCTGTGCTTCCTGCTCTTCAAAAAATTTTGAAGACTCCAAAGATACAGAGTAGGAGGGTCCCATGGTGGAAGCCATCCTTTTGAGATGAAGATCTAGGTGTTGATAGAGAAGGTCAGCATATGCATTCTTGTCCATGTTCATCTTGAGAAATCGACGAGTCCCAAAGCTGGCACAGGTGAGGAATTGGTCCATGGTGACAGGATAATGGTTGTGGTTATCTCTGAGAGCTTTGTGCATAGCCACATACACTTTGTATCTTTCCTCCCAGACCTTGAAGGGGTCATCAACAAGATGAATGGAGTTCATATCTAGGAAAGTAGCTGGAGAAATGGCTGGTTTGCCTTCTCTGGCCTGAACTTCATTGATTTCAAATAGTTGCTGAGCTGACAGGGGGTAGAACTTGGACCATTCAGAAGATGTCAGCCTTTCACATTCAGACAGAATAGGGGCTAGAACTTCAGCACTTACATGCCCCTGGTGATATTCCCTAAACAGGAATCTAGAAAAAGCAACCAGGCAGCCTTTCTGAACTTTAATTCTGCCCATTACTCTGGCAAAACGTTCAAAGATGATGGATCCTACAGAGGACTCCATAACTAGAAAGTGAATTTGAGGAAGGACTATCTCTTCAGGTACTTGGAGGGTAGCAAAATCTACCTGAACATCTGAAGTTTGAGAGATATCCGGAGTCAGAGCTGAAATGGCCCTTTTGAACTGACTGAGCTGAACCTCTGGAAGTCTATGAATATATCTGTAGTTGTTGAATAGCATGAGGTGCCTGATCATTTTGATTTCCTTTTGAATATAGGGTGCCCAAAGTTCCCTATGATAGATCCTGAACCACTCTGATAGGGTCAGGGAGTGGTCCCTTGGAGGGAATCTAGCAGATTTGGCAAGAATGAATTTCTTTAGGAGATCCTTGTGACCTTTGCCCCACTGCTCTTCAGATTTGGAGTGGGCAAGAGAGAAGATTTTGGATTTTTCGGATTTGGAAAGAGAAGTGTAGGGTAGAATAGTGTGCAAATGATCTGTGAGATCAAGAAATGGAAGGTTAATGATGGTTGCAAAAACAACCTTTGAGAGATATTCTCTGTACAGTGAGGGATGTTTGTTGTCCACTGTGAGAGAAAACCACAAAGGTGGGTATTTGGGTTCAGAGGAGAGGGAGGAAGTAGAAGTAAGCTTCCTCTTCTTGGGGGCAGGACTAGAAGGGTCTGCCCTATGAACATGTTCCCCAACCTTCAACACAGACCTGAGGATCCCTTCCTCAAACTCATCCTTTATTTGTTCCATAAAGGGAGAGTTAAGTTGGGCTCTTTCAGGTATGATAGTGATGAAAGAGGGTGGAGGAGTAGGATGAAGAAAAGAGTGGGAAGTAGTAGGAAGGTCATCAATTGGTCCAAGGGAGGGACCAGAGGAGGAGGAGGATGCTCCAGCTGAGGATGCTGGAGGGGCCTCATGTATAGGAGAAGGAGAAGGAATGGAAGTAGAGGAGGCAGGAGATGAGGTGGACTGAAATGGTGTAGGAGAAGAAATTGGTCTAGATTGAGGCTTCTTGAATGTTTGAGGAGCAGGAGGTGCTGTAGGAGCTGAGGGTGGAGTTGGAGGAATAGGTGTGTGAGAGGGAGAGGAGGGAGCTGGGGGCTTGGGTGCCAAGAACTCTTCTGCCTCTATCTGCACAGACTCACTCTCCAATGGCCCTGATGGCCCTGACCCTTGCTCAGATGGCCCGGTTGGCCCTTCAACTTGATCAGCTGGCCCTGTTGGCCCTACCTCTTTTGGTGCTGCTGCTGGTTCTGGTGCTGCTGCTGCTTCTGGTGCTGCTGCTGCTTCTGGAGGAGGAGGAGCTTGAACTCCAACTGCCTTGATAATATCTGAGAGCATGCCTTTCATGCTGCTCATCTCCTTATTAAACCATTTCATAGCATTTCTGATTTGTCCCAATTCTTTGTTGGCTGAAGCTTGGCTCAAAAATATAGAGTTTACATCTGACTGGAGAGTACATAAGAGCTCACCTTGCACATTCAGCCTTTCAATCACTGGTTTCAAATTTATGACAATTTTCTGCTTGACCTGCCTCTCAAAAGGTGTATCAGCCAGGAGAGGAACTTCAGAGGCAACTTCTTTTCCTTTCTTCTTGCCTTCTTTTGCTGGAGGAGGTTGATCATCATCTGAGCTTGAAGAGCTTGCAATCTCTCCTTCTCTGTCATCCAAATTTTGAGAATCTCTATGCCTTTCCTCCTGACCATCAACAACTGGAGTTGTTTCTGCTGAACCTTCTTTTGATAGCTCCCCCTCAATAGGAGCATCTTCTTCATTTGATACTTGCTCCCCCTGAATGGGAGCATCTTCCATCACAGAGTCACCTTGAGCAGCTGGGTGCTCTACCTCTACTTGAACATCTTCCATTGGTTCATCAATGTGGCCTGATGCCACAGTCTCTTCTGCAACTCTGCCACTGGTTTCTGGAGCACTAGAGGTGAAAGGAATTGAATCAATAATGTCTGAAAGAATGGACGCAACCACAGTTGAGGGTAGTGGGTCCTCAACTGAAATAATATCCTCTGGGAGAATATCCTCAATTCTCCTTTCTGCAAAATTGACAGCTAATTCTTCTGGAAATTCTGAAGCTGGTGCTGATACTCTTTCTTCTTCCACTGCAATTTCAGACTGAACTTCTGCTAAAGAGGGGCCTGATGATTCTGCTGCTCCAACTACTGGCACTGAAACTGACTCCACTGGCAATTCTGGAGTCATATCCGCTGATCCCATCTCCTGATGAACAACTGAGGTGTCGTCAATGATGGCTTCGCCTTCAGCAACTGAAGCCTTGAACCAGACACCATTTTCCACAGAGAAGCCACTCTTCTTCAGGTTCCTGGACCTGATTGCTTGGCCCATTTTCTCTACAACTGCCCCAGAAAGATCAACACCGAAGTGTTTGAAGATCTTGGTAAGTAGGTGGGCATATGGCAGGGACACATTTAACTTACTCTTGGTGTCCCAAATCTGATCTCTGGCAAATTTCATTCTTTCCATCATCACTGCGGCCATATTTATCTCCTTATTTTGAATGGCCCAGTACATCATGTCTGAGTCGGCCTTTGTGCAAGATGAAAATGTTGCACTTCTGGGAACTAAGATTTGACAGACACTAAAATGAAGGAGGCGGTTGAATGCAGATAGTTGATTATATCCAGCTTGCCATCCCTTAGCTTGAAGCCCGGATCTACAATTCCCAAACCTTTCACTTGGGCGTCCACGGTGTGAACCCCACTAAATCCGGAAGTCTTCACATCAAACAGCATCTTCAGCAACTCAGGGTCTATTCTAATCAGGGTTCCCTTTACTGAAGAGACTAGGGACCCATCTTCCTCTATTCTCATACACATGAAGAAAGCTTTTACCAAGTCCGGATAACTGACCTCTGAAAAGGTGGAGACTCCTGTCCACTGCATCTGATTGATCAAATCTACCACACTGCTCATTCCATTTTTCCTCAGATTAGCAACATCGACTTCTTTATTTCCACAGAGCTTCGTCTTCACAAAGGTAAACCTCTCCTGCTGCTCAGGAGTGAGAAACTCGGCGCTGTAGCCACCCAAACTGCCGGCGATGACTGGTGCGGCCATGGATTCAGGTGGGAAAGTCTCTGGAGGGTTGAAACGGAAGGAGAAGAGAAGGAATCCTCAAGAAATTTTGCGGGAAGGAGGAAGGTTCAAATTTGCAGAGGGTTGAGATATGAGTTGTTAGGGCATCGGCTCATGCGACAGGATGAAAAGGGAAAAGGTAGACGATGAGATACGAATCGTTCTGCCATTGATTTTATGAATAAATTAATGCGATGTGGAAAGTGAGGCGCCAAAAGGCGGTGGAAAACGACAAAAGGTGTTGACTATTCAAACCGACTTCAATGAGAGAGCGGTTACAAAGAATAATTTGAATTTCTTTTGCTTAACGCCATGGAGGAAAAAATTACTTAATTCTGAAATTTAATGTGCCATTTGTAAGCAAACTTTTATCACAAATTGCACATAATTCCCTTCTAAGAGATGTGAATCTCTCTTCAGGTAAGGCTTTTGTGAAAATGTCTGCTAATTGGCCATTTGTATCAATAAAGGATATTTCAATATTTCCATTTGCAACATGATCACGAATAAAATGATATCTAACCTCAATATGTTTGGTCCTTGAGTGCTGAACTGGATTCTTGGTGAGATTAATGGCACTGGTGTTGTCACACAGCAGTGGGATGGATTTGATGTTTAATCCGAAATCTTCAAGTTGTTGCTTTATCCATAAGAGTTGTGTACAGCAATTTCCAGCAGCTACGTACTCAGCTTCAGCAGTGGATAGTGCTACTGAATTTTGTTTCTTTGAAGACCAAGATATTAAACATCCTGCAAGAAATTGACAACCACCACTGGTGCTTTTTCTATCTAATTTGCATCCAGCATAGTCAGCATCAGAGTAACCTACTAAGTTAATTTCACAATGTTTTGGATACCATAGACCTAAGTCATGAGATCTTGCTAAATATCTAAATATTCTTTTCACCGAAATTAAATGTGATTCTTTAGGATCAGCTTGATATCTAGCACACATGCATACACTAAATAGTATATCTGGTCTACTAGCTGTTAAATAAAGTAGTGAACCAATCATACCTCTGTAGATCTTTTGATCTACTTTCTTACCATCTTTGTCACTGTCCATCTTTGTTGATGTGCTCATCGGTGTTGACAGTGGCTTGGTATTTTCGAATCCAAATTTCTTTAAGAGTTCTTTTGTGTACTTTGCTTGACAGATGTGAGTTCCTTCCTTTCCTTGTTTGATTTGTAATCCAAGGAAGTAATTAAGTTCTCCCATCATGCTCATTTCAAATTCTCCCTGCATCAACTTTTCAAAGTACTTGCAAAGGGATTCATCAGTAGACCCAAAGATAATATCATCTACATAAATTTGGACTAATAGAATGTGTTTGACCTTTGACTTTATGAAAAGGTACTATCTACTTGACCTCTACTGAAACCATGGTTTAAAAGAAAAGAGCTAAGCCTTTCATACCAGGCTCTAGGTGCCTGTTTTAAACCATATAATGCCTTATGAAGTTTGAAAACATGATTGGGAAATTCTGTGTCATCAAAACCCGGAGGTTGTTCCACATAAACTTCCTCTTTTATAAAACCATTTAAAAATGCGGATTTAACATCCATTTGAAATAATGTCAAGTTCAAAGCAGATGCATATGCAAGTAATATTCTAATGGCCTCAAGTCTAGCTACAGGTGCATAGGTTTCATCGAAATCTATGCCTTCCTCTTGAGAATAGCCTTGAGCTACCAATCTGGCCTTGTTTCTTAAGATTGCACCAGTTTCATCCAGTTTATTTCTGAACACCCATTTGGTGCCAATGACTGGATGGTCTGATGGTCTAGGAACAAGTGACCATACTTGGTTTCTCTTGAATTGATTTAATTCATCTTGCATGGCTACTATCCAAGATTCATCAGAGAGAGCTTCATTGACTGTCCTAGGCTCTATTTGAGAAACAAAAGCTAGGTAATCACAAGGAATAACATTACCTCTTGTTCTTACCCCTATGGATGGATCACCAATAATATTCTCAAGTGGGTGATCTTTCTTGTATCTCCATTCCTTTGGAAGGTTTTCATGAGTAACTTCTTCTTGTTGCAATTCTTCCAGAGGTGGATCATCCTTGTCCTCAATTGATGTATCTTTTAGTTTCTTGGACAGTTCATCTGCATCATCATTGTCACTATCTACTTCCTTTCTCAAGGAAGGGTTAGTTTCATCAAAAATAATATGTACAGACTGTTCAATCAATAAAGTACGTTTGTTAAATACTCTATAGCCTTTGGGTTTAGAGGTGTACCCCATAAAGATGCCTTCATCTGATTTGGCATCCAACTTACCAATGTCCCTTTTTCCATTATTGTGAATGAAGCAAGGACATCCAAAAGTCCTGAAGTGGCTGATCTTTGGCTTCTTCCTTTGAATAGTTCATATGCAGTCTTTTTCAGGATTGGCCTGATCATTACTCGGTTGATAATGTAGCTTGCTGTGTTGACTGCTTCAGCCCAAAAATATCTTGGCAGATCATATTCTGAGAGCATAGTTCTTGCCATATCCAATAGGGTTCTGTTCTTCCTCTCAGCAATACCATTTTGTTGTGGTGTCCTTGGTGCTGAGAAATTATGCTCAATTCCCTGATCATCACAAAATCTAGCAAACTTTTCATTTTGAAATTCACCACCATGATCTGATCGGATAGACACAATGCTGAACTTTTGATCTTTCTGCACCTTCTTGCTGAAACTAACAAAGTTTTCAAAAGTATCATCTTTATGCTCTAGGAATGATACCCATGTGAATCTTGAGTAGTCATCACTATGACAAATCCAAAATTCTTTCCTCCAAGACTGGTAGTCCTCATTGGCCCAAATAGATCCATATGAAGGAGCTCTAAGGGTTTTGAGGTGGTCACCACCGTCTTTGACTTGAAGGAGCCTTTGGTGTGCTTTCCCTTAGCACAAGGTTTACATACACCATCCAATTTTGTACTAACCTTAGGTAGACCTTCCACAAGATTCTTCTTCAGCAGTTTTCTCATGCCATCTATGCTGCAATGTCCAAGTCGTCTGTGCCATAATTCTGTAGATTTATCTTTATTTGCTGCCAGGCAAACATTTTGAACCTTGAGTTCTTCAAGATAGAGCACATACAAATTCTTTTCTCTATTAGCTTCAAAGATGACTGCTCCATCCTTCAGTATGCTGCACTTCGACTCTTGAAACTTGATCTGATGGCCTCTGTCACACAGCTGGCTAATGCTAATGAGATTGTGCTTCAATCCCTTGACTAATAGCACATCTTCTATGACTGTTTTTCCTTTGTTATTCACAGAGCCACTGCCTATCACGGTTCCTTTCCCATTATCTCCATAAGTAACTGTTCCTTCTTCAGCTTGGAGATGAGAGAATAACTTCTGGTTTCCTGACATGTGTCTTGAGCACCCGCTATCCAAATACCATTTGGATGCTCGAGAGATGTCCTGAAATAAAAACATCAAGTTTTAGGTACCCAAATTCTTTTGGGTCCTGATGGGTTAGTATCATTTATTTTGCCTTTTATTATCCATTTCTTATGTCTTGTTGGGCATGTCGTTATGATGTGTCCTAACTTGTTACAGTGACTACAGCAGGATAATTTGGTTACTTTTTCTATATATCTGAAATCAGCTTTGTATGATGTATCTTGTTCAGGTACAAATTTTGGTGTTAGATATGTTTTAGGATAAATTATGGTTTCTTCATTATCTGGGGGTGTATATCCTAATCCATTTTTCTTCTTACCTGATCTTCTAGCACCTTTTAATATAAGAGAGTTTTTACCATTAGTGAATTTTTCTAATGTGCTAGATAATTGTATATTTTCTTCTGTTAGTGTTTTGATTTCAGTTTTCAGTTCATCTGAACTTACTTGTTTCTCTTTAGTTATTTGTTCATTCTTAGCTTTTAGGTCTTCACATAACAGTTCATTTCTTCTTTTAAGTTCAGTTATTTGACTTTCTAATTGTTCATTTTCTGATTTTAGATCTGAGTTTGTATTTTCTATGCAGACTATGTTTTTCTTGCTCACTTTTAATAATTTGGTTACTTCTTTATATTTTTCATATAGTTCGTTGAAAGCCTCTTCTAAGCTATCGGAATCTGAATCATTGCATGAATCAAAAGAGGAGTCAGAAGTTACCTTATCTTCAGTATTTGCCATGAAGGCCAAGTTGGCCTTTTCTTCATCACTGCAGGAACTTGACTCACTGTCTGAGTCACTACTGTTTTCCCATGCTGCTGCCATGCCTTCTTCTTGTACTTTCTGAACTTCTTGGAACTGTCCTTCTTCCTGAACTCTGGCTTCTTTAACTTTGGACACTCAGTTTTAATGTGTCCTGGCTTCTTACATTCATAGCAGACGGGTTCTCCTTTCTTTATTTCTTTTCCATCTGGCTTCTTGAATTCCTTGTTCCTTTTGAAGTGCCTTCTTCCAGATTGGAATTTCTTCTTCTTAGCCAAAATTCGCTGTAATTTTCTAGATAGCATAGCTTCCTCATTTTCGCTGTCTGCATCACTTTCACTTTCAGCTGAACTTGCTTCTGGTGAATCTTCTTCAGCTTTTAAGGCGTTGGAGTGCTTCTTTCTGCTAGAGGACTCTCCTAGCCTTTCCATGTTGATCTCATGGGCCATGAGGGACCCAATGAGCTTTTCTACAGACATTCTCTTCAGGTCATTAGCTTCTTCTATTGCTGTGACCTTTGGGGTCCATGAGGACGGTAAGGATCTAAGTATCTTCCTCACCATGTCTCCCATCTCATAGGTTTTCCCCAGACTAGCTAGTCCATTTGTGATGTCAGTGAACCGGCTGAACATTTGAGTTATGGACTCACTTGACTGCATCTGAAATCTTTCATATTGAGTGACAAGAATGTCGATTCTTGTTTCCTTTACTTTGTCTGTGCCTTCATAAGTAATCCTGAGCTTTTCCCACATTTCCATTGAGGATTTGCAGGCTGAAACTCTGTTGAATTCCTTCTTACTTAGCATAGGATGCTCTTTGCTTTGCAATTCAGGGAAATCTTCTTCCTGTCATCATCTGTCCATTGTGCTTTCTCATTTGTGACTAACAGATCACCTTCTTCTACTATGGACCAAATTTGATAGTCGTGCCCTTGTAGAAAGTATTCCATTCTGGTCTTCCAGTAAGGATAATCTTCACCATCGAAGAGAGGGGTCGGTTGACAGACTGACCTTCAAAGTTACCTTGGGCTGCCATGGATCTTTACTCTTCAGATCGTTGGATCCTTTCTTTGTCGAAGAGACTCGCTCTGATACCACTTGTTGCCCAGTTGACGAGCCCAGAGGGGGGGGTGAATGGGTCTTTAAAAATTAATCTAGAAGATACCTGTAACTAAAACACATTCACACAAATTTCTTCGAAGTAGGTTAGTGACAGTTAGTTTAAATAACAAACACACAAAGAAGACAATCACACAACACAAGGTTTATCCTGGTTCGGACCACCTTTCCTTAGGAGTCCTACGTCCAGTCCCTGAGCAACAACTCAAGATTTCACTAACTAGGGTACAGTCCCCCTAAGGACGCTACAACACCCAGCTCAGCTGGTCTTCCTTCACACCTGAAGGGAACAACACCCTGGATACCACACCAGGTCTTCCTTCACAACCGAAGGGAACACCACCCTAAATACCACACCAGGTCTTCCTTCACAACCGAAGGGAACAACACCCTAGATACCACCAGGTCTTCCTTCACACCCGAAGGGAACAACACAAAGAGAGTGAATGAAATTTAAGCCCCTAGATCAAGCTTTTGATAAGCAAGGATCTGAAGCAACTAGAACTGAGAGCAAAGAGATTTAAACAAGGCACACTATCAGAACTATACAGGCTCTCTCACGATTTTCACAAACTAATGGAGAGCAAAAGAGCAAAAGCTAAGTAGAATGAGGGTTCTTGGCTCTGGAATTTCTTCAGAAGAATTTGAATGCTTGAATGCGCGATCTCTTTCTTACTTCTGTTCTTCTGACTTGAGTTTATATCTTCAATTTGAAATATAGACGTTGAAGTGTCCGTTGTCTCTCTTTTGAGTAGTCGTTAGACTGATTGACAACTGGAGTCTTGGAAGCTTCTAATCAACAGTCTTTTGATCACTTGAGCACGCAAAGAGATAGATCTTCAAAAATATCCGTTGGCTTCTATTTGTTTAACGTTGTACCATGAAGCTAGATCAGAGGTCTGCACAAATGTCAAACTCAAATAGCAGACAGCTAAACTGTCTCTGATGTCAGTCAACGTTAGTAGCAATAGACATGGAAATAGTAATGCCAAATAGCTCAAGTCTAAAAGACGTTATCAGAGTAGGCACGATAAAGGATGATATGGTCTGCATGTATACAGAGATATGTTCAGATCTCATAAATGCAAAAGCGTCAGAGAGATGTCTACGTGGACTTTGACTAATCAACGCTTTTAAGATGAATAAGATATCAAGATATGAAATCGATGACTATATGACTTATGAAATCGTTATGAGTCATAGCAAATCGTTATGTGACAGAAGATATATCATGAACACTTAATGAATCGTTGCACAAAGCAAATTGTTGTGAATTCTAAAGAAATCGTTATGAATACTTATCAAGTCGTTATGAACTCTAAAGAAATCGTTATGGTAACTTATGAAGTCGTTACAATAAGCAAGTCGTTGCGAGTTCTAAAGAAGTCGTTACGGTAACTTATGAAATCGTTACAATAAGCAAGTCGTTATGAGTTCTAAAGAAGTCGTTACGGTAACTTATGAAATCGTTACAATAAGCAAGTCGTTGCTAGTTCTAAAGAAGTCGTTGCGATAACTTATAGAGTCGTTATGACAAGCAAGTCGTTACGAGTTTCTAAAGAAGTCGTTACGATAACTTATAGAGTCGAGGAGGATGTTGAATGCAGATAGATGATTTATATCCAGCTTGCCATCCCTTAGCTTGAAGCCCGGCCCTACAATTCCCAACCCTTTCACTTGGGCGTCCACGGTGTGAACCCCACTAAATCCGGAAGTCTTCACATCAAACAACATCTTCAGCAACTCAGGGTTTATTCTAATCAGGGTTCCCTTTACTGAGGAGACTAGGGACCCATCTTCCTCTGTTCTCATACACACGAAGAAAGCTTTTACTAAGTCCGGGTAACTGACCTCTGAAAAGGTGGAGACTCCTATCCACTGCATCTGATTGATCAAATCTACCACACTGCTCATTCCATTTTTCCTCAGATTAGCAACATCGACTTCTTTATTTCCACAGAGCTTCGTCTTCACAAAGGTAAACCTCTCCTGCTGCTCAGGAGTGAGAAACTCGGTGCTGTAGCCACCCAAACTGCCGGCGATGACTGGTGAGGCCATGGATTCAGGTGGGAAAGTCTCTGGAGGGTTGAAACGGAAGGAGAAGAGAAGGAATGCTCAAGAAATTTTGCGGGAAGGAGGAGGAAGGTTCAAATTTGCAGAGAGTTGAGATATGAGTTGTTAGGGCATCGGCTCATGCGACAGGATGAAAAAGGGAAAAGGTAGATGATGAGATATGAATCGTTCTGCCATTGATTTTATGAATAAATTAATACGATGTGGAAAGTGAGGCGCCAAAAGGCGGTGGAAAACGACAAAAGGTGTTGACTATTCAAACCGACTTCAATGAGAGAGCGGTTACAAAGAATAATTTGAATTTCTTTTGCTTAACGCCATGGAGGGAAAAAGTTACTTAATTCTGAAATTTAATGTGTCATTTGTAAGAAAACTTTTATCACAAATTGCACATATCTAATTCCCTTCTAAGAGATGTGAATCTCTCTTCAGGTAAGGCTTTTGTCAAAATATCTGCTAATTGGTCATTTGTATCAATAAAGATATTTCAATATTTCCATTTGCAACATGATCGCGAATAAAATGATATCTAACCTCAATATGTTTGGTCCTTGAGTGCTGAACTGGATTCTTGGTGAGATTAATGGCACTGGTGTTGTCACACAGCAGTGGGATGGATTTGATGTTTAATCCGAAATCTTCAAGTTGTTGCTTTATCCATAAGAGTTGTGTACAGCAATTTCCAGCAGCTACGTACTCAGCTTCAGCAGTGGATAGTGCTACTGAATTTTGTTTCTTTGAAGACCAAGATATTAAACATCCTGCAAGAAATTGACAACCACCACTGGTGCTTTTTCTATCTAATTTGCATCCAGCATAGTCAGCATCAGAGTAACCTACTAAATTAATTTCACAATGTTTTGGATACCATAGACCTAAGTCATGAGATCTTGCTAAATATCTAAATATTCTTTTCACAGAAATTAAATGTGATTCTTTAGGATCAGCTTGATATCTAGCACACATGCATACACTAAATAGTATATCTGGTCTACTAGTTGTTAAATAAAGTAGTGAACCAATCATACCTCTGTAGATCTTTTGATCTACTTTCTTACCATCTTTGTCACTGTCCATCTTTGTTGATGTGCTCATCGGTGTTGACAGTGGCTTGGTATTTTCGAATCCAAATTTCTTTCAGAGTTCTTTTGTGTACTTTGCTTGACAGATGTGAGTTCCTTCCTTTCCTTGTTTGATTTGTAATCCAAGGAAGTAATTAAGTTCTCCCATCATGCTCATTTCAAATTCTCGCTGCATCAACTTTTCAAAGTACTTGCAAAGGGATTCATCAGTAGACCCAAAGATAATATCATCTACATAAATTTGGACTAATAGAATGTGTTTGACCTTTGACTTTATGAAAAGGGTACTATCTACTTGACCTCTACTGAAACCATGGTTTAAAAGAAAAGAGTTGAGCCTTTCATACCAGGCTCTAGGTGCCTATTTTAAACCATATAATGCCTTATGAAGTTTGAAAACATGATTGGGAAATTCTGTGTCATCAAATCCGGAGGTTGTTCCACATAAACTTCCTCTTTTATAAAACCATTTAAAAATACGGATTTAACATCCATTTGAAATAATGTCAAGTTCAAAGCAGATGCATATGCAAGTAATATTCTAATGGCCTCAAGTCTAGCTACAGGTGCATAGGTTTCATCGAAATCTATGTCTTCCTCTTGAGAATAGCCTTGAGCTACCAATCTGGCCTTGTTTCTTAAGATTGCACCAGTTTCATCCAGTTTATTTCTGAACACCCATTTGGTGCCAATGACTGGATGGTCTGATGGTCTAGAAACAAGTGACCATACTTGGTTTCTCTTGAATTGATTTAATTCATCTTGCATGGCTACTATCCAAGATTCATCAGAGAGAGCTTCAATGACTGTTCTAGGCTCTATTTGAGAAACAAAAGCTAGGTAATCACAAGGAATAACATTACCTCTTGTTCTTACCCCTATGGATGGATCACCAATAATATTCTCAAGTGGGTGATCTTTCTTGTATCTCCATTCCTTTGGAAGGTTTTCATGAGTAACTTCTTCTTGTTGCAATTCTTCCAGAGGTGGATCATCCTTGTCCTCAATTGATGTATCTTTTAGTTTCTTGGACAGTTCATCTGCATCATCATTGTCACTATCTACTTCTTTCTCAAGGAAGGGTTAGTTTCATCAAAAATAATATGTACAGACTGTTCAATCAATAAAGTACGTTTGTTAAATACTCTATAGCCTTTGGGTTTAGAGGTGTACCCCATAAAGATGCCTTCATCTGATTTGGCATCCAACTTACCAATGTCCCTTTTTCCATTATTGTGAATGAAGCAAGGACATCCAAAAGTCCTGAAGTGGCTGATCTTTGGCTTCTTCCCTTTGAATAGTTCATATGCAGTCTTTTTCAGGATTGGCCTGATCATTACTCGGTTGATAATGTAGCTTGCTGTGTTGACTGCTTCAGCCCAAAAATATCTTGGCAGATCATATTCTGAGAGCATAGTTCTTGCCATATCCAATAAGGTTCTGTTCTTCCTCTCAGCAATACCATTTTGTTGTGGTGTCCTTGGTGCTGAGAAATTATGCTCAATTCCCTGATCATCACAAAATCTAGCAAACTTTTCATTTGAAATTCACCACCATGATCTGATCGGATAGACACAATGCTGAACTTTTGATCTTTCTGCACCTTCTTGCTGAAACTAACAAAGTTTTCAAAAGTATCATCTTTATGCTCTAGGAATGATACCCATGTGAATCTTGAGTAGTCATCCACTATGACAAATCCAAAATTCTTTCCTCCAAGACTGGTAGTCCTCATTGGCCCAAATAGATCCATATGAAGGAGCTCTAAGGGTTTTGAGGTGGTCACCACCGTCTTTGACTTGAAGGAGCCTTTGGTGTGCTTTCCCTTAGCACAAGGTTTACATACACCATCCAATTTTGTACTAACCTTAGGTAGACCTTCCACAAGATTCTTCTTCAGCAGTTTTCTCATGCCATCTATGCTGCAATGTCCAAGTCGTCTGTGCCATAATTCTGTAGATTTATCTTTATTTGCTGTCAGGCAAACATTTTGAACCTTGAGTTCTTCAAGATAGAGCACATATAAATTCTTTTCTCTATTAGCTTCAAAGATGACTACTCCATCCTTCAGTATGCTGCACTTCGACTCTTGAAACTTGATCTGATGGCCTCTGTCACACAGCTGGCTAATGCTAATGAGATTGTGCTTCAATCCCTTGACTAATAGCACATCTTCTATGACTGTTTTTCCTTTGTTATTCACAGAGCCACTGTCTATCACGGTTCCTTTCCCATTATCTCCATAAGTAATTGTTCCTTCTTCAGCTTGGAGATGAGAGAATAACTTCTGGTTTCCTAACATGTGTCTTGAGCACCCGCTATCCAAATACCATTTGGATGCTCGAGAGATGTCCTGAAATAAAAACATCAAGTTTTAGGTACCCAAATTCTTTTGGGTCCTGATGGGTTAGTATCATTTATTTTGCCTTTTATTATCCATTTCTTATGTCTTGTTGGGCATGTCGTTATGATGTGTCCTAACTTGTTACAGTGACTACAGCAGGATAATTTGGTTACTTTTTCTATATATCTGAAATCAACTTTGTATGATATATCTTGTTCAGGTACAAATTTTGGTGTTGGATATGTTTTATGATAAATTATGGTTTCTTCATTATCTGGGGGTGTATATCCTAATCCATTTTTCTTCTTACCTGATCTTCTAGCACCTTTTAATATAAGGGAGTTTTTACCATTAGTGAATTTTTCTAATGTGCTAGATAATTGTATATTTTCTTCTGTTAGTGTTTTGATTTCAGTTTTCAGTTCATCTGAACTTACTTGTTTCTCTAATTTAGTTATTTGTTCATTCTTAGCTTTTAGGTCTTCACATAACAGTTCATTTCTTCTTTTAAGTTCAGTTATTTGACTTTCTAATTGTTCATTTTCTGATTTTAGATCTGAGTTTGTATTTTCTATGCAGACTATGTTTTTCTTGCTCACTTTTAATAATTTGGTTACTTCTTTATATTTTTCATATAGTTCGTTGAAAGCCTCTTCTAAGCTATCGGAATCTGAATCATTACATGAATCAAAAGAGGAGTCAGAAGTTACCTTATCTTCAGTATTTGCCATGAAGGCCAAGTTGGCCTTTTCTTCATCACTGCAGGAATTTGACTCACTATCTGAGTCACTACTACTTTCCCATGTTGCTGCCATTGTCTTCTTCTTGTATTTTCTGAACTTCTTGGAACTGTCCTTCTTCCTGAACTCTGGCTTCTTTAACTTTGGACACTCAGTTTTATGTGTCCTGGCTTCTTACATTCATAGCAGACGGGTTCTCCTTTCTTTATTTCTTTTCCATCTGGCTTCTTGAATTCTTTGTTCTTTTAAAGTGTCTTCTTTCAGATTGGAATTTCTTCTTCTTAGCCAAAATTCGCTGTAATTTTCTAGATAGCATAGCTTCCTCATTTTCGCTGTCTGCATCACTTTCACTTTCAGCTGAACTTGCTTCTGGTGAATCTTCTTCAGCTTTTAAGGCGTTGGAGTGCTTCTTTCTGCTAGAGGACTCTCCTAGCCTTTCCATGTTGATCTCATGGGCCATATGAGGGACCCAATGAGCTTTTCTACAGACATTCTCTTCAGGTCATTAGCTTCTTCTATTGCTGTGACCTTTGGGGTCCATGAGGACGGTAAGGATCTAAGTATCTTCCTCACCATGTCTCCCATCTCATAGGTTTTCCCCAGACTAGCTAGTCCATTTGTGATGTCAGTGAACCGGCTGAACATTTGAGTTATGGACTCACTTGACTGCATCTGAAATCTTTCATATTGAGTGACAAGAATGTCGATTCTTGTTTCCTTTACTTTGTCTGTGCCTTCATAAGTAATCCTGAGCTTTTCCCACATTTCCATTGAGGATTTGCAGGCTGAAACTCTGTTGAATTCCTTCTTACTTAGAGCACAGCATAGGATGCTCTTTGCTTTGCAATTCAGGGAAATCTTCTTCCTGTCATCATCTGTCCATTGTGCTTTCTCATTTGTGACTAACAGATCACCTTCTTCTACTATGGACCAAATTTGATAGTCGTGCCCTTGTAGAAAGTATTCCATTCTAGTCTTCCAGTAAGGATAATCTTCACCATCGAAGAGAGGGGGTCGGTTGACAGACTGACCTTCAAAGTGACCTTGGGCTGCCATGGATCTTTACTCTTCAGATTGTTGGATCCTTTCTTTGTCAAAGAGACTTGCTCTGATACCACTTGTTGCCCAGTTGACGAGCCCAGAGGGGGAGGTGAATAGGTCTTTAAAAATTAATCTAGAAGATACCTGTAACTAAAAATATTCACACAAACTTTCTTCGAAGTAGGTTAGTGACAGTTAGTTTAAATAGCAAACACACAAAGAAGACAATCACACAACACAAGGTTTATCCTGGTTCGGACCACCTTTCCTTAGGAGTCCTACGTCCAGTCCCTGAGCAACAACTCAGGATTTCACTAACTAGGGTACAGTCCCCCTAAGGACGCTACAACACCCAGCTCAGCTGGTCTTCCTTCACACCTGAAGGGAACAACACCCTGGATACCACACCAGGTCTTCCTTCACAACCGAAGGGAACACCACCTTGGATACCACACCAGGTCTTCCTTCACAACCGAAGGGAACAACACCCTGGATACCACACCAGGTCTTCCTTCACAACCGAAGGAACAACACCCTGGATACCACCAGGTCTTCCTTCACACCCGAAGGGAACAACACAAAGAGAGTGAATGAAATTTAAGCCCCTAGATCAAGCTTTTGATAAGTAAGGATCTGAAGCAACTAGAACTGAGAGCAAAAAGATTTAAACAAGGCACACTTTCAGAACTATACAGACTCTCTCAAGATTTTCACAAACTAGTGGAGAGCAAAAGAGCAAAAGCAAAGTAGAATGAAGGTTCTTGGCTCTGGACTTTCTTCAGAAGGATTTGAATGCTTGAATGCGCGATCTCTTTCTTACTTCTGTTCTTCTGACTTGAGTTTATATCTTCAATTTGAAATATAGACGTTGAAGTGTCCGTTGTCTCTCTTTTGAGTAGTCGTTAGACTGAATGACAACTAGAGTCTTGGAAGCTTCCAGTCAACAGTCTTTTGATCACTTGAGCACGCAAAGAGATAGATCTTCAGAAATATTCATTGGCTTCTATTTGTTTAACGTTGTACTATGAAGCTAAATCAGAGGTCTGCACAAATGTCAAACTCAAATAGCAGGCAGCTAAGCTGTCTCTGATGTCAGTCAATGTTAGTAGCAATAGACATGGAAATAGTAATGCCAAATAGCTTAAGTCTAAAGGACGTTATCAGAGTAGGCACGATAAAGGATGATATGGTCTGCATGCATGCAGAGATATGTTCAGATCTCATAAATGCAAAAGCGTCAGAGAGATGTCTACATGGACTTTGACTAGTCAACGCTTTTAAGATGAATAAGATATCAAGATATGAAATCGATGACTATATGACTTATGAAATCGTTATGAGTCATAGCAAATCGTTATGTGACAGAAGATATATCATGAACACTTAATGAATCGTTGCACAAAGCAAATTGTTGTGAATTCTAAAGAAATCGTTATGAATACTTATCAAGTCGTTATGAACTCTAAAGAAATAGAGTCGTTATGACAAGCAAGTCGTTACGAGTTTCTAAAGAAGTCGTTGCGATAACTTATAGAGTCATTGTGACGAGCAAGTCATTACGGGCTCTAAAGAAATCGTTGCGACAACTTATAGAGTTGTTGCGACAGGCAAGTCGTTACGGGCTCTAAAGAAATCGTTACGGTAACTTATAGAGTCGTTGTGACGTCGACTTGTTTGAAATAACATGACTTTTCAGTCTTATAAGGAAATCGTTGCGATCACTTATAGAATCGTTATGGCATCGATTTGCTTGAAACAACATGCTTTTTCAGCCAGAAAGGAAATCGTTATGATCACTTATAGAATCGTTATGGCATCGATTTGCTTGAAACAACATGACTTTTCAGCTAGAAAGGAAATCGTTATGATAATTCTATTGAAATCGATATGCTTATAAAGAAATCGTTATGGCCTTCAATAGAAGTCGATATGGACTTGGAGAAATATCATGTTGAAAAGATTAAGGCTTCAGAAAAGTAATGCATATCTTTATTGGCTTGTTTGACCTTGGTATTTTTCCTGTGCTTAAGACTTATGAAATAATCATTAGATGTAATTGATAAACTTTTGTTTGGTTTTGTTAATCATCAAAATATATATGTAATTAATTAAAATTACATGGGGACAGACTGGTCATCATATAAGAAACACATAAAAGGTTGGCAATCCTGTGTTCCTTTTTCAGGCTGCATTGAAGGCACTTTTGAGTGCCAACCATTGTTTCTCAATGTATACAACCAAATGTAGGAATTTCACTACTGTATTTCTTCTTGCCATATTGCCTGCAGCATATACAGCATAAACTTTTGTAGAAGAGATAACATGTACAAAAACTCACATACAAGAGAGACAAATTTACAATATCACCCAGCATAGTTGAAAAATAAAATATCTCTAGGACCTCATTTGACTTCTAAAGTTCAACGTTTGAGCTTCTAGAAAGCTGTGATAATATTCAAGATGTCAACTAGGTAATTCAATATTGTATTTAGCCAAGCTTTTAGATGTTGATCCCTAAAGATAGTTTCATTTTGGGTTACCCTCTTAGACTAACTACTCATTTATGACCACTGATAAGGTTTTTGATAGACACCCAGAGAAAACGTAAAATAACTGAATTTTGGGGGTCAGAAATCTCACTGTAAAGCATCCTCTTCAAAAGTAACCTGTACAAACTATAATGTTTCATTGAGACACCTCAATGTATACTCACATCTTAATGCAGTCATACATCCAGAATAACAATAGAACTTACATCCACATTTAAGCAAAATGGGAAAAGTCATATATCCACAATGACAATAAGATTACTCATTAGATTTAAAGAACAGTAACACCAATACAGTTGACATTGACATTGACCAAAGTTTCTTTACAAGTGGAATTTACATTTGCAACAAACAAACAATAATACCTTCATGCTGTGAGAAAAGTTAGGGGTTCCCCTTCACAATTCCTTCATCTAGCATATAAAACGCAATAAGCCTGTGACAAAAATCCTGTTAAAGAAGCAAAAAGCAAAAAACACTTCTCATGTCCTCTGAAGGCACGGAGCAAAGATTCTCACTCTGTAATAGAATATGGAAGTTATTAAGTCATTATAGCCTAATCTTTTGCCAAGCATATAATTGTTGGTATTTTAAGGAACTTGGGATGAAACAAATTCTAGAATGAAATAGAAGATCCATGCCTACCTCACATGATGAAAAGGAATATACCACTTAATGATTCTTCTAATTATAAATATGTAGTGACTTGTCGAAGTATCTTACAAACAAGATAATAGACCCAACATAGAAAATAATACCTTCTCCAATGCCCATTCATCATGCACAAACAATATTAAGACTTGAGAGCGAAAAGAAATGCCTCCCCTGTAATATCAACCAGTGAAACCTTTGTAAGTTCAAAATCTTTAGTTATCACAGAAAAGAAATACCTAGAAAAATAAAATCAAAGACACCCATGCTATTTTCGCAGCTTTAATAATTGTAAAATTAGTACTGGACAATGAAAACTAGACATCCTTATATTAAAAGTGTGAGTATAAGAAATTGTGCATCTCAGTTGAGATACCAGCACATGTATGAACAATGATAAGAGTGACATAAGTCATCTAATAAAATCAAAGACAACCTGAAGAACTGAAGAACATATAATAGGACCCAATTGCATGTTCTTTCCACAATAAGATAGAGGTTCCAATGGCATCTTTCACTATTTTCCTAGTTTAGTCCTTAATAAGCAATTGCTGGTTTGGCTAGTGGGCGTTGGTTAGTTTAACTTCACAAAGGTCACATCTTATTTTATGTCCCATAACCATCTTTTCTAGGTCTATGCTAATGATGACACCCCGAAGCAACTTCACGCCCATCCACATTAATTAGGACTGCCTTCTTTCTTTCCAACTGTGGTACAAGAAAAAGATGCGTATACATATCAATTATCAGCTTTCAAATATGACATTCTAAAGAGGAGGATTGTAGATTAATTAATTAAGATTATGAATGCCTCTTGAAAACTATTTGAATGTTCTAGACTATGATGTGTGCCTTCCACACCCTCCTCCATACTAACAAAGTTTCCTTGGGTGCGACCTCTGATTTCCTGCATTCTTGGCCTGTTAAAAAAGCATAATGTAATAAAATCACAGCACTTTTAGCAAACCGAAGGCAATGGTAACAAGAAATACATAGATATGTAGTAGGAAAAGGTTAATATATCTAGCTTGTCTTAATCATGCTCTTTATCTTCGCAAACCTCTCAGCCATTCTGGTCTCCATGTCTCTTATCTTATCCTTCGATTCTTTGTTCTCATTTCAAATAACTTGTTTTCTTTCAATTCCCAATAAAGCAGATGGGTTGGGGCCTGTGCCAGCCCACACACATGGCCACTATGATCTTGATCCATAACTTAAGCATAAACACCATCACGTGCTGCAACCTCACGAACTGATGAGCTGCTGGATGTTCGTGAACTTCTTACGGTCTTTAACTTGTCTTATTAAAAAAGAATTCAATGCCTTTATACAATTAACTAATTGTTCAAGGAATCAAAAAATGTAATGCATGCATAGTACTAAACAAAAACCAAACTTAAACATACAATGGCAAGCCCAGCAGCCTCATTGACAGGCATCCCATCTTTTCAGGTGTGCTGCAACACAAACAAATGAGCATGATCTAATTGAACTCCGACCTGTGCATGCTGCAAGAAAATATAAATCAGAAATGCAGGGTACAAGAGTTCCCCCCCCCCCCAAAAAAAAAATAATAATAATAATAGAGTTCGGACATCAATTAGATACCATTCATTGTTCTGATCCTCCTGTGACAACACCAACAAAAGAGAGGAGGCTGGAGAGGTTATTTGATTTCTACAAACATTGCTGACTTTGTCATGTTCGCCATGAAGACCCCCGCCAAGGATAGGGTTCTGGGCAATTTTGTGAGAGAAAAAGAGAGGGGGGCTGTCTAGTGTGGGAGGACGGTTTGGGGAGGGGGGTTACAAAAGGGAGGAGTGCAGTTGAGTTTTTGAGTGGGCTTGGAGGTTTGGGTGCCAAAGTTGTCACCGAGTTATTAATCAAAGGTCCTACACCCACATTCTAATAAATTTTATTTTTTAAATAATATATATTTTTCTTACGGTTAAATAAACACTGTATGTAAATATACATAATTACCCATGTTTCATTAAAACTTGTGGGACGAAGTAGGTTCTACCCACAGTTCCGCACAATTGTAGTAATATCTCATGATACACCAACATAATTCTTTTTTGTAAGTAAAACATGTGATGGTTAATATAAACATTATCTCATATATCCAAGTTTAGCAAATTCAATGTACTCTTCTCGCCCAGGCACAGACCTAAAGCAATGCAGTGAAATAAGGTGCAAGTCAAGAAAGAAACTCCAACAAGAAAACTGATTACAAACATAAAATAGAAAAGAAAAATACACTGCTAGTGCACCGTAAAATGAATATGTTCCTTGTTTAGAAGAACAAGTCTCTATTTTTCTTCTTCTATTAGTATCGAACAAAAATGCTGAAAATATGGTCTTCATGCCTTGTTACTTTTTTGGAAATTGACATGGCTAATCATACTTCCAAAAGGTCCTAAGCACTATGATTCAAAATATGGCTAAGTCTTCCAATAAAGAAAACAAAGCGGCATAATGCAATGCTGGAGAAGTAGAATACTAAAAAGAGAAATGACTGATGGACAAAGCAAGCTAAAAATATATATTTACTGAAAAATCAAAATTGAATAGATATCTTCACAACAGTAAAGAAAAATCAGAAACAAAATTGAATACATATCTTCACAGAACTTTAGTTAGCAAGACATAAAAAAATTGCTAAACATTGGAAGATCGTGTGAAGCACAACTATGTTGGATAAGAAATACAGTGCATTTGGTCATATGAATGGGGTATAAATAAAAGATCCCTTTAAGCATCCAATGGTCTGCAAAGAATTGGAAACTAGAACTGCACAATGCTGGAGGAGAAATGCCTTATAATACAACCAAAATAAAGTGAGAAACATAACAATAGGATGTCAGAGTCAAAAAGGCTCAGCCAATTATCTCCAAAGCTACAGAAAAATGGGCATACTAATAAATCCATGAAGAAATGAAAAATAGATCTACATACCTGAGTTAATAACAGCAGTCTTATAAGAATATCACAACCAGTGCTTCTCGGTTTAGGTAGTTAGTGCAAAATAGGGACTACACAGTCGTGCCAAGGCCACCAAGCCCTCTCTAACCCTCTAGACAAGGGCAAAAAAAAGGAACACAGACATATATAAGGGCAAATCTGAAAAAGTTAACAAACAGACACATAAGTTTTTTATTTTTTCTTTGGAAGGCATTTCAGGCTCCCCATTATGAGACCAAGGAGCCCGCAGACGGCAGGCCAACTCTTCCCACAGGCGACCAGCCTCCTCGCAGAAGTGGCAAATCTTGCCATAGGAGGTGGCCGTGGCTGTTTCCGCAACACCGAGGTTCCCACGGTGGAAGGCCCCTCCCTCCTTGATTCCCAGCGGCTGTCCAAAGAGGAAAGGGAGGCAGACTTGACGGTGCTGTGTTAGTAGTAGCACCATTGCTGGCCCGCCAGATGTTTGATCGAAGTCCCAGGATGCTGCACGTTTTGGTGGGAGAAGCGCAAGGCGAGTACGCACGACGAAGGAGCGTGGAGGAGGTTACTTACCGTCGTTTCTAGGAAACCATGTTTTCTACTGCTAATTCTCCGTCGACATTATCTCTGTCGGTTATCAACTCCGCACATTTGGAGGGTGGTGCGCAGAGCTAGAAGAAAGAAAGAAATAAAATTAAGCGAGGAAAAGACACTAATGGCATGTAGGAAGACGTAATATATAAGAAATTGCATGGTTTCAGACGAGCACTAGAACCTGGAGGAGACATCCAACGACGAGAGGAAGCACAGAAAGATGAAACACGGAGCGAGCACTCCGCCCTTGTCTCCTCCTCCCCTTCCCCTTGAAGCATGAAGCAAGCAATCCCCTTCCCCGCCTCGCCAGGGAAACGTTCATAGATAGGCCCGGCCGGCCGGCCTCTGAATCGTCAGGAAGATGGAGGAAACCCGCATCTCCGTCCCCCACAACGCTTTTGCTGTCCAGAGCTTCTGAAGAAGACCCCTCGCCGACAGAGGAGGAGGAAGAAGAAGAGACATCCATGGAGAAAAGGGTGGCGGTGGGCTGGTTGTTCCTCCCCCTGTTCGTCCTCTTCCTCCGCTGCGAGAGAGAGACGGAGAGAGAGGAGAGGAGAGAGAGAGGAGCGGGGGGGGGGGGGGGAGAGGACGGGGAGTGGGGAAGGCAAAATAAAGTTGCTTAGGAATTAAGACAGAGGGTTTAAAAAGGGTGCTTGAACGGTTACAGATAGAGAGCGTGTGCTACGTGTCCTCAACTGTCCACGTATCTTTATTTTTATTTATTTTTAGGGGTTTTATTAAAATAATTTTATTTAAATATATATCATTCAAAAATATTTACAAATCTATACTTATTTTTTATGATAAATTAATTAAGAATTATTATCGGATGTTTGACTTATTTTTTAGTCTCTGATAAAGCTATCACTCATTACAATAAGTGTTACTCTATGTTACAATAAACGTTAAAGTCCACTCACAGAAACACCTCTATGTTACAATCAGAGACTCCTAATTAATTTAAGACAAATTAATTAAAGATCTTTGTCAGAGGGTTTGGCTTAATTTATAGTATTTGTCAGAAGTCACAGTCTTTTCTTTTTTGTGTTGTTTAATTTCTAATTCTTACTTTTAGTTTCTCAACATTTATGAGTCTTGAGAGATGATTTGTCCTTTTAGCATCAACTTTTTCTATTTTACCATTCATTCTTCTGGTCTTTCTTAAGTAGACTTACATTCATTACAATAAGTATATATATCGCTTATAGTAAGATTTGATATCATTTACAATAAATCTTCATATCACTTACAGTAAGCCTTTGATATCACTTACAGTAAGTATATATATCACTTACAGTAAGTCTTTGACATCACTTACAGTAAGTCTGTAAGTCTATATATCATTTACATCAAGTCTTTATATCACTTATAGTAAGCATTTGATATTACTTACAGTAAGTCTTCATATCACTTACAGTAAGTCTTCATATCACTTGCAGTAAACCTTTGATATCACTTACAGTAAGTATTAATATACAGTAAGCCTTTGATATCACTTATAGTAAGCATTTGATATCACTTACAGATAATCTATATATCGTTTACAGTAAGCCTTCATATCATTTACAATAACTTTTGACATCATTTACAGTAAGTCTTGGTATCAGTTACAGCCTACAACTATAAGTTTTTAGAAAACATAAGGGTTTGGGTCATGCTTATGATAGGAAAGGGAAACCTAAACCAATTCCGGCTTTCCAAATCTATCCAACTCTAGTTGTTTGTGACTGCTAGGATTCAAACTCAGGTATCCACAAACTCAACATATAATACTTACCACTAAGCTACAGCCACATTTGTGTTACAATATAATATCCATTATTTTTCTCACATATTTGAAATACTTACAGTAAGTCTTGATATCACTTATAGTAAATATAATAAATCTTGATATCATCACCAATAAACTGTTACATTAGACATAATAATTTGTTACATATAAGTTCTAATGTGTTATAGTACTCAATGTAACAAATTATACGATTACTGTAACTACTTACATCAAATATTGTAAGTGATGTGAAGACTTACAGTAAGTGATGTGAACTTACTATAAGTGATGTGTAGATTTACTGTAAGTGATATCAAGACTTACTATAAGTGATGTATAGATTTATTGTTAGTGATATCAAGACTTACTGTAAGTGATGTATAGATATATTGTAAGTGATATCAAGACTTACTATAAGTATTACAAATGTATGAGAAAAACAATGGATATTATGTTGTACCACAAATGTGGTTGTAGCTTAGTGGTAAGTATTCTATGTTGAGTTTGTGGAGACCTAAGTTTGAATCCTAGTAGTCACAAATAAATAGAGTTTTTTTTCTAAAAACTTATAACTTAGTTCAAAATCTAAAATAATCTGAAATCAATATAAATCTTGACCAACATCTCAAGTCACATCCGGGCGCGACGATCTAATCAAATCTCATGTAATGAAATAGAAAAAGGTCAATCCTCAACCACAGTTAATGCAAAAAAAAAGGATTATTAATTTCTCGGATAACAAAACTCCTTAACAGGAAAGGCTCAATCCCATGCAATCAAAAAAGCTCCTCCATCACATGATTCGTACAGAGATTAACTATGACATGATTCTTTATTTATTGAATGATTTGTACAATCACCAATTCCAAAAGAAAACACTCCTTACAGATCCGACCACAGTGGTTTACAAATATGATACATGATTCACTCACACATCAAAAGTTCAAAATTTAAAACTCCTCCAAAACGCTTCCAAGCTCTCCACACTATGGGGCGGTTACATGCTAAACATGCTCCAAAATGTACCTGAAATGTAATAGGTTATGAGCAAAGTAGCCCAATAGGATTTATATCTCATGGTGCGGACAAAGTATAAGTATTTAACATTTTTGTAAGCGGAGTTTCAAGAATGACAAGCAGGAAATCTGTTGAACCACTCTCTATTTGTTCTTGTATTTTTGTGATAATAAAATTTATGATGTAACTTAAATTGAATATTTTGTTTCATCTGTGTCGCATCAATCTCATAGCAAAATGCTGAGTCTCACATTGATGCAATATGGCGCACTAAAAATGATAAAATCGATGTTTAATCAATATACATCGATTTCAGTTTAAGTGCCAAATTTAATAAGCGCTACAACGATTTTGTTTTAATTGATTTTTTAAAGCGCTACAACGACTTCGCTAAGTGGCCATAACGATTTGTTAAGAAATCGATCTCAGAACGACTTCGCTAAGTGGCCATAACGATTTGTTAAAAATCGATCTCAGAACGATTCCTTTTATAGCCACAACGATTTGCCCTCATATAGATTTCGTTCTCATAACGATTTGATAAGTTTCACATCGGCTTGGGTCTCATAACGATTTCATAAGTGATCACATTGGCTTGGGTCTCATAACGATTTCATAAGTGATCACATCGGCTTGGGTCTCATAACGATTTCATAAGTGATCACATCGGCTTGGGTCTCATAACGATTTCATAAGTGATCACATCGATTTCTTCAGGTGATCACAACGATTTCTTTAGACCGTAACGATTTCTTAAGTGAACGCATCGACTTGCCTTCACAACGATTTGTTAAGAAACCGTTCCCATAACGATTTCTTAAGTTCCCACAACGATTTCTTCAATGATCATAACGACTTGTCTTTCACATCGATTTGTTCATAAACTTGCAACGATTTACTTATAAATGAACAACGATTGTATAAAGTCATATTCACATAGATTTCTCTTGAATATTTTGAAAGTGTTTTTGGCGCTCATTGAAAAGTCAAATATTGTCTGACAGAAAAAGCTGCATGCATAATCTTGTCAGAAAAAGATATGACCTACTATTTTTAGTATGTTTGCAGAAGCACAGTACTATACATCGTTTATCATAAACACTCTTTTATGCTAACACTTTCTTCTATGTGTACAGACCTCGAAGACCATCAGAGTCTGATTAAGACAAATGAAGAGGAGATGAGCAACGGGTAGAACTCCAACGGATCTCTTCAACGGATCCATTCAAATTGCTCATATAAAAGAAGAAGCTTAGCAGAAGAAAAAGGAAGAGCCTTCCTGAAAATCCTTCAAGGAGTGTACAACTGTGAGAAGAACCTTCACGCCACAAACACTCAGAGAAAGAGAGAAGAGCTCGAGCCAAAATCTACAGAAGCTTTCAAGCAGAAGTCTTCATCGCCTTCAAGCCTTCTTCTCTTCCATTCTCCCTATGCTCATTGTAATCTTGAGGGAGAGTCTGTGACTGTGAGCTAAGTCCATAGTGTTCATCTTGTATTAGCTCTCAGTCTGTTCTTTCTTTTCTAAGAAAGACCCTTGTCCAGCTGTAGGACTGTATACAGTGTGTAACCTAGCTAGAGGTTAGTGTCTAGCAGAACCTTGTTGGGGTTTGTACCAACAGAACCTTGTTGGGGTTTGTACCAACATGACCTAGCTGGGGGTTTAAGTCTAGCAGAACCGCACTGGGGTTTGTTCCAGGAGGTTTACTTCTGAACCTGTAAAAGAAGTAGGTTTGCTTCTGAGCCTAGAAAAGAAGTGGGCTGCCTTCTTGCCCGGGAAAGAGAAGAAGACCTGGTGGGGTATCCAGGGTGTTGTAGTGTCCTTGAAGGGGACTGTACCTTCGGTTAGTGAAATCCCAAGAGTTTGCTTGGGGATTGGACGTAGGACTTCCATGTGGGAAGGGCCGAACCAGGATAAATGTCCTGTGTCCTTTTGTGTGATTGTTCTTTTGCTTCGCACTGCCACTCTTCATCACACTAACACTAACCAAACTTTTAAGTGTTCACGTTTTGATTTCAGATTGCAGAAAAACCTATTCACCCCCCCCCCTTCTAGGTTACCTTGCTGCCGGACACAAAGGGCCAATGAGTGGTATCAAAGCGGGTCTCTGAACTTCCAAGAAGATCCAACGATCTTAGAGCAAAGATCCATGGCAGCTCAAGGATATGCTGAAGGCCAATCAGTCACCAGACCTCCATTCTTTGATGGAGAGGACTACCAATACTGGAAGATGAGAATGGAATGCTTCATTCGAGGCACAGACTTTGATCTGTGGCAGGTAATTGAGGTAGGTGATTTCATTGTTGTTCCAGCTGAAGGCACTACTGCCATTACAGCAGCTGATAAGAGTAAGCTATCTCTAAACTTTAAGGCTAAAAACTATCTATGTTGTGCTCTATCTAAAAGAGAGTTCAGTAGAGTTTCTGCATGTAAATCTGCTAAAGAAATATGGGATAAATTGCAAATAACCTATGAAGGAACAGATAAAGTAAAACAAACTAGGATAGATATTCTTATCTCTCAATATGAGCAATTTAAAATGCTTCCAAATGAAAACATTACTACTATGTATAATAGATTTTCAAGTATAGTAGTAGGTTTAAATTCTCTTGGAAAAATTCTTTCTAATGAAGAAACTGTTAGAAAAATACTTAGGTCCTTAACTATTTCATGGACACCTAAGGTAACTGCTATTGAAGAGGCCCATGATTTAACTAAATTATCAATTGATAATTTAATAGGTTCTCTCATGGCACATGAAATAAATATGGAGCGATTATCTGAAAGCTCATCTAAGAAGAAATGTACTAATGCTCTTAAAGTTGTAGCTGCTCCTTCCATCTCTTCTTCTAGTTCCCAGGATGCAGATTCTGAAGACTGTAATATGGATGAAGTATTGTCCAAGCTTCAGAAAATTTTGAAGAAGAAGAAAAACGGATCAAGAAGGATCCAAAGAAAAGAGAAAAAGGAGAAAGAACCAGTCTGCTATGAATGTAGAAAACCTGGACATCTGAGACCAGACTGTCCAAGGCTCAAGAAGATTGGTCAAATTGATAAGCCCAAGAAGCAGCACAAGAAATTTAAAAGAAAAGCCATGGCGGCTGCATGGGAAAATGATGAGGTCACAAGCTCAGAATCATCAAGCTTAGATTCCGAAAAGGAGCAGGTAAATCTAGCCCTCATGGTGGGACTAGATGAGGTACATTCTGACTCATTTTTTAATTCTTGCGCAGATTCAGGGTCAGAATCAGAAGACTTAGAAGAAGTCTTTAATGAACTGTATGAAAAACATAAAGGGGTTGTAAAAGAATTAAAGAGTCTGAAAAACAACTCTACTTGCTTAGAAAACACCAATTCTGATCTTAAATCCGAACTGGAGCAACTAGAAAAACAATTAAAGGACAATAAAGATAATATTTATCTTTTGAATGAAAATTTAAAAAATAAGGACAATGAAAAGTTAGAGTTAGAAGAAAAATTAAAAACTTTAACTGAAGAACATCTCTACCTAAAAGAATCGGTTAGAAAATTAACAAAAGGAAAAACTTCTTTAGCTCTGTCTAAAAGGGTCAAAATCTGGAAATAACAAACAAGGACTTAGATACATACCTCCAGAAAAAGGAAAACAAGCTATAATTCTAGAAAAATATCCCCTACCAAAATTTGTAAAAGAAACCAAGATGCCCCAGAAAAATGCGCCTGTAAAAAAAAAAGGTTACAGAAATCTTGTTCTAAAAACTCAGCACAAAGAAAATAAGAACAACAAAACAATTTATATTCATTGTTGTTCTCATTGCAATAAACTAGGACACACTGTAAACACCTGCACAACAAGGCATTTAGTTTGGATCCCTAAAGGATATTTTCATGCATCTAACCATCAAGGACCCAAAAGGATTTGGGTACCTACCTTTGAGTAATTTTTTTTGCAGGTTAGCCTTGGAGCATCAAAAACCAAGGATGCTCAAGGCAGGAGTGACTGCAGACTCTTCATTCAAATCACATCTGAAGAAAGAGTAGTCACAAAAATTGAATTGGTCTTTATTACTAACAATTATTTGCAAGTTCATTCAGGTGGAGTCTCTCATGCTCAGGGGGAGCACAGATTAAGGGGGAGTCATTCCTTATCAACTATCATTGTTGAACCCCTCAATGGTAAGAAATTCTCTCAAAGGGAGAGAGAAATCCATGGTAAGATCCTTCCTTTTTGGTTAGTGACAAAAAGGGGGAGAGTTTGTATGAATTTTCTGAAACCTCTATGCTTTATATATATTCTTGTCAGAAAATTCTCATAAGTTTTGTCATCACCAAAAATGGGGAGATTGTTGAACCACTCTCTATTTGTTCTTGTATTTTGGTGATAATAAAATTTATGATGTAACTTAAATTGAATATTTTGTTTCATCTGTGTCGCATCAATCTCATAGCAAAATGCCGAGTCTCACATTGATGCAATATGGCGCACTAAAATGATAAAATCGATGTTTAATCAATATACATCGATTTCAGTTTAAGTGCCAAATTTAATAAGCGCTACAACGATTTTGTTTTAATTGATTTTTTAAAGCGCTACAACGACTTCGCTAAGTGGCCATAACGATTTGTTAAGAAATCGATCTCAGAACGACTTCGCTAAGTGGTCATAACGATTTGTTAAGAAATCGATCTCAGAACGATTCCTTTTATAGCCACAACGATTTGCCCTCATATCAATTTCATTCTCATAACGATTTGATAAGTTTCACATCGGCTTGGGTCTCATAACGATTTCATAAGTGATCACATCGGCTTGGGTCTCATAACGATTTCATAAGTGATCACATCGGCTTGGGTCTCATAACGATTTCATAAGTGATCACATCGATTTCTTCAGGTGATCACAACGATTTCTTTAGACCATAACGATTTCTTAAGTGAACGCATCGACTTGCCTTCACAACGATTTGTTAAGAAATCGTTCCCATAACGATTTCTTAAGTTCCCACAACGATTTCTTCAATGATCATAACGACTTGTCTTTCACATCGATTTGTTCATAAACTTGCAACGATTTACTTATAAATGAACAACATTTGTATAAAGTCATATTCACATAGATTTCTCTTGAATATTTTGAAAGTGTTTTTGGCGCTAATTGAAAAGTCAAATATTGTCTGACAGAAAAAGCTGCATGCATAATCTTGTCAGAAAAAGATATGACCTACTATTTTCAGTATGTTAGCAGAAGCACAGTACTATACATCGTTTATCATAAACACTCTTTTATGATAACACTTTCTTCTATGTGTACAGATCTCGAATACCATCAGAGTCTGATTAAGACAAATGAAGAGGAGATGAGCAACGGCTAGAACTCCAACGGATCTCTTCAACGTATCCATTCAAATTGCTCGTATAAAAGAAGAAGCTTAGCAGAAGAAAAAGGAAGAGCCTTCCTAAAAATCCTTCAAGGAGTGTACAACTGTGAGAAGAACCTTCACGCCACAAACACTCAGAGAAAGAGAGAAGAGCTCGAGCCAAAATCTACAGAAGCTTTCAAGCAGAAGTCTTCATCGCCTTCAAGCCTTCTTCTCTTCCAGTCTCCCTATGCTCATTGTAATCTTGAGGGAGAGTCTGTGACTGTGACTAATTCCATAGTGTTCATCTTGTATTATCTCTCAGTCCTGTTCTTTCTTTTCTAAGAAAGACCCTTGTCCAGCTGTAGGACTGTATACAGTGTGTAACCTAGCTAGAGGTTAGTGTCTAGCAGAACCTTGTTGGGGTTTGTACCAACAGAACCTTGTTGGGGTTTGTACCAACAGGACCTAGCTGGGGGTTTAAGTCTAGCAGAACCGCACTGGGGTTTGTTCCAGGAGGTTTACTTCTGAACCTATAAAAGAAGTAGGTTTGCTTCTGAGCCTAGAAAAGAAGTGGGCTGCCTTCTTGCCCGGGAAGGAGAAGAAGACCTGGTGGGGTATCCAGGGTGTTGTAGTGTCCTTGAAGGGGACTGTACCTTCGGTTAGTGAAATCCCAAGAGTTTTCTTGGGGACTGGACGTAGGACTTCCATGTGGGAAGGGCCGAACCAGGATAAATCTCATGTGTCCTTTTGTGTGATTGTTCTTTTGCTTCTGCACTGCCACTCTTCATCACACTAACACTAACCAAACTTTTAAGTGTTCACGTTTTGATTTCAGATTGCAGAAAAACCTATTCACCCCCCCCCTTCTAGGTTACCTTGCTGCCGGACACAAAGGGCCAACAAGTGGTATCAAAGCGGGTCTCTGAACTTCCAAGAAGATCCAACGATCTTAAAGCAAAGATCCATGGCAGCTCAAGGATATGCTGAAGGCCAATCAGTCACCAGACCTCCATTCTTTGATGGAGAGGACTACCAATACTGGAAGATGAGAATGGAATGCTTCATTCGAGGCACAGACTTTGATCTGTGGCAAGTAATTGAGGTAGGTGATTTCATTGTTGTTCCAGCTGAAGGCACTACTGCCATTACAGCAGCTGATAAGAGTAAGCTATCTCTAAACTTTAAGGCTAAAACTATCTATGTTGTGCTCTATCTAAAAGAGAGTTCAGTAGAGTTTCTGCATGTAAATCTGCTAAAGAAATATGGGATAAATTGCAGATAACCTATGAAGGAACAGATAAAGTAAAACAAACTAGGATAGATATTCTTATCTCTCAATATGAGCAATTTAAAATGCTTCCAAATGAAAACATTACTACTATGTATAATAGATTTTCAAGTATAGTAGTAGGTTTAAATTCTCTTGGAAAAATTCTTTCTAATGAAGAAACCGTTAGAAAAATAGTTAGGTCCTTAACTATTTCATGGACACCTAAGGTAACTGCTATTGAAGAGGCCCATGATTTAACTAAATTATCAATTGATAATTTAATAGGTTCTCTCATGGCACATGAAATAAATATGGAGCGATTATCTGAAAGCTCATCTAAGAAGAAATGTACTAATGCTCTTAAAGTTGTAGCTGCTCCTTCCATCTCTTCTTCTAGTTCCCAGGATGCAGATTCTGAAGACTGTAATATGGATGAAGTATTGTCCAAGCTTCAGAAAATTTTGAAGAAGAAGAAAAACGGATCAAGAAGGATCCAAAGAAATGAGAAAAAGGAGAAAGAACCAGTCTACTATGAATGTAGAAAACCTGGACATCTGAGACCAGACTGTCCAAGGCTCAAGAAGATTGGTCAAATTGATAAGCCCAAGAAGCAGCTCAAGAAATTTAAAAGAAAAGCCATGGCGGTTGCATGGGAAAATGATGAGGTCACAAGCTCAGAATCATCAAGCTCAGATTCCGAAAAGGAGCAGGTAAATCTAGCCCTCATGGTGGGACTAGATGAGGTACATTCTGACTCATTTTTTAATTCTTGCACAGATTCAGGGTCAGAATCAGAAGACTTAGAAGAAGTCTTTAATGAACTGTATGAAAAACATAAAAGGGGTTGTAAAAGAATTAAAGAGTCTGAAAAACAACTCTACTTGCTTAGAAAACATCAATTCTGATCTTAAATCCGAACTGGAGCAACTAGAAAAACAATTAAAGGACAATAAAGATAATATTTATCTTTTGAATGAAAATTTAAAAAATAAGGACAATGAAAAGTTAGAGTTAGAAGAAAAATTAAAAACTTTAACTGAAGAACATCTCTACCTAAAAGAATCGGTTAGAAAATTAACAAAAGGAAAAACTCCTTTAGCTCTGTCTAAAAGGGTCAAAATCTGGAAATAACAAACAAGGACTTGGATACATACCTCCAGAAAAAGGAAAACAAGCTATAATTCCAGAAAAATATCCCCTACCAAAATTTGTAAAAGAAACTAAGATGCCCCAGAAAAAGGCCCCTGTAAAAGAAAAAGGTTACAGAAATCTTGTTCTAAAAACTCAGCACAAAGAAAATAAGAACAACAAAACAATCTATATTCATTGTTGTTCTCATTGCAATAAACTAGGACACACTGTAAACACCTGCACAACAAGACATTTAGTTTGGATCCCTAAAGGATATTTTCATGCATCTAACCATCAAGGACCCAAAAGGATTTGGGTACCTACCTTTGAGTAATTTTTTTTGCAGGTTAGCCTTGGAGCATCAAAAACCAAGGATGCTCAAGGCAGGAGTGACTGCAGACTCTTCATTCAAATCACATCTGAAGAAAGAGTAGTCACAAAAATTGAATTGGTCTTTATTACTAACAATTATTTGCAAGTTCATTCAGGTGGAGTCTCTCATGCTCAGGGGGAGCACAGATTAAGGGGGAGTCATTCCTTATCAACTATCATTGTTGAACCCCTCAATGGTAAGAAATTCTCTCAAAGGGGGAGAGAAATCCATAGTAAGATCATTCCTTTTTGGTTAGTGACAAAAAGGGGGAGAGTTTGTATGAATTTTCTGAAACCTCTATGCTTTATATATATTCTTGTCAGAAAATTCTCATAAATTTTGTCATCACCAAAAAGGGGGAGATTGTTGAACCACTCTCTATTTATTCTTGTATTTTTGTGATAATAAAATTTATGATGTAACTTAAATTGAATATTTTGTTTCATCTGTGTCGCATCAATCTCATAGCAAAATGCTGAGTCTCACATTGATGCAATATGGCGCACTAAAATGATAAAATCGATGTTTAATCAATATACATCGATTTCAGTTTAAGTGCCAAATTTAATAAGCGCTACAATGATTTTGTTTTAATTGATTTTTTAAAGTGCTACAACGACTTCGCTAAGTGGCCATAACGATTTGTTAAGAAATTGATCTCAGAATGATTCCTTTTATAGCCACAACGATTTGCCCTCATATCGATTTCATTCTCATAACGATTTGATAAGTTTCACATCGGCTTGGGTCTCATAACGATTTCATAAGTGATCACATCGGCTTGGGTCTCATAACGATTTCATAAGTGATCACATAGATTTCTTCAGGTGATCACAACGATTTCTTTAGACCGTAACGATTTCTTAAGTGAACGCATCGACTTGCCTTCACAACGATTTGTTAAGAAATCGTTCCCATAACGATTTCTTAAGTTCCCACAACGATTTCTTCAATGATCATAACGACTTGTCTTTCACATCGATTTGTTCATAAACTTGCAACGATTTACTTATAAATGAACAACGATTGTATAAAGTCATATTCACATAGATTTCTCTTGAATATTTTGAAAGTATTTTTGGCGCTCATTGAAAAGTCAAATATTGTCTGACAGAAAAAGCTGCATGCATAATCTTGTCAGAAAAAGATATGACCTACTATTTTCAGTATGTTAGCAGAAGCATAGTACTATACATCGTTTATCATAAACACTCTTTTATGCTAACACTTTCTTCTATGTGTACAGATCTCGAAGTCCATCAGAGTCTGATTAAGACAAATGAAGAGGAGATGAGCAACGGCTAGAACTCCAACGGATCTCTTCAACGGATCCATTCAAATTGCTCGTATAAAAGAAGAAGCTTAACAGAAGAAAAAGGAAGAGCCTTCCTGAAAATCCTTCAAGGAGTGTACAACTGTGAGAAGAACCTTCACGCCACAAACACTCAGAGAAAGAGAGAAGAGCTCGAGCCAAAATCTACAGAAGCTTTCAAGCAGAAGTCTTCATCGCCTTCAAGCCTTCTTCTCTTCCATTCTCCCTATGCTCATTGTAATCTTGAGGGAGAGTCTGTGACTGTGACTTAATTCCATAGTGTTCATCTTGTATTAGCTCTCAGTCCTGTTCTTTCTTTTCTAAGAAAGACCCTTGTCCAGCTGTAGAACTGTATACAGTGTGTAACCTAGCTAGAGGTTAGTGTCTAGCAGAACCTTGTTGGGGTTTGTATCAACAAAACCTTGTTGGGGTTTGTACCAACATGACCTAGCTGGGGGTTTAAGTCTAGCAGAACCGCACTGGGGTTTATTCCAGGAGGTTTACTTCTGAACCTGTAAAAGAAGTAGGTTTGCTTCTGAGCCTAGAAAATAAGTGGGCTGTCTTCTTGCCCGGGAAAGAGAAGAAGACTTGGTGGGGTATCCAGGGTGTTGTAGTGTCCTTGAAGGGGACTGTACCTTCGGTTAGTGAAATCCCAAGAGTTTGCTTGGGGACTGGACGTAAGACTTCCATGTGGGAAGGGCCGAACCAGGATAAATCTCCTGTGTCCTTTTGTGTGATTGTTCTTTTGCTTCCGCACTGCCACTCTTCATCACACTAACACTAACCATAAGTGTTTACGTTTTGATTTCGGATTGCAGAAAAACCTATTCACCCCCCCCTTCTAGGTTACCTTGCTGCCGGACACAAAGGGCCAACAAAATCAAGGTAAGCAGAAAGCATGATCATAACAGGCAGAGTTGCATATTACAAGAATTCAAGGCAAATCATGCTTTTTAACATATACAGAGGATGCTACACAAGTCAAGCTATGATCCAAATTAAACATGTAACAGATGAACAAGAATTTGTCATTTCAAACGAATCAAACTTATCAAGTCAAATGAACGAATCAAACATATGATATCAAATAGCACATCATGCTTCATTCATATCATATAACAAAAGGCACTTTCCAATCTTGAATACACATGGATGCCAATGCCAAGCACTGCTCAAATTTGGTTGATCTATACTAGTACGTCGGGGTGCCCCTCCCTAGGACCAGATAGGCCCCTATTACATAGGCATATGATCAGGGATATCATCCCAACAGTAGTGCCGAATTCAAATCATTATGGCCATTCAGAGTCAAGAAGGATAGACTTGTAAGATATCAAAGAGGCTAATAACATAATCTCATATCAATGAACTTCAAGAGTATAGATTGCCAAGTAGTCAAACAGGCATGTTGAATCAAGCAATGTCGTAGGCTCAAAGGGGTTCCTATGCATTTCTTTTGCTTTCAGATTCAAGATGAGCAGATTCAAAGATGGACTTTTAGTTAAATCACAAGAGATAGAAATCAAGCCAATATAAGAGTCATTAGAATAATCTCCACCTTCTTATCACTTTTAACATGTATAAGATACTACGGTTGTTGTCATGTTGGTTGCTCTTCTATAGGACAGATCATGGTGGTCGGAAGGGCCAATCAAATTGACACTTGAAATGTACAAGAAGAATAGTCGAGGTGGCTAGAAGGGCCAATCGGAGTTTCCACAAAGGGCCAGTCATAATTGCCTCAAAGGCTAGTCATAATTTGTCAAAGAGAACAATGGAAGTGGCCAATCGAAGTTAACAGTCGAAGTGGATAGTCGAAGTTGCCATGAGGGCTAGTCAATGATGTAGATCAAGAGTGCCACAAGGCCAGTCATAGTTTGTCAAAAGAGAACAGTCGAGGTGGCCAAAAGGGCCAATCGAAGCTTAACAAGAAAGAAAAGTCGATGTTGTCAAGAGACTTGGACAAGGATTCCAACAAGAAAGTTGATAGAACTAGCATATAATCAATCTTGAAGTGTGCATTTCTAGTCTAATGGTTCCAAAAATGCATGGTGACATGGACAAATAAGATGGGTTTCTATCTAGGAAGGTCAAGGAAAAATCCGGGCATGTTTCCTAGGAACAAAGGTCAGGTTCCCCAAGAACAGGCTGAAACAAGGTGAATTTGGCGAGGATGTGAGGTTCAGGAAATCCTAACACTCTATTTATTAGACATTTAGGCAAGTCAAAGGTGTTCCAGTAGATTCTTAACATAGAAAATTCCAATAATACTTTGAACAAGAACAAACGTTTTAATTTGTGCCCGAGAAAACCTACATTTTGGGTTGCTCTTTCAAATTCCACTCCTATTGTTTGATGCAACGCTTAGTGGAAGAGGAACTCCTTGAAGTCTAGCTCCAACAAGTCGAGGCAGTGGTCCAAGGATGAAGAACTTTTAAGCTCTCCAAGCTTCAAGCTCCAAGGTGTAGGATCATCCCTCCAGCTTCGGAGTTCTCCATTGTGTTAGGTTTCCAGACTTTTTCAGCAATGGCTTTTAAGAAAGGGTAGAAGGGGCTCTCAAGCTCCAAGATTTTCCGTTGAGGAAAGACATAAGGTTCAGCCAAGAAGGGTCATGTGGCTTATTTAAGGGGTCTTTGGTCTCATTTAGGACCCTTACTTTATTCCTACATAAGGGACAAAAGAGGACAGAAAGTTCAATCTGGCCATACATAGGCCATGCCCAAACCATACCCTGCCATACCTAACATTGACTTGGTTTGCAAGAAGGATAGATAGTCAAAATCTATCACATTTCAAGCCATACCCTTGGCATACTTATCCTTGTCTTAATCTAGAAAAGGACAAACCCACCATGCTTGGCCCATGCCTTTGCGTCAACTCCTAAAGTGATGTGCCCAAGGGTCAGTTCTAAGCACAAACTCCAAATCTCTCTCATATTTAAGTCTCCAGATAGTCCTGTTATGATGGGGGACAAGGCCTCCATCGTTGTGTGTTCAAGAGCCATATCGATTGCTATATAACAAGGCAATCGATGGTTGAATACCCAGACAATCGATTGTAACAAGGCAGTCGATTGAAGGAAACATCGATTACTAAGCAACATCGATTACTACTTAAACATCGATTGCGGACCAACATCGATTGTCCTTAAACATTGATTATGGACCAACATCGATTACTACTTAAACATTGATTGCAGACCAACATAGATTACATCAACATTGATTACTACTTAAACATTGATTATCCCTTTGAACATTAATTATTAAAGGAAACATCGATTGTTCCACTTGAACATCGATTACTAAGGAAACATCGATTGTTCCACTTGAACATCGATTACTAAAGGAAACATCGATTGTTCACTTGAACATCAATTACTAAAGAAAACATCTATTGTTCACATGAACATTGATTACTAAGGAAACATCGATTGTTCCACTTGAACATCAATTACTAAAGGAAACATCGATTGTTCCACTTGAACATTGATTACTAAAGGAAACATCGATTGTTCACTTGAACATCGATTACTAAAGGAAACATCGATTGTTCCACTTGAACATCGATTACTAAGGAAACATCAATTGTTCACTTGAACATCGATTACTAAAGGAAACATCGATTGTTCACTTGAACATCAATTACTAAAGGAAACATCGATCATTCACTTGAACATTGATTACTAAAGGAAACATCGATTGTTCTGCTTGAACATCGATTACTAAGGAAACATCAATTGTTCACTTAAGCATCGATTAGTAAAGGAAATATCGATTGTTCCACTTGAACATTGATTACTAAGGAAACATCGATTGTTCCACTTGAACATCGATTACTAAAGGAAATATTATGACACCCCGAGTGCAGCGGAAAACCCGGGTGCACACAGATGTCATTCAATTAAGTGTAACAACATGCGGGTAGAAGGAAAACATGACATTATATTTACATGTAATAGCTTTATATCACAAAGTCATAGTTCTTTACTTGGTAGGTATCAAGTAACTGTACAATAAGAGACAAAAATAAAAGTATAAAAGTGTTCTTCTGGTCTACTCCTCAGTCCCTTGTTCGCCCTCTTCCTTATCGGTCTCACTAGAATCTGGAAAAAGTGTTGTAATCACATTATGAGCTAATTGCCCAGTAGGTAAATTCACACTGCCCGGGGTTTAAGTGATTAAGATATTAAAACAGTGGTACATAAACTTGATGAATAAGTATATTGAAAATTGACATGGTAATGAGAGAGTATATCAAACATAATTAGAACACCTTGAAGCATGTGTTGCAAGAATGTCACTGTAAGGATGTTAGGCATATACTATCAAGTAAAAGATTAAATTAGAAACAAGAAGAGTCAAGTAAAACAAGTTTATAAGGGTAAGTTCTCAAAAAGTGAGAATTTTTCATGTATCGAACAACTAGATATTGGGCACTAAGTACTCACATGCACGCTATCTAAAACCAGATGTCTAGTAAATTTAACATGTCCTTTAGGTGTAATGCCACACCAGACCATTCACACTCCCATGGGCACAAGTACTTTTGGGTGCTCTTCCCAAGACCAGGTCAGAACCCTTAAATTGGCTCATTCCAGCATTGTAAATCCACGAGAGATCTAGAGATCCCAAGTTCTAGACATTGCAAGTGAATTTTCAGGAAATATGAGACAAGCTAACATGTAAGAGTTGATCCATGAATACTTTATAAATCACTTTTAGAGGAGTAAATAACTTAATAATTATTTCAGGTAAATATGGAATTTAATATACCATAATTCATGTAAATGTTACTTCAAGAAAGAACTTTGATTAATAGGGTGTGTCAACTTGAAACAAGAGTGTGTCGACCTGAGTAAATAACTTAATAATTATTTCAGGTAAATCTGGAATTTAATATACCATAATTCATGTAAATGTTACTTCAAGAAAGAACTCTGATTAACAGGGTGTGTCGACCTGAAACAAGAGTGTGTCGACCTGAGTCACTGAGTGTGTAGACCTGAGTCATTGAAAACAAGGGTTAGGTTTACCTGACTGCAGGGTTAGGTCGACCTGAGTGCAGGGTGTGTCAACCTGATGAAAGGGTGTGTCAACTTGATTGAAGGGTTAGGTCGACCTGAGTGTAGGGTGTGTCAACCTGATGAAAGTGTTAGGTCGACTTGAGTGCAAGGTATGTCAACTTGATGAAAGGGTTAGGTCGACCTAAGTGCAGGGTGTGTCAACCTGATGAAAGGGTTAGGTTGACACATTGAAGGATGTGTTGACACACTGAACGGTATGTGTTGACACACTGAACGGTATGTGTCGACACAATCTTCAATCTTTTATTCCTTAAGGAAACTGCTTTACTGAAACCCAACCTCTGTCGACACCTTGATCAAGATGTGTCGACCTACTGTGGCTTTTTAGAACCTACTAATCAAAGAGATTGGTCTTAACAAAATTTAACCCCATGTCGTCTATTTAAAAGAAAATGCTATAAATATCAATATCAAGTTTTGAGAAAATAATGATGAACTAAAATTTCATAAGAAACTACAGAGAGCTGTGATGGTATCAAGAGAAATTACATAAATATATATCAATGACCCAGAAATCACATGATGGGCTTTTAAAGTGAAACTTCAGATGAAATATTTGTTTCTGATCTAGATTAATTGAAATTCTTGATTTATAAACTTGATTAAAATCAAGGGAAACATTACTATCTTATAGGTAATGTGAAGATACCTACCTTGCATGTTACTTCCTTCTTCTTTCTTTCCAACAGAACCTGGCTGACCTTTACTCCTTCTGCGAAACTCCTTCTTTCCTGGTGTTTCTTCTTCTTCCAATACTTCCACTGCCAACCCCTTTCTATCTATACATATATATACTTGCACATGCATGCTAAACACTTCCACATTCTCACACGTAACTTTCTTATCATTGCACCCACTTTCTCTTAACACCTCACACACTCATGCATGTTACACTAACATGCACACACTTACATGTATGTATGTACATGCAGAAATACTTATCCCTTTCTTTGTTATTATTTTATCATTTCTTTTGACGCACACACACACTAGTACAAATTATGGAATATACGACCATTAGTTAAGAACCGTCGGCGGTTCTGCATAAAGCCAACGGTCTTAACCGTCGATTGTTTATTTAAGAATTGACGACACATTGGCCGTGGTTTAATATATAAAATTTATTTTTCAATTTATATTTTCTATTTTAACTGTTGTTTAATAATTATATTTTTTTTATGCCTGCACCTTAATTCTCCAACCCGCGCAAAACTTGGATTTGGATCGCCCCCATGTCTCTCTCGCCCTGCCCACTGAAGAGAAGATCGCGCAACAGAAACCGCCCTCACCTCGGCCCTCCTAGCCCACAGAAGAGGCAGAGCCAGCAACCACCGGCTATGCACCCTCTCCCCGCCGGCCGCGCGCCCTCTGCCCGCTGGCCATGTGCCCTCGCCGTCGCCTTGCCCCGCCCGTGGAAGGGGAAGAGCGGGCAGTCCGCGCGAGATTTAGTTTTCGATTGCCCCACGTCTCTCACCTTGCCCCGCCTGCTGAAGAGGAGAGCAGGCAGAAACCGTCGGACACCCTTTCCTTGCCCCGCCCTCACTTTGCCCCACCCAACCCACGGAAGAGGCAGAGCCAGCAGAAGATCGCCGGCCGCGCGCCCTTTCCCCACCGCCCGGACTCCCTCGCCATCGCCTTGCCCTGTCCGTGGAAGGGGAAGAGTGGGAAGACCACCTGCCACGCGCCCTCTCTGCTCAGCCCAGACTCCCTCGTCCTCTTCGTCCTCGCCTCGGCCCACCCGCGAAAGAGGAAGAGCAAGAAGACCGCCCACCGCGCGCCCTCTCCCCGCCGCCCAGACGCCCTCCCTCTCCCCACTGCCACGGCAGCCCACGCGACTAGTTCTCTCCTCCGCATGCTGCATCCCACATCCTCCTCTTCCTCCCGTCGACACTGGTCCACTCCTCCTCGGACCCTGCAGTCTCTAGCTCCAACACCTCAGACTGACCTCAGACCCTGCAGTCTCTAGGTCCAACACCTCAGACAGCCAGTCCTCGTAGTTGAAGCAGCAAGCAATAGACGTGTAACACCCCATAATTTTTATTTGTAGAAAAACATGAATAATAAAGTTATTAGACTTAAGCATTAGTCTTAAATTGTAATAATTGATATTTGGGAATGACTAGTATTAACTAACGTTACCCTAGTGTCGTACTCGGACGTACGCGCTCCCACAGGGCGACACTAAAAAACGGTAACGAAAATGAAATCCGAGAACACCATAATTTCCATAAAAATATGGAGATCTCAGAAATATAAATATCTGAATTTTTTGACGTGCGGATTTCGAGATTAAGTCGACGCGACTATTTTTCAGGTGATTTTTCACCTACTGTAAAATAAATTCTAAAAATTGAATAAAAATTATTATAATTTGTAAAACCATTATATTAGTCTATGGTTAAAATTTCATTACAAATGGACACCATTTGGATGGGTTTACATAATGAAGATTGGATCAGTTGAATTATGGATTATTTACGGTGACTAATTTTGGTGAATTACCGGATGTTTACGTGTGAAGCCTTGAGGAGGCCAGCACACGTTAGGATAAGGATAGAGCTTGGGTTTAAAATTCTTCATGATGGTGGATGAGGTGTAGGTGTGAGGTTGGATGCATGGGACATGTGTAAACAGTAAAAACCAAGGGGTTTTACCGTTTACACCTGTGCATGGGAGGTGTCTTCACGCAGGGGAACTTGACTGGGCTATAAAAGCCACCCCCTCTCCTTAGTTCGAACCCTTCTACACCCTTTCCTACTGTTATGCTGCTGCCATTTCTCTGGATAACATCTTGTTTGGGGAGGAGTTCCTGGTTGCAAGCACCGTGAAGAGGTTGCTGCTGCTTGAACTGCTGGTTCTTCTTGCATCTTGTTTCTAGTCAAACTCTTGTTGGAGCTGTTGCTGAGAAGTAGTTGTGGAGCCATATTGGAGGCTGTTGCTGCTACAACAACAAGCTCCACTTGTTTATTCCTTCACTTGTGGTCCTTCTTCATTTTCCTCAACTAGGTAGGATTCATATCTCTATGGTTCAATTCGATTTTTCATATGTCACAAGAAATTCGTAATGAACAAATAAGTGACTATACTTGTGATCCTCTGTTTTTCCCTTTACAGTCATGATAGAAACACTCTTGTTGGGAGAGGAACAACCTCGTTCCATTTTAGAAATTAACTCCTATTCCCTTCTTCCACATTTGATCTTTGTACATGTTATAAAGTTGTAGAAGTTTCAACTATCTTTGTAGGATAATGAACACTTCGGTTTAGATGGTTGATACTTCAAGTTTTGATTTAGATATATAAAACATTTTGTGGTTTAGTTTCCATCATATAGGAACCTTCCATCCAACCATTGCTATCAAGGTTCTACTTCTAGTACTAAACTATGTTTAGTTTCAAGCAAGTCAAGCTTGAATTGTAAACTTCTTGTTTCATCTAGTTTGTTCGGTTTATAAACCACTATGAGAACCATAGTTAGACTCTTCTATTTGATATAAAACATGTCTTGGTTCATAGATTCAAGAATTAGGGTGTTTAAGATAGGTTTAAAGTCATTTCTGGAAGTTCTATAACCATCTGTCGACAGCCGGCCCAAATCTGTCGACAGGCGCACGTCTGACATAACTTCAGGTTTCAGGACTGTGTGGATCTGTCGACAGATCCCTTGCTGCTGTCGACAGATACACACAGAGCCAGACAACCTGAACTCTGTCTGCTCTTATCTGTCGACAGCCCCTTCTTGGCTGTCGACAGGTACAATGCTGATTCAAATGTCTGCACTTTTTCATGCCCGAATCCATGCCAAAACTTCATCCTAAAAGCCAAGGAAGTTACCCTCTCATTTACCTTCATATTTACTGTCATGTTACTGCAAAGTTCATCCACTTTGAGTACCTTAACTTTCCTTAAATTGTTTCTAAAGTTGTCAATTACGAATAGCACTCCGATTGAGTCTATTCTTCGGTATTCGGTAATTAGGTCTATAAAATCTGAACACCTGAGAGTTCATATGCTTGAACACCTTATGAGATGTGAATAAATGGAGATGACATTATTGGGTCTTTGTACCCCCTGTAATTTTTATGCCTGTGCAAATAGGGCTAGTCCAGTCCTGGGAGGAGCACCCGAATTCATTTTCGGACCACGTGGAATGATAAGGATGTCTGGATGTCTGGCATTGCATCATCTATTTTCTGAATATGGTCATCATAATTCCAGTACTGTGTAAATGATATGTGAATCAATTCTTGAGCTATATATATCTGAGCATGATCTGAGTTTTACTATCATTGTATCAAGCTTACTGTTCTGAAATCTGGTGTGACTCTTTGATATTCCGTTCTGTCTTTGTCTTGGCTACCATGTATACATTCTTGAACTATCAACTGAACTATGGAATTTGAATTCTACTGGGCTAGTTAGCTCATTATTTCCTACCATTTTCAGGTAACAAATATGGGGGTGATGCTTAAGGGATTGAGTGCTGAGTGGACCGACATGATGAGCAAGCCAATATGTTTCTATTTCTGTTTAGTAGTGTAAAAAGGGATATGTAAATTAAGTTTGTTTTGATCTACTCCTCACTTAGTTGTTATGAGGAGTATCTATGTAATTAAACTTCCGTGTTATGACGATATGAATGGATAAGTAAGTACTACCTTTTGTACCTGTTTTTCTGTCACTTCCGATAAATAGCTTTTTATTAGGGCGTGACAGATAAATTTGGTATTAGAGCATTAGTTCGATAAACCTAGGGAAACCAGTGAGTTGGGGTAGAAACATGGGATTAGTTAGCATGATTTTTGTAATCATGTAAATGCTTAACCTGTTAATTATTTCAGAATGGGAATGAATGCCCAAGAAAGGTTGGTTGCTGCCATGGAAATGTTACGTCAGGATATAGAATTATATGCTCAAGCACAGTGAGAAGCCCACCTGGAAATTAAGGAAGAGGTGCTCAACTTGACTGCAGGTGCTTTCATGGCAGGCAATCCATGTGCTTCCTTAGAAATTATGAGCCAAGTTATGATCAATCTGGATAACTTGAAGTTGGGACAAGATCTGTTGCTCCACCAAGTTGAAGATCATTGGGAGGCATTGACTGATGCAGCTAGAGAGCTGTACCATGGGGTCAGAGTAGAGCAGCAAGCACCGCAAATAGAAACTGTTATAGATCTTACCCGAAACTAGAAGAAGACGTAGACCACTCATCTTTTTGTATACCTCTCTTTTTGTGTAAACACTGATTGTATATATGTAACTCCCATATGTATGTGGAGTGAGAGGTTAGTGGAGGTTGGAGTTTTGTATATATGCTAAACTTGGTAGGAGAAAGCTGTGTTATTTTGGTTTGTGGATACATGGAAATGTACTACCTTGTAAATATTTAACTCGTTAGTAAAGATGGTGTGTTCTGTGAATTTGAATCGTGTATATGATGAATGCAAGATTGGAATGCTTGTGAAATTAATGAATGTATTACTGAATGTTTCAGATTCCTTTTGACTTAATTATGGATGGTGGTGATGCTAATTGGAGAAAGATGGAGAGTTCTATGCATGATTTGACCCGTGTAATGAAGGTAGTAGCTAGAAATAACAGTCACAATGGGACAAGCTTGTTCAAGGATTTCCGAAGCCTGAACCCTCCGAGATTCGCAGGAAGTACGGATCCGGATGAAGCTGAGAATTGGCTAAAAGACATTGAAAGGATATTCAGAATGATTAAATGTACGGAAGAAGAAAAGGTTTGTCTCACTACATTCCAGTTAGATCGGGATGCCCGTGCTTGGTGGGAAACTGTGGAAGCTATCCTGGAGGATTCAAACCAAGTTAGTTGGGAAGAATTTGTGGAACTGTTTAATGAACAATATTTCTCTGAGGTGGTTCAGGAGAAGAAAGCAAATGAATTTGCTGGGTTAAAGCAGCTAAGAATGTCGGTATTCGAGTATGAGGCTCAATTTACTCGGTTGTCAAAATATGCTCCTCATCTTATATCCACGGAAAAGCTAAAGGCTACGAGGTTTATGAATGGACTGCGTCCTAAGTTTATTACGCAGTTAACTCTTCATCTGATTACTACCTATTCAGAAATGGTAAAAAGAGCCTTGGCATTTGAAGCTGTGAACGAAACTGTGGATAAGATTAGAGGGAAATATGGAGAAGGGTCTTCAGATCGAAAAAGGAAGTATGAGTCGGGGAATGCCCCGAAGGTTCAGCAAGCTGCTAAGAAGGCAGGCAAAGCTCCGGTAGGAAGTAAGGAGGTTTGTAAGCATTGCCATCGTATCAGGCATAAGGTTGAGAATTGCTGGCGTAAATTGGGTGCATGTTTCCGTTGTGGAAGCACGCAACACCGAATTCCGGACTGCCCTATGGCTAAGACAGTACCAACAAGTAAGAACCCCCAAGTAAAGCAAGGAAGACTACAAGCCATTCAGGATGTGGAACCTGAATCCCCGCAGGAAGGCGGATTGATTGAAGGTATTTTATTAGTAAACTCAAAACCTGCATTTGTGTTGTTTGATTCTGGAGCTACGCACTCTTTCATTAGCTATGAGTTTGCTAAATTGTTGGATGTAAAGTCAGTTCCATTAACCACACAACTTGAGGTTGCAACTCCTTTAAGTGAAGGTAAAAAGCTTAAAGAATATTACCCTGCTAGCCAGATTATTGTTAAAGGACATGATTTACCCGGTGATCTGATATGTTTAGAAATGTGGGATTATGATGTAATTCTTGGGGTTGATTGACTATCGAAATACCACGCAAATCTAGATTGCCAATTGAGACAAGTGACTTTCCTAGGAGAGGAAAATTATTCCATGACCTTTGATAAACCTCAAACCAAAAGAATACCAATAATTCAGCAGTGAAAGCTTGTAAATTAGTACAAAAGGGTTGTCAAGGGTATTTGGCTTCCGTGACCCTATTAAATCAGAATATTGCAGGATCGGAAGATATTCCGGTAGTAAGAGAATTTCTTGATGTTTTCCCTGAAGAGCTACCTGGCGTACCACCTAGTAGAGAGGTGAATTTTTCAATTGAGTTGGTACCAGGAGCTACACCAATTTCTAGAACACCCTACAGAATGTCAATAGAAGAGTTGAAAGAACTAAAAAGGCAATTGTTGGAATTGATAGAGAAGGGATTCATTAGACCTAGTACCTCACCTTGGGGTGCTCCAGTTCTATTTGTTAAGAAAAAAGGATGGATCTATGCAGTTGTGTATAGATTATCGGCAGTTAAATCAATTGACTATAAAGAATAAGTACCCACTGCCAAGAATTGATGATCTATTTGATCAATTGTCTGGAGCTCAGTGCTTTTCCAAGGTTGATTTAAGATCTGGATATCATCAGCTTAAAATTCAAGAATCAGATATTTATAAAACGGCTTTTCGAACAAGATATGGACATTATGAATTTGTAGTGATGCCGTTTGGATTGACTAATGCACCGGCTGCATTTATGCGTTTGATGAATGATGTTTTCAGATCTTATCTAGATCAGTTTGTGGTTGTATTTTTTGATGATATACTGATCTACTCCAAAAGTATGGAGGAGCATGAAGCCCATCTACGGATCACTTTGCAATTGTTACGAGACAACAAGTTATATGCAAAGTTTAGCAAGTGTGAATTTTGGTTGAAAGAAGTAATGTTCTTAGGACACATTATTTCTAAAGAAGGTCTATCAGTAGATTCTTCCAAGATTGAAACCATACAGAAATGGAAGCAACCTAAGAATCTCACTGAAGTAAGAAGTTTTCTGGGCATGGCCAGTTACTACCGGCGATTTGTCAAGGATTTTTCTAGAATTGCCTCACCTCTTACACAGTTGACTAGAAAAGGAACTGCTTTTATCTGGAATGAGAATTGTGAGGAAGCATTCCAATTGTTAAAAGAATGTCTGTCATCTGCACCAATTCTAGCCTTGCCGGTGGAAGGAAAATTATTTGAGGTTTATACCGATGCTTCCAACATTGGATTGGGATGTGTATTGATGCAAGATAGAAGAGTAATTGCCTATGCATCAAGACAGTTGAAGACTCACGAGAAAAACTACCCAGTACATGATTTAGAATTGGCCGCTGTGATCTTTGCTCTTAAGCTTTGGAGACACTACCTATATGATAACCAATTCATAGTGTACTCCGATCATAAGGTCTCAAGTATTTGTTTTCACAAAAAGAACTGAACATGAGACAAAGGAGATGGATGGAATATATCAAAGACTATGATTTCAAGATTGAATACCATCCGGGAAAAGGAAACACTGTGGCTGACGCACTTAGCAGAAATCCTATAGCCAAGATGTTTCGGTTGCAAGTAAGTGAATGGAAATTGTTAGAAGAATTTTCCACATTGAGCTTGAAAGTTGAAAAACAAGAAGAAAGAATTGTGATTAGCAACTTAGTAGTGCAGTCAGATTTGCTGAAGCAAATTAATGAGCAACAGGACAATGATCCTATATTGGTAGGAATCAGAGAAAAATTGGCTTCTAAACCTGATTTGAATGAGGATTCTCATGGAAATCTTCGATTCCGGGACAGATTGTGTGTACCGAATAATTCCGAAATCAAGAAACAGATCTTAGAAGAAGCTCATCGGTCTCATTACACTATTCATCCTGGAGCTGTCAAAATGTATCAGGATTTGAAGAAGTATTTCTGGTGGTGCAACATGAAGAAGGATATTGTGGAATTTATTGCAAAATGTTTGACATGTCAGAAAATTAAGGCAGAACACCAGAAACCTACAGGAAAGTTAAAACCACTTGAGATACCAGAGTGGAAATGGGATAGCATTGGTATGGATTTTATTGTGGGATTACCTAAAACACGGAGTGGATTTGATGCTATTTGGGTAATCATTGACAGACTTACCAAATCAGCTCATTTCTTAGCAATAAAGACAAGATGGTCTGTTAATATTTTGGCAGCGTTATATATGAAAGAAATTGTGCGTTTGCATGGAATTCCAAAGAACATAGTTTCTGACCGAGATGCAAGATTTACTTCTCATTTTTGGAAAGAATTGCAAGATGCTTTGGGAACAAAATTAAAATTTAGTACTGCATTTCACCCTCAAACAGATGGACAGACCGAACGGGTGAATCAAATTGTTGAGGATATGTGTCGTGCTTGTGTATTAGAGTTCGGAAATGACTGGAACACTCATCTAGCAATTATGGAATTTGCATATAACAATAGTTACCAGTCTACTATTCGAATGGCACCATTTGAAGCTTTGTATAGTCGACAATGTAGATCACCATTGTGTTGGGTCGAATTAAAAGAAACACATATTCTTGGACCAGAAATGATCCAAGAGACGACAGAAGTTATCAAATTGGTACAAGATCGGATGAAAGCTACTCAAGATCGATAGAAAAGTTATGCCGATCGACGTAGAAGAGAGTTAGAATTTCAGCCAGGAGAGCATGTGTTTCTTAAAGTGTCACCTCGGAGAGGAATCAAAAGATTTGGTATCAAGGGAAAATTGAGTCCAAGATACATTGGACCTTTTGAAATATTGAAGAGAGTTGGTGAAATGACATACCAACTGGCACTTCCACCACAGTTATCCAATGTGCATGATATCTTTCATGTGTCAATGTTAAGAAAATATGTATATGATCCAGAACACATTATTGGATACCAAGATCTAGATGTTCAAGGAAATTTGGCATATGAAGAAAGACCAGTACAGATCCTTGATCGAAAAATCAAGCAACTTCGGAACAAGGAAGTTCCTTTACTAAAAATTCAGTGGAATAAGCAAGGACGAGAAGAAGCAACATGGGAATTGGAAGATGCCATCAAGAACAAGTATCCAAGTTGTTTACAGGTCAGTAACCGCATCCTTGTGTAATTAAATTTGGAGGACCAAATTTCTTTTAGTGGGGGAGAGTTGTAACACCCCAGAATTTTTATTTGTAGAAAAACATGAATAATAAAGTTATTAGACTTAAGCATTAGTCTTAAATTGTAATAATTGATATTTGGGAATGACTAGTATTAACTAACGTTACCCTAATGTCGTACTCGGACGTGCGCGCTCCCACAGGGCGACACTGAAAAACAGTAACGAAAATGAAATCCGAGAACACCATAATTTCCATAAAAATATGGAGATCTCAGAAATATAAATATCTAAATTTTTTGACGTGCGGATTTCGAGATTAAGTCGACGCGACTATTTTTCAGGTGATTTTCACCTACTGTAAAATAAATTCTAAAAATTAAATAAAAATTACTATAGTTTGTAAAACCATTATATTAGTCTATGGTTAAAATTTCATTATAAATGGACACCATTTGGATGGGTTTACATAATGAAGATTGGATCAGTTGAATTATGGATTATTTACGGTGACTAATTTTGGTGAATTACCGGATGTTTACGTGTGAAGCCTTGAGGAGGCCAGCACACGTTAGGATAAGGATAGAGCTTGGGTTTAAAATTCTTCATGATGGTGGATGAGGTGTAGGTGTGAGGTTGGATGCATGGGACATGTGTAAACAGTAAAAACCAAGGGGTTTTACCGTTTACACCTGTGCATGGGAGGTGTCTTCACGCAGGGGAACTTGACTGGGCTATAAAAGCCACCCCCTCTCCTTAGTTCGAACCCTTCTGCACCCTTTCCTACTGTTATGCTGCTGCCATTTCTCTGGATAACATCTTGTTTGGGGAGGAGTTCCTGGTTGCAAGCACTGTGAAGAGGTTGCTGCTGCTTGAACTGCTGGTTCTTCTTGCATCTTGTTTCTAGTCAAACTCTTGTTGGAGCTGTTGCTGAGAAGTAGTTGTGGAGCCATCTTGGAGGCTGTTGCTGCTACAACAACAAGCTTCACTTGTTTATTCCTTCACTTGTGGTCCTTCTTCATTTTCCTCAACTAGGTAGGATTCATATCTCTATGGTTCAATTCGATTTTTCATATGTCACAAGAAATTCGTAATGAACAAATAAGTGACTATACTTGTGATCCTCTGTTTTTCCCTTTCAGTCATGATAGAAACACTCTTGTTGGGAGAGGAACAACCTCATTCCATTTTAGAAATTAACTCCTATTCCCTTCTTCCACATTTGATCTTTGTACATGTTATAAAGTTGTAGAAGTTTCAACTATCTTTGTAGGATAATATGAACACTTCGGTTTAGATGGTTGATACTTCAAGTTTTATTTAGATCCATAAAACATTTTGTGGTTTAGTTTCCATCATATAGGAACCTTCCATCCAACCATTGCTATCAAGGTTCTACTTCTAGTACTAAACTATGTTTAGTTTCAAGCAAGTCAAGCTTGAATTGTAAACTTCTTGTTTCATCTAGTTTGTTCGGTTTATAAACCACTATGAGAACCATAGTTAGACTCTTCTATTTGATATAAAACATGTCTTGGTTCATAGATTCAAGAATTAGGGTGTTTAAGATAGGTTTAAAGTCCTTTCTGGAAGTTCTATAACCATCTGTCGACAGCCGGCCCAAATCTGTCGACAGGCGCACGTCTGACAGAACTTCAGGTTTCAGGACTGTGTGGATCTGTCGACAGATCCCTTGCTGCCGTCGACAGATACACACAGAGCCAGACAACCTGAACTCTGTCTGCTCTCATCTGTCGACAGCCCCTTCTTGGCTGTCGACAGGTACAATGCTGATTCAAATTTCTGCACTTTTTCATGCCCAAATCCATGCCAAAACTTCATCCTAAAAGCCAAGGAAGTTACCCTCTCATTTACCTTCATATTTACTGTCATGTTACTGCAAAGTTCATCCACTTTGAGTACCTTAACTTTCCTTAAATTGTTTCTAAAGTTGTCAATTACGAATAGCACTCCGATTGAGTCTATTCTTCGGTATTCGGTAATTAGGTCTATAAAATCCGAACACCTGAGAGTTCATATGCTTGAACACCTTATGAGATGTGAATAAATGGAGATGACATTATTGGGTCTTTGTACCCCTGTAATTTTTATGCCTGTGCAAATAGGGCTAGTCCAGTCCTGGGAGGAGCACCCGAATTCATTTTCGGACCACGTGGAATGATAAGGATGTCTGGATGTCTGGCATTGCATCATCTATTTTCTGAATATGGTCATCATAATTCCAGTACTGTGTAAATGATATGTGAATCAATTCTTGAGCTATATATATCTGAGCATGATTTGAGTTTTACTATCATTGTATCAAACTTACTGTTATGAAATCTGGTGTGACTCTTTGATATTCCGTTCTGTCTTTGTCTTGGTTACCATGTATACATTCTTGAACTATCAACTGAACTATGGAATTTGAATTCTACTGGGCTAGTTAGCTCATTATTTCCTACTATTTTCAGGTAACAAAGATGGGGGTGATGATTAAGGGATTGAGTGCTAAGTGGACCGACATGATGAGCAAGCCAATATGTTTCTATTTCTGTTTAGTAGTGTAAAAAGGGATATGTAAATTAAGTTTGTTTTGATCTACTCCTCACTTAGTTGTTATGAGGAGTATCTATGTAATTAAACTTCCGTGTTATGACGATATGAAAGGATAAGTAAGTACTACCTTTTGTACCTGTTTTTCTGTCACTTCTGATAAATAGCTTTTTATTAGGACGTGACAAGACGCGCCTCCTCCCTATCACCTCGGCATCACCACCAGTGAGTGCCAAGTCGCCACCAATCCCTTGGCACGTAGTATGACTATTTTTATATTATAATATATGTTGTTAACTTTTTTCATGTTACAGTAACACATCAATAATACTTGCATGTAATTATTCGAGATATTTTTAATTATTAGAGTTTCTCCTATAATGTTAGAATATTCTTCATTAATAGAATTTGACATAATATTGTTGTAATCATAATATTGTTCACTTGTGTGATACTACTTGCATGTGCATTTGGTCAAAATCATCCCTTAGTTGCAAAATGGAAGTTCAACAAACTTCAAAGGTAGCAACCAGTCTAGAGGTTTTCTACTTTCTTTTCCTTTTTCTCTATCTATAAAATAAAGAGGCCAAGAAGAGAACTCTCATGTAGAACTTACAAGAAGCACAAGTCCTACTTCAGGTTATAAAATCTAGTACATCATTCTAGATGAAAGCATAAAAATCCTAGAAGCATGACATGCAAGCACTAGCGGCAGCATAACCGACATAGAATTGAAGAGAAATCAGAAACTGCAATTTCTGAAAAACACCCATGTTGTTCAACTTCTAATCAAACCATTGAACTTCATGAATAGTGAGGGAGCCAAGCATCCACATTTTAGCCAGGGCAATGAGTACTCTTGTTGAAGGCCCTTATTTATCATCAACATGGTATTATATTACTAGACATTCCAGGAAGCTTTTTGAAGCATTGTTCCAGGACATAAAAATGATCTAATTGGAGAAAAGAAATCAGGATGAATTAGATGAATTACATGGGACTAGAATCCTACATAGAAGCATAAGTTTTAAGAACCAAGGTAATGCATTGCCAGAAGGTCTGATGTTATTGTTGTTTTATTTTTCATGATTTGCTGTCGGACAACCAATGAATTCCTTGCTTTTTTCATAAAATTAACATAATATTGCACTTTGAATAGTCTTTAGACGTGGGAAACCATAACTTTATTTCTCAATGTATGAAATGATTTTACAGGAAGATATCCTGAAATTCATTATACCAGGTAAAAATGAAGTGTCTTCAGGAAAACTAGGGTAACCAATTGACCAACATTCCTAATTCCCTTATACAGGAAAGTTAGTTTTGTGTCCCCTCATTGCACCTAGCTGTAACCAATCTTTTCCTTGTTAACTTTCGTTGTTCATCTAGTACTCTTTATATATATATACCAGAAGTCTTGACAATTCTTCTTGAGACGGGTGAATTGTTACATCGTCTCTTAGTGAGCATGTTAGGTGAGAAATTTTCTCAGTTTTCATTGAAACCTCATGTTTTCTCCCTTTTTATGGTGCCTTTATCAGTCTCTCATGTGTCTTCAAATTATCCTTCTGAATTCGATATATTATATGTTCTTGTAGCCAGCAATCACTACGTGTATGTAAGACCGGCTTCCTGGCTTTCCGTCCGGTGTCCTGGATGACTGGCCACTAACGCGTCCAGGCTGGGCGACGTGTTAGTGTCGCGTCGTGGGTGTCTGACGCGATAGTCATCCTTGTCGCGACGAGGGTGTGCGTCGCATTCTTGTCACGCTCTGCTTGCCTGTCACGTTCTTGTCGCGATCGGTCAACAGGCCACGACAGTGTTTGCCGTGTTCCGCTGTGCGGTCATCTGATGCCTGTCAGAGTGGCAGGTGCGTCAGTACGGCCTGCCGCATTGTCGCGACGTCCGTGGAGGACGCGTTCTTGTCGCAGTTCGTTGACCCGTCACGTTAAGGTTCTTAACGCGACGGGGCGGTCCGTCACGTCTCGGGGGCCGAAGGCTAAAAGCCTTGGCCAACACCCCTTTCCCCCTTCTCTCCTCTTCTTCCCTTTCCCCTCTTCTCTGGAGATGGGGAGGTTCCCCTCCGGCGATCGGGGCGTGGTGGCGCCGGCGGGCTCGTAGCAGAGCGGCGGAGCGGCGTCGTGGAGCGAGGAGGAGGTGTCGTGCTGTAACGTCGCGTGCTTTTCAGATCCATGCGGATCATGTGTGTAATGGTTGTGATGGCCGTTGTGAGGCCAGTGTGAGTTGGTTGTGTGGAATGTGTGGTTTGGCTGTGTGGTTTGTTCAGGTGAGGTGCAGGTTTGGTTCTGAAATGAAATAGGACCTGCTGCAGTTGAGTTGGAGTTGGCGGCTAGAGGTGGTTGTTGACTTGTTGGCGTCCAGGTAAGGTGCCGTTGACTTCATGATCTTGGCGGCATAAGATGTGGACGTTTAGGGTGGCGGTTGCTCTAGGCGGCAGAGGGGTTGACGCCAACCTGAGAATTCTACAGGTTATAGGGTCACCCGAGAGCAGGTTTCCCACCTGATCCTCTCTTCCCCTTGCCCCAGCCTCATGCCCCCGTGTCCCTAAAGCTTCCAACAGGTACAGGAGACTGGTTGGAGGATCGTGGGACATGTGGCGTTGTCGAATTGCGCAAGGAAACGTCGTGGCGTGGTGCAATTCCCGTGGGAGCTCGTGGAGGGTTTGGTGTGAACCGGGAGAATTCGGGAGGTTTAAGCGTGTTTTGAGGTAGGGACGAACCCTGTTAGCTCCGTAGAAACATTAAAACACGACGTAACCACGTGAATCAGCATGTTTAATGCATTTTCGGATTAAGTTGCACCATGCGGGGTTAATGGGTGGTTTGACGAATTTAATCAGTAAAGCATGCTGTATTGGATTGTTTAGAATTCATGCATGCTAGAGGAACTGTTTCTGTATGTTTTCCGTTGTTTTAACGGTTGTAAAACCTATAGAATCGGTTTAGGGTTTCTGCAGGGATAGAGGCTGAAGATCTTGGCGTCAAGATCGATTGACGCCAGGTTCATCAGCCAGGATATAAACGGCCAGAGTTATTGCCGTTTACTTCCTATAAGCGGCAGTCGATGTTGCCGCCAACTAGTGTATAAGTAGGAATAACTAATTATGGTATTTACCGATAATGAATGGTGCGTTGGCACCTGTGGTGCACTGAGTGCACAAAGTTTCTGTAGTTAGCATACGGGGTATGCAATGAGTTACTTACTTTTGTGGCTGCGCGTTGTTCACGCAAGTCCAGTTGGGTTCACGTGTAGTGGACCGTTGGTACTTGTGGTTTACGTGAGGTTTCACGTGGTTTGTGTGTGACGTGCACGTGCTTTTGTGTACGTGGAAAGTAGTACGACGCCTACCATGGTTACCTCTCCAGTTGGGTGCCCCAGGTTCTTTGTGAGCCAGGCTATTAGCTCGGGGCTTTGTCCCGGTACTTGTGTTGTACCGTCGAAGTCTGTGTCATCTGACCTGGACACCCTCACTCTTGTGTTTGAGTTGCACGTCCGGCTAAGGGAAAGACGACAGTGGGACAGTGACACTTGTGTTTGTCTTTAGTCACTTGTAGCGCGCTCGTAGTTGGGGGTACAGACACCAGTAGTTGACACTGGTCCCCAGCTAGTCCTTTTCCAGTGCCTCACTCTAGAGAGCCCGGGCCAGGGTCTCCTGAGGTGTCAGGCATGGGCCTGTGACCGTGTGGTCCGCAGGTGGTGGTGTTTAGTTGGTCTCCACAGTTGCTTGACCTTTTCACGTGGAGCGGCAGTTGGACCTTTCGTCCGTGGCTGCGAGACTGAGAGGTAGACCTGTATTAGCTTGTCCGAGTCAGTTTCTGGTGTCGCGAACCAGTTCACGTGGCTCGTGTTTGGCTGTCTCTACTTTAGCTTGTACACCTGTACTGGTTTGCCGTTTAATTATTAAAGTTGTTTCTCATAGTCGGCAGATGGTGAGTACTTTTACAGCTTTCATATCCTGCTTAGCTGTTCTATAAATTGTTGGTACTGTTTATTGCTTTTGTACCTGTGGTTTTGGTTTGCTGGTGTTGGGGGAGTTCCCTACTGAGCCAGTGACTAGCGAGGCTCACCCCTACCCCCACAGGTGAGAGCGAGGAGGACGTTTCACGACCGACGTCCAGTTCAGAGCCGCGCCGTAGCGGTGCAGGGTCGGTACCTCCAGCTGTGTAGTAGCAGCTCCAGCAGTGTAGTGTAGTTAGTTGTTTATTTTCTTCAGTTGTACCTCGGGGTATGCCCCAGGCTCTTGTACTTCTTTTCAGTTTTGTGGAAATTTGGCTATGTAACCTGTGAATTATATATAAAATGTGGTGTGTTTTTTTGTGTTTACACGGACTGTGGTTTGGTATCCCTTGCGAGGCTTCAGCTCGTTCGCGGGAGGCGGACTCGGATCAAGTACGTTATCGGGTTAACGGGCTTGGCTGAGGCGTTCCGTCACAGTTGGTATCATAGCAAGGTCCGTGTTAATATAAGGGAATTAGTAAGATACATAGCCTTATTTCGGTCTTTGTACACTGCTGGTAGGGACCCTGGTTTTTGGTAATTCGTTGTTTTGAATTTTGTTTGGTGTTTTATTTATGTAGAAATTTCTGGAATGGCTGATAGAAGAGATAGGGGTGGTGGAGGAGAAGATCCGGAGGAAAGTACCCAGCGTATGATAGAAAGAATCTGGGAAAGCCTCACGGATATTCGGGCGAGGATGGATCAGCAGGCGCCGGTACCACCGGTTGCAGTGCCACCTAGGGATGGAGAGGCTGTACCTGTAGCTCCAGTTCCGCCAAGAGTGGAGGTGCCTTTTGCAGCACCTGTGCCACCACCACCACCACCAGTGCTGATAGCAGAAGAACCAGTGATGCAGGTTGAGAAATTTCTAAGATTGCAGCCGCCTACTTATTCAGGAGGGCCGAATCCAGATTCAGCGGAGCACTGGGTTCATGAGGTTGAGAGGGTTTTTGCAACTATGAGGTGTCCGGCAGCAGATAAAGTTGTGTTAGCTATGTATCAGTTGAGAGGTTTTGCGTTAAATGGTGGCGACTGAAGATGCAGACCACCTTTGCAGGCAGGACAGAAGAGGCTATTACTTGGTCGGAATTTCTCGAAGTATTTAACGACACATTCTTTCCGATTCAAGTACAGCAAGTGAAAAGAGAGCAGTTTCGGACGCTCCAGCAAGGTAACTCTTCAGTTTTAGAGTACCAGATGAGGTTTATGGCACTTAGCCGTTATGCGCCTTATGTTGTATCAGATAATAATATGATGGTTGAGTATTTTATTATAGGTTTGAGAGTGGAATTGCAGGATGCAATAGTACCTCTCATGTGCAAGACAGTGGAAGAAGCAGCCCAGAGAGCAGCTACATTGGAGAGGTCTATTCGGACTCGTCAGGTGAGCGAGTCAGGCTCAGGTAGTTTCCGGCTACCGCAGCAGTCAGTAGGTGCAAGTAAAGGTAAAGCACCAGCAGGACCTTCTTCATCAGGCTTTGGTAAATGGGGTCAGAAATTAAAGCAAGCATTTAAAGGTAAAGGAAGAGGATGGGGAGGTCGTCAGCAGTTTCAGCAAGGCCGAGGTAGGCCTGAGGTGGAGGAGTCGCAGCAGAGTACTGCTAGGCAGCCTGTTACTCCACCAGGATATAGATGTTATAATTGTAATCAGCCGGGGCATTTGATCCGCAATTGTCCCTATTCAAGAGAGTATGGTTATGGAAGAGGTGTGCAGCAGCAGCATCCTCAGCAGTTTCAGCAGCCACAGTCAGGTCATGGCAGAGGAGCACCGCAGCAGCGAGGAAGAGGCCGGGTTATGGCTATCACCCGAGCCCAGGCGGAGGCATCGAATATGATAGAAGGTACTTTACCTCTTTATGAATATTCAGCAAGAGTTTTATTTGATTCGAGTGCTCTCATTCTTTCATTTCCGAAGAATTTCTGGATTGTATAGCTCATCCTTTAGAGGAAAAGTCTTGTGAGTTAGTAGTGGAGGTTCCTTCGGGTGAGTTCCTGCTCACTTCGAGCTATATAGATGAAGCTCCTGTTATGATTGAAGGGAACCAGATGCCGGGTCGGTTGTATGCCCTGCAGTTGTCAGATTATGATATTATTTTGGGTATGGATTGGCTTGAGATGTATGGAGCAATGTTAGATTGCAGAAAGAAAAGGATCATGTTTTGTCATCCTAATGGTGCAGTATTTGAATATCAAGGTATGCCTTTTTATACCTCTAAGTTTCTAATTTCTGCAATTAAAGCTAGAAAGTTGATAAATGCTGGGTGTGTGGCTTATTTAGCCTCGGTAAGTCTGGTAGAAGCTAGTCAGTCAGTGGAAGCATTCCCGTGGTTAGGGAATTTGCTGATGTTTTCCTGAGGATTTGCCTGGTTTAGCTCCACATAGAGAGGTGGACTTTACCATTGAGTTGCTGCCAGGTACCATGCCGATTTCTAAAGCTCCATATCGGATGGCACCAGCAGAACTTAAAGAATTGAAAAAGCAGTTAGAAGAATTATTGTTGAAAGGGTTTATTAGACCGAGTCATTCCCGTGGGGAGCGCCGGTTTTATTTGTGAAAAAGAAAGATGGAAGTTTTCGGATGTGTATTGATTATAGAAAGTTAATGATGTGACCATTAAAAATAAGTACCAGTTGCCGAGGATAGATGATCTGTTTGATCAGTTGCAATCAGCAAAGGTATTTTCTAAAATTGATTTGAGGTCCGGGTACCATCAGTTAAGAATTAAAGAGGAGGATATAGATAAGACAGCTTTCAGAACCAGATATGGTCACTTTGAGTTTGTGGTTATGCCATTTGGGTTGACTAATGCTCCTGCAGGTTTTATGGATCTGATGAATAGAATTTTTCATCCATATTTAGACCAATTCATTGTGGTCTTTATCGATGACATTCTGATTTATTCAGCATCTGAAGAGGAGCATGCAGCTCATTTGAGGTTTACCCTGCAGTTGTTAAGGGATAACCAGTTGTTTGCCAAATTTAGTAAGTGTGAATTTTGGTTGAAAGAAATTCAGTTTCTGGGTCATGTTATTTCAGCTAAGGGAGTAGCAGTGGACCCAAGTAAAGTGGAAGCAGTGATGAGATGGGGAGTGCCTAAGTCAATAACCGAGATTAGAAGTTTTCTGGGATTAGCAGGTTATTATAGGCGCTTTATTCAAGATTTTTCTAAGATTGCAGCACCTATGACTAAATTGACCAGGAAAGGGGTGCCATTTGTATGGTCCGGTGAATGTCAGAAAAGTTTTATGGAATTGAAGAAAAGACTTACATCAGCACCTATATTGACATTACCGGCAGGGAGTGGTGGTTTTGTGTTGTATACTGATGCTTCAAGGAGAGGACTTGGAGCAGTGCTTATGCAGCATGGCAAAGTGATAGCTTATGCGTCCAGGCAATTGAAGCCAGCAGAGGAGAATTACCCCACTCATGATTTGGAATTGGCAGCGGTTGTGTTTGCCTTAAAAATGTGGAGGCATTATCTGTATGGTGAGAGATTTGAGATCTTTACAGATCATAAAAGTTTAAAGTATATCTTCTCGCAGAAAGATTTGAATCTTCGCCAGCGCAGATGGATTGAATATTTGAAGGATTATGATTTCAGTTTGGCTTACCATCCGGGTAAGGCCAATGTTGTAGCTGATGCCTTGAGCAGAAAGGCATATGTAAGTTTAATGATGATTAAAGAATGGAAGTTGTATGAAGAGGTAGTGGAGAACTCCTTGTATGTGCCCAGTAGTCAGCGACGGGCAATACTAGCTGCTAGTGCTGTAGAGCTGTCCTTATATTGGCAGATTGTTGAAGCTCAGAGAGCAGATGTAAATTTAGCTGAAATTGTGAAAATGGAAGGAGTTACTATTGATGATAATTGTGTGGTCAGGCTCAGGGGCAGATTGTTTGTTCCAGTAGAAAGAAAGGTGAAGCAGCGAGTGTTGGAAGAGGCTCATAAATCTAGGTACACTATCCATCCGGGTAGTACTAAAATGTACCATGATTTAAGAAAGCATTTCTGGTGGCCTCATATGAAGAAAGAAATAGCAGAGTTTGTTGCAAGATGTGCTATCTGTCAGCAAATTAAAGCAGAGCATCAGAAGCCTGGAGGTTTGTTGCAACCGTTACCCATTCCACAGTGGAGATGGGATGATATTGCCATGGACTTTGTGACAGGTTTACCAAGATCGAGTTCCGGGCATAATGGAATATGGGTATTTGTTGACAAATTAACCAAAGTGTGCAGATTAGTGGCAGTAAGTATGTCTTGGACAGTGGACATATTAGCAAATATTTATGTTGAAAGAATTGTTCCACTGCATGGTATCCCGAAGACTATTGTGTCTGATAGAGATCCAAGATTTACTTCTGGTTTTTGGAGAAGCCTGCAAAAAGTAATTGGTACTGAACTGAGGTATAGCTCCGCTTATCATCCCCAGACAGATGGTCAGACAGAGAGGACCATTCAGACGATTGAAGATATGTTGCGAGCTTGTTGTTTAGTTTGGGGAGGTAGCTGGGAGCATCATTTGGGAATGGTTGAGTTTGCCTACAATAATAGTTATCATACCAGTCTTGGGATGGCACCGTATGAAGCTTTATATGGAAGGCCATGTAGAACCCCATTGAACTGGCATGAAGTGGGAGAAAGACAGTTAGTGGGTCCTGAATTGATTCAGCAAACCACTGAAATAGTGAGGCTTATTAAAGAAAAATTGCAGGCAGCTCAAAGCAGGCAAAAGAGTTATGCTGATATCCGGAGGAGACCACTTCAGTTTGAAGTGGGAGATTTTTTTTTCTTGAGAGTTTCCCCGAGTAAAGGTATTATGAGGTTTGGTAAGACTGGAAAGTTGAGTCCAAGGTATGTGGGACCTTTCCAGGTGATTGAGAAAATTTGGGAAACAGCTTATAGGCTGGATTTGCCAGCAGATTTTGCAGATGTGCATGATATTTTCTATGTCTCTATGTTAAGAAAGTGTATTGAAGATTCAGCTCAAATAATCAAATATCAAGGTGGTGACCTGAGGCCGGATATGACTATGCCAGAGTATCCGGTGCAGATCACAGATCGAAAGATAAAGAAGCTGAGAAATAAAGAAATTGAGCTAGTTAAAGTGAGATGGGAAAATAGGTTGGGTGGTGAGGATACCTGAGAATTAGCCGAGAAAATGGCTAAGGGTATCCCTATCTGTTTGAATAAGCTTTTGTGTTTCTTTTTAGATGATAGTGCTTGTAAAGGTGTATATGTTAAAGTTGTTTAACTTTGAGTTGTGCTATGAATTTGAGGTCGAAAATTTCTTTTTAGATGATAGTAATGTAACGTCGCGTGCTTTTCGGATCCATGTGGATCATGTGTGTAATGGTTGTGATGGCCGTTGTGAGGCCAGTGTGAGTTGGTTGTGTGGAATGTGTGGTTTGGCTGTGTGGTTTGTTCAGGTGAGGTGCAGGTTTGGTCCGGAAATGAAATAGGACCTGCTGCAGTTGAGTTGGAGTTGGCGGCCAGAGGTGGTCGTTGACTTGTTGGCGTCCAGGTAAGGTGCCGTTGACTTCATGATCTTGGCGGCATAAGATGTGGACGTTTAGGGTGGCGGTTGCTCTAGGCGGCAGAGGGGTTGACGCCAACCTGAGAATTCTGCAGGTTATAGGGTCACCCGAGAGTAGGTTTCCCACCTGATCCTCTCTTCCCCTTGCCCCAGCCTCATGCCCCCGTGTCCCTAAAGCTTCCAACAGGTACAGGAGACTGGTTGGAGGATCGTGGGACGTGTGGCGTTGCCGAATTGCGCAAGGAAACGCCGTGGCGTGGTGCAATTCCCGTGGGAGCTCGTGGAGGGTTCGGTGTGAACCGGAAGAATTTGGGAGGTTTAAGCGTGTTTTGAGGTAGGGGACGAACTCTGTTAGCTCCGTAGAAACATTAAAACACGACGTAACCACCTGAATCAGCATGTTTAATGCATTTTCGGATTAAGTTGCACCATGCAGGGTTAATGGGTGGTTTGACGAATTTAATCAGTAAAGCATGCTGTATTGGATTGTTTAGGATTCATGCATGCTAGAGGAACTGTTTCTGTATGTTTTTCGTTGTTTTAACAGTTGTAAAACCTGTAGAATCGGTTTAGGGTTTCTGCAGGGATAGAGCCTGAAGATCTTGGCGTCAAGATCGATTGGCGCCAGGTTCATCAGCCAGGTTATAAACGGCTAGAGTTATTGCCGTTTACTTCTTATAAGTGGCAGTCGATGTTGCCGCCAACTAGTGTATAAGTAGGAATAACTAATTATGGTATTTACCGATAATGAATGGTGCGTTGGCACCTGTGGTGCACTGAGTGCACAAAGTTTCTGTAGTTAGCATACGGGGTATGCAATGAGTTACTTACTTTCGTGGCTGTGCGTTGTTCACGCGAGTCCAGTTGGGTTCACGTGTAGTGGACCGTTGGTACTTATGGTTTACGTGAGGTTTCACGTGGTTTGTGTGTGACGTGCACGTGGTTTTGTGTACGTGGCGAGTAGTACGACGCCTACCATGGTTACCTCTCCAGTTGGGTGCCCCAGGTTCTTTGTGAGCCAGGCTGTTAGCTCGGGGCTTTGTCCCGGTACTTGTGTTGTACCGTCGAGGTCTGTGTCGTCTGACCTGGACACCCTCACTCTTGTGTTTGAGTTGCACGTCCGGCTGAGGGAAAGACGACAGTGGGACAGTGACACTTGTGTTTGTCTTTAGTCACTTGTAGCACGCTTGTAGTTGGGGGTACGGACACCAGTAGTCGACACTGGTCCCCAGCTAGTCCTTTTCCAGTGCCTCAATCTAGAGAGCCCGGGCCAGGGTCTCTTGAGGTGTCAGGCATGGGCCTGTGACCGTGTGGTCCGCAAATGGTGGTGTTTAGTTGGTCTCCACAGTTGCTTGACCTTTTCACATGGAGCGGCAGCTGGACCTTTCGTCCGTGGCTGCGAGACTGAGAGGTAGACCTGTGTTAGCTTGTCTGAGTCAGTTTCTGGTGTCGCAAACCAGTTCACGTGGCTCGTGTTTGCCTGTCTCTACTTTAGCTTCTACACCTGTACTGGTTTGCCGTTTAATTATTAAAGTTGTTTCTCGTAGTCGGCAGACGGTGAGTACTTTTACAGCTTTCATATCCTGCTTAGCTGTTCTATAAATTGTTGGTACTGTTTATTGCTTTTGTACCTGTGGTTTTGGTTTGCTCGGTGTTGGGGGAGTTCCCTACTGAGCCAGTGACTAGTGAGGCTCACCCCTACCCCCACAGGTGAGAGCGAGGAGGACGTTTCACGACCGACGTCCAGTTCAGAGCCGCGCCGTAGCGGTGCAGGGTCGGTACCTCCAGCTGTGTAGTAGCAGCTCCAGCAGTGTAGTGTAGTTAGTTGTTTATTTTCTTCAGTTGTACCTCGGGGTATGCCCCAGGCTCTTGTACTTCTTTTCAGTTTTGTGGAAATTTGGCTATGTAACCTGTGAATTATATATAAAATATGGTTTGTTCCTTTGTGTTTACACGGACTGTGGTTTGGTATCCCTTGCGAGGCTTTGGCCCGTTCGCGGGAGGCGGACTCGGATCAAGTACGTTATCGGGTTAACGGGCTTGGACGAGGCGTTCCGTCACACATGCCATCCTGAAGGCCCTCTTTGGGGTTCGTCCTTCGTAACCGGTAGGGATTTCTTGTACCCTTCCCAATCCGGGTGGATCGGGAGCTCTCAGTGTTTTGTATCTCGCTTTACTGCTTTCCCCATGCTCCCCTCCCCCTTGTGGTTGTGTTGTAGCTCGTGGGCGGCCCCGGGATTGAGGATCCCATCGGTCTGCCTCTCTACTGATGTCGCGATGGCTCGACGCGTCGCGACATCAGAAGAGGCGTCGGCCCGGTCGGGTGCGACCTTATCGCAATGCAGTTGGCGATCGCGATAAGGGTCACTGTTGCGACACGCTTTCCGGTCACGATAGGGTTGTTGTCGCGACCCGTTGCCCCGTCGCAATAGGGTGGCTGTTGCGGTGCCCTTCCTCGTCACGATGGCGTCGCGACGACTTTGGGGGTTGCGACAGTCACTGCGTTGCCTCGGGTGTTTCCATGGGCCCGGTTGTGTGTCGGCGTGTGCCCCAGGGTAGGCTTTTCCCTTAGGACCTTCTGGTAGGGAATTCGACAGGTTACCTACCTACATTCAACAACCGAAGGTGACACCTTCGTGGCCGTGTCCTGGCAGTGCTGCTAGGAGGGTCGCGTCTGTCTAATAATTGATTGACTGGCGGTCAATCGATTATTAGTAGAGCGACGAGTTTTCATGCTGGTGGGTGGTATTCTGAGGCTCCAGCTTTTCCGTACATGTTTGGTTGGTCGACGGCCCTCTTGAGGGTCCGTGCGTGCCTCTCGCTTGCTGGGCTTGTCGTGTATTACAAGTCAGCAGTTCGGCACGGTTTTGTTGTGCTACCCCGCCTGTTCGCCCGGTGCTCGGCACCTGAGGGCTTGTCCCCAATCTGAGAGGTTGTTACCGTTACCTGGGACCCCCATCCTCGGGCGCCTCCGAGGGAGGTATCGGGGTGACGATCGTGCTCGAGTTGACCGCCTAGTGTGGCGGACTCTGGAGCTGAGGGGAAAATGGTGGTTTCGGCAACGACGCTGAGTCGTTTGTAGAGCTCTCTTGGCTAGGCCTGGGACACCGAGGACGGCCGGAGTTCTACCCGATGCAGGCTAGCCAGTCCCTTGTCTCACTGCCTCGCTCTACGTTGGTTCCGGAGCCACGTAGGGAGGTCAGACATGAGGCCGCAGCTTGGCCAGGCTATGGTGTTGCGTGTGTTGTGTGTTCTTGGCGACTCTGTCACGCCCTTCCGCGGGGGCGGAGGCAGGAGCTAGGCTAGCGAGCAGAGCGTGCGGACTACAGGTCCCCCTCTTGGCTGCTAACGGCGGTGGCTTGGTTGCTGTTGTTGTGACGGTGTTTCCCCACAATGTTTCTAAGTGTTATCCATTGCCCTAGCTTGCACGGCGGTTATAGCCTGGTCGTGCCTAGTTCCCATGGGCGTCGTTGGTCTGGCCTTGTACAGACCTGTGCTTCTGGTGGTTTCCGCTCGGCGTTCTCTCGGTTCCGTAGTCCCGTTCTTGGGTGCCAGTCAGTGGTGGCACCGGTGAGTGTGGTTTCCTGACCTGGTGGTGTGTTCAGGGTCTGGGGTGGTTCTGCTTGTGGGCCCTCCACCCTATGGAGGTCTGAGGTGGTCGTGCTTGCGGTGAGATGTCGTTCTAACTTGGTTGTTCCGTGGTCTCGGCAGGTGTGCCGAGGGTTGTTTCCGCTTTGTGCCCGACTCCGTTGGTTTTTGCGGGAGTCATGTGTGTGGCCCAACCTCGGTTGGTGGTCGTGGTGTTGCGCTGTTCTCTTCCGCTGCTTAGTAGTACCCTGCTGTAGGTGTTACTCGCTTTACAACTTTCTAGGGTAGTTTTCTGTTTTCAAAGTTCCTGTTGCTCTGTCCGGTGAGGGACTAGTAATCCCTACTGGGCCTTGTTCGCGAGGCTCACCCCCCTACTTCCTTCAGCTAGGGGCTCGTCGTCGCGGGAGCTCGGTGTCGGATGAGTTACGGAGGCGGCTTTGGCGCCGTGTGTTGCCAGCAGCAGTGAGATCTGAGTGTTGTGAGCTCTTGTACCTGAGTGAGTAGAGAGTTGTGCTTTGCAAGTTCTCGGGGTATGCCCCTTAAGGACTGCACCTTTCTTCTTGTACCTGTGCTTTTGCTTGGGACAAGTTGTACAGACCTTTGTATATTGTACATATTGTTATAATTATTTAATTCAGTACATATCTCACTAGACTATTTCTACTAACCCTTCTGGATCTTCGGATCTGTGGGTGGAGACGCAAACTTCGGGGTCCCTGGAGGGGGTCCGGGAGGTCGGGTAGTTACAGTGGTATCAAAGAGGGGGTCTACTGAGATTTGTGAAGAGTTAATAACTATAGTTGTCCCAAAGAAAGGTACTAGTATGCTGCTGACACCGTCCGACTAGTGTTAGGCTTGTGCTTTCAATTGTTTTATAGGTGTGCGGCTTCCCTGCAATTTTTGTGTGCGCGCTGCAGTGAGTTGCAGTTGTTGCCGTGTCGCACGCGTGGCGAGTGTGGTCGTTCGGCGTGTTCGTGCCGTGGTGGTGCGGTTGGCGTTGGACTCACTGGTAGTGGTCTTCCTCGTGTGGAGGACGGGTGCAGGCAAGTCCAGCTGCGGTGCTCCTGGTCGTCTTCGGTGCATTTCGGTGTGTGTGTGTGTAGCTGCGGCTGAGAGATCCTACGTGTGGTGTGGCCTTCACCAGTGTAGGGTTGTTGCCTGTGGAACCGGTCGAAGTGTCTTTGCCTTGTTGACTGTCCGCTGTTGTTGGGGTGTGTGCTTTGTTGGTTGTGTGTGTGATCTTCTGTTTGTGCACTGTTGTGCGTTGTGCTCTATTTGGTCGGCGTTGTTGCTTAGGCTAAGCAGATGTTCTGTGTGCCGTGTTGCATCGTTGGTTGAGCGCTGAGACACTTGCCTGTAGGGGTGTACATGGTTCGGTTCGGTTCGGTTTTCTCCATTTTTGGAGAAAACCGAACTGAACCGTTTCATTCAGTGAACCGAACTGAACCGAACTGGTTCGGTTCGGTTCAAACCGATTTCCCATTTTCTGACATTTTTTTTGGGTTTTTTTAAGCATTTTCTGGCATTTTTTAACAAAACAAGATAAAATGAGGCTTTTTGTGGTGGTCGCGAGTTTCGAACTCGCGACCACCACGCGCGTGGAGGGCGCGCGACGCCGCCCTCCACTGCGCTATCAATTTTTTTTGTTAAATTTTATTATTTATATAATATATATCTATATTCGGTTTATTTCGGTTTCCAAGTTTGAAACCGAACTGAACCATTTGGCCCATGAAACCGAACCGAACCGAACCGAACCGGTCGGTTCGGTTCGGTTTTACGGTTTGGACCGTATTATGAACAGCCCTACTTGCCTGTGCTTCTTATCGGCCTGGTGCTGGTTGGTTGTGAGATCTGGTGAGGTGCTCCCGGAGTCTTTCTCTGTTGGTTCTAACGGGAGTGAGGTTTCCCCAAAACTGTGTTGTGCTCATTTCTAGTTGTTGTTGCATTGCCCTCGAGGTTGAGGTGCATCGCTTGGTTGCCCTGTGTTCTGGTGAGGTTTCCCAAAACCGTTTGCTGTTGTTCTGGTGAGGGTTTCTCTCAGGACTATTTCGTGCTTGTTTCTGTTGTTGCGGTGCTGCCTCAGGGTCTGAGGTATGCTGTTGTTTTGGCTGGTGCGTTCTGGTGGGTTTTTCCAGAACGGTGCCTTGGTGGTTCTAGTGGAGGTTCTCCCAGAACCAGCTTGCATTGCTCCTGCAGTTCTGCTGACTGTAGTGTTCTCTCTGATGGTCCGTGTCATTTGGGTTGTGCATTCTAGTGAAGGTTCTTCCCAGGATCGCCCTTTGTCGCTTCTGGTGGAGGTTCTTCCCAGGAATGCTCTGTGTTCGTTTCGGGCCACCGTTGTGTTGCCCCTGTGGTTCGAAGTGTGCCGATTGGTTGGGCTGCGTTCTGGTGAGGTTCTCCCAGGACGGCTCTTTGTGCTTTTGGTGGAGGTTCTCCCCAAGGTTGCTTCGTGTTGTTTTGGTTGTCGCTGCTCTCTCTCTCTCTCTGTATAGATGAGCTGTCATTATTGCCGGGAAGACTGTCTGTGTTACAGTCTGCTTGGGCGTTGTCGGTCAAGGCGTTGTGCGCTTGGCCGTGCGTCTGGCTACTGCATTGACCAGCTTGTCTCGTTGTTCGTTTTCGAGTTTCTTGGCTGCGCTGGTGGGACTTCGTGTGTCCCCGCGGTAAGATGGTTGTTTCATTTTTCGTGCCCAACGTGCTCTCCCAGATGGTGGTCTGGTGAGTGCCATGGGTGTTTGGGGGGCTGCGCTTCTTGTGGAAGTGCCAGTCTTGTGCTGTGGTTTTATCCCCCTCTCGTTGGTGGAAGAGACTCATTGTGTGTGTCTCCTTCCCCTGCTTTCCGTTGGTTGCTCGGGGTGGCGATGCTCCACTGTGGTATTGTGTTTCCGGGGTGCGCATCGTTGCGACCTTCTGGTGGAGTCATCTTCCCTTGAATTGTTTTTGGGTTGAGCTGGTTGCTCCCCTCATGCTGTCGTTTTCGTGTGGCACCATGGGTCGGTGGACCTGTTCGTGCCGTTTATCGTTGTGATGGTTTCTTGCTACCTGCCTAGACAATTGGGGCATTGGGTCCCTGTTGGTTTTGTGTGAGGTAGTACCGTTTTCTGTTGGGTTGCTGCATGAGGATTGTTCCACTGTGCATTTCTGATTGGCTTGCTCGTGCAAGCATTATTCTGGTGTATGCTCGATTGTGCCTCGGCTTGTGCCTTGGAGGCTTTTTGTGTCGTTGTTTGGTGTTTGGCCTCTCTATTGGTCGCGATAGAGGTGGTGCTTCTTGCTCTTGCACGCTATGGAGTCGCTGTGGCTTTTGCTCCCCATGCGGCAGAGTCGGTGCTCCGTGTTTTGTGTGCTTCTTAGAGCGGACGTGGTTGTCGCGCTCTTGAAGTAGTTATCGACTTTCTATGTGCTTCTGTTGTGGGTCTCTGGTGGAGAGTCCCCTTCGGTGGGCCCTGTATCATCTCGGGCTATTGGTGCAGATGAGTGTGCTACACCTTGAGCATTTTTTGATGCTTCGTGTTTCTTTGCCTCAAGGGCTTGGGCCAGTGTGGCCTGTTGTGCCCTTTCAGGCTTGCGGTCCTTTGCGTGTGGCTTTTGGCGGGTCTCTAGTGAAGAGTCCTTCCTGTTAGCCCGTGGTGTTGTTTCAACCGATGGTGCACCTATGTTGCACTTTGCTTAGTGTTGGTGCTTGTGGTAGCACTGTGTGCTCGTGCTCGAGTGTTCCAGTTTTGTGCCGTCTGGAGCCTTGGTGCATTGTGTTGTGCCTTGGGTGGCTCTTGGTACTTGTGATAGCACCACGTGTTGTGCCGTGTGATTGATCGTGAGATTCGTGCATCGTTTCACGAGTTTGCTCGGTGTTGGAGGCGTTGGGCTTTCCGCCTATGGGACACATGTGCTAGCCTGAGTCTTGTGGTTGTACCGTTACCACTGTGGGGTGGCTGCTTTGTCTTGTCTAGGTAGCCCTATTGGTGATATGCCAGGTTTTGATTGTAGCAGGTGTCTAGGTTTTCCTCTCGCTTTTGGAGCGAATGTGTTCGGTTATGGTACCCTGCTTCGGTCTGGGTCCCTCTGAGGTCGACGTGTTGTCCTCGACCTCTGCGGCTGTTTTGACTCCTGTGTGGTTGTGCGTCCTTCTGGTGGTTGGCACGTTGGTACTGTAGGATCGAAGATGTGATGGACAAGATCTAGAAGGGGGGGGGGGGTTGAATAGATCTAGGCCAACTATTGCGGAAGCTTAGCCAATTTAAAACAATGCATGAAATCAGAGGCAATTTGAAAGAGCAATTTATAGATCTGATGAGTGATTGTGTGAATTAGATGATTGAAGTGTGGAATCAAGTTGATTAAAAGTGAATTCGAAAAACCCTATGCATACATCTAGCTCAATTTGAATTTGAGTCACACACAAACCACTGCACAGAGATTCTTTAGGTGGTTCGGAAATCACACCATGTGATTCCTACATCCACCCCTCACACTGTGAGGATCCACTAAACAACCTGGATACACCACACACTGGAGCCTGACAACTCCAAACACTGAGTTCTACAACTCACACAACCTCTAGAGCAAGACTACTCTAGAACCTGAGCACAATTGCTCAATCAACAACTGAGTGCAACGGCTCAAACACTGAGTACAACGACTCAACCACTGAGCACACAGGCTCACAAACAACTTGCTAGAACAAAAACACAAGATCCATATCCTCTAGCAATGATCTGATCTATCAAGAGTTCATTCAAGAGACCGGTGCAACAACTCATGCACAATCTCAGAATGACTCAGAAGACACAAGGGAATTGAGGAATATTATGAAAGATCCTTGTGATGATCAGATCATCCCCATGTAATTATAATTAATTACATATTTATTTTGGTGATTAACAAAACAATATCAAAGTTTTCTAACATGCATTCTATAAGTCTTAAGCACAGGAAATAAACAAGGAAAATCAAGCACATATGGTAAGTACTAAATACTTCTGTCAATAAGCCAGGTAAGTGCATTTCTCTAAGTCCACATCGACTTCTGTTGAATGTCACAACGATTTCATAAGTGTTTTAACGATTTCCTTGTAAGACTGGAAAGTCATGTTGTTTCAAACAAGTCGATCCTGTAACGATTCTATAAGTCATCGTAACGATGTCTTTAAAGCTTGTAACGACTTGTCTGTCGCAACGATTCTATAAGTAATCATAACGATTTCTTTAGAACTCACAACGACTTGCTCGCCGTAACGATTTCATAAGTAATCATAACGATTTCTTTAGAACTCGCAACGACTTGCTCACTGTAACGATTTCTTAAGTAATCATAACGATTTCTTTAGAACTCGCAACGACTTGCTCGCCGCAACGATTTCTTAAGTAATCATAACGATTTCTTTAGAACTCGCAACGACTTGCTCGCCGCAACGATTTCTTAAGTAATCATAACGATTTCTTTAGAACTCGCAACGACTTGCTCGCTGTAACGATTTCTTAAGTAATCATAACGATTTCTTTAGAACACGCAACGACTTGCTCACCACAACGATTCCATAAGTAATCATAACGATTTCTTCAGAACTTGTAACGATTTACTTTTCATAACGATTTCATAAGTCATCGTAACGATTTCTTCAGAACTCGTAACGATTTGCTTCGAGCAACGATTTATTTAGAACTCGTAACGATCTGCTTTGCGCAACGATTTCTTTAGAACTCATAAGGATCTGCTTTGCGCAACGATTTCTTTAGAACTCATAACGATTTGCTTCGCGCAACGATTTCTTTAGAACTCATAACGATTTGCTTTGCGCAACAATTTCTTTAGAAACTCATAACGATTTGCTTTGTGCAATGATTTCTTTAGAGCTCATAACGACTTGATAAGTGTTCATAACGATTTCCCTGTTGAGCACATAAACTTGCTTTAACGATTTGCTCTCTATAATGACTTGTTAGTATTCATAACGATTTCATAAGTCATATAGACAACGACTTTATGATTTATATCGACTTGACATTTATCTTATCTCTTGAAGCGTTGACTAGTCAAAGTCCACGTATAAATCTCTCTGACACTCCTGCATTTATGAGATCTGAACGTACCACTGCATGCATGCAGACAATATCGTCCATTATCGTGCATATTCTGCCAACATCTTTTAGAACAAGCTATTTGGCATTACTATTTTGGTGAATACTCACGTCAACGTTTACTGACACCAAGAAATAGCCTAGCTGTCTACTGTTCTAGCATTTGTTATGTGCAGGGTCCTGAAGACATTCTGTCATACAACGTTGGACCTTATGGACGCCAGAAGACCCTATCTCTTTGCGTGCTCAAATGAATAAAGATTGTTGAAAGCTTCCAAATGTCAAGCAGTCTAACGTCTACCAATCTAAGAGACAACGGTTACTTCAACGGCCGTATTTCAAAAGAAGATATAAATACAAGACAGAAGAGAAGAATGCAGTAACGGTGTGGAAAACAATATCTCGCATACGAGCATTCAAATCCTTCTGCAAGAAGTCTAGAGCCAAGAATCTCATTCCTCATCACCTTTAGCTCTTCGCTCTCTGTGCTGTAATAGAATATCTAAGAGAGCCAGTGTAGCCCTGAGAGTGTGCATTGTTTAGATCTTTTGCTCTCAGTGCCTGTTGCTTCAGATCTTGGCTTGTAGAAGCTTGATCTAGGGGCTTGAATTCATTCTATTCTCTTTGTTGCGTTTCCCTTCGTGTGTGAAGGAAGACCTGGTGGGATCCAGGGTGCTGTTTCCCTTCTGTTGTGAAGGAAGACCTGGTGGGGTATCTAGGGTGGTGTAATTCCCTTCGTGTGAAGGAAGACCAGCTGAGCTGGGTGTTGTAGTGTCCTTAGGGGGACTATACCCTAGTTAGTGGAATCCTGAGTGGTTGCTCAGGGGCTGGACGTAGGATTCCTAAGGAGAGGAAGTCCGAACCAGGATAATTCTTGTGTTGTGTGATTGTTTTCCTTGTGTGATTGCCTTTCGAACTAATAGCTACTAACCTCTATCGAAGAACGTTGTTGTGTGAATGTTTTTGATTTACAGGTACTAAACAATTATTTTTAAAAGACCCTTTCACCCCCCCTCTGGGCTCGTCAACTGGGCAACAAGTGGTATCAGAGCGAGTCTCTTCGACAAAGAAGTAGATCTAGCGATCTGAAGAGTAAAGATCCATGGCAGCCCAAAGTCACAACGAAGGTCAGTCTGTCAACCGACCACCATTGTTCGATGGAGAGGATTACACATATTGGAAAACCAGAATGGAGTATTTTTTGCAAGGCCACGATTATCAGATTTGGTCCATAGTAGAAGAAGGTGATCTCCTGGTCACAAACGAGAAAGGTCAATGGACAGATGACAACAGGAAAAAGATTTCCTTGAATTGTAAAGCGAAGAGTATACTGTGTTGTGCACTGAGTAAAAAGGAATTCAACAGAGTGTCACCCTACAAATCCGCAATGGAGATGTGGGAAAAGATCAGAATCACCTACGAAGGCACAGACAAGGTGAAAGAAACAAGAATAGATATTCTTGTAACACAATACGAGAGATTTCAAATGCAGTCAGGTGAGTCCATAACCCAAATGTTCAGTAGATTCACAGATATCACAAATGGGTTAGCTGGACTAGGAGAGACCTATGAAATGGGAGACATGGTCAGGAAAATTCTTAGATCTTTACCATCCTCATGGACTCCAAAAGTAACAACCATTAAGGAGGCTAATGATCTAAAGAGAATGTCATTGGAAAAGCTCGTTGGGTCACTTATGGCCCATGAGATCAATATGGAAAGGCTAGGAGAGTCCTCAAGTAGAAAGAAGCACTCCAACGCTTTAAAAGCTGAAGAAGACTCACCAGAAGCAAGCTCAGATGAGAGTGAGAGTGTTGAGGACAGTGAAAATGAGGAAGCAATGCTCTCTAGAAGATTGCAACGGATTCTAGCTAAGAAGAAGAAGTTCCAATCTGGTAGAAGGCACTTCAAAAGAAACAAAGATTTCAAGAGACCAGATGCAAAAGATCTGAAGAAAGGAGAACCCATTTGCTATGAATGCAAAAAACCAGGACACATCAAGGCTGAGTATCCAAGATTCAAGAAGCCGGAGTTCAGGAAGAAAGAAAGCCCCAAGAAGTTCAGAAAATACAAGAAGAAGGCGATGGCAGCAGCATGGGAAAACAGTAGCGACTCAGACAGTGAGTCAAGCTCCTGCAGCGATGAAGAAGAAGCCAACTTGGCCTTCATGGCTAATACTGAAGAAAAGGTAACCTCTGATTCTTCTTTTGATTCCTGCAACGATTCTGATTCAGACAATTTAGAGGAAGCATTCAACGAATTGTATAATAAATATAAAGAAGTAACTAAACTGTTAAAAGCAAGTAAGAAAAACAGTACTTGTCTAGAAAACACTAACTCAGATATGAAAACAGAGAATGAGGAATTAGAAAAATAAATAACTGAACTTAAAAGAAGAAATGAATTACAATGTGAGGATCTAAAAGCTAAGAATGAACAAATAATTAAACTTGAAAAACAAGCAAGCTTAGATAAACTGAAAACTGAAATTAAGATATTAACAGAAGAAAATATTAAGTTATCTAGCATATTGGAAAAATTTACAAATGGCAAAAACTCCATCATATTAAAAGGTGCTAGAAGATCAGGTAAAAAGAAAAATGGATTAGGATATATACCTCCAGATAATGAAGAAACTATAATTCATCCTAAAATATACCTAACACCAAAATTTGTACCCGAACAAGATATAACATATAAGGCTAACTTTAAATATATTGAAAGAGTTACTAAAACATCATGTTGTAGCCACTGCAACAAGTTAGGTCACATAAAAGAAATATGTCCAACAAGACATAAGAAATGGATAATAAAAGGAAAAGTTGATGATACTAACCCTTCAGGACCCAAAAGAATTTGGGTACCTAAAACTTGATGGTTTTTTTTCAGGGCAACACTCGAGCATCCAAATGGTATTTGGACAGTGGATGCTCAAGGCACATGTCAGGGAATCGGAAGCTGTTCACCCATCTCCAAGCTGAAGAAGGAACATTCACCTATGGAGACAATGGGAAAGGCACAGTCATTGGCAGTGGTTCCGTGAGCAACAAAGGAAAGATAGTCATTGAAGATGTACTGCTAGTCAAAGGGCTGAAGCACAATCTAATTAGCATCAGCCAGCTTTGTGACAGAGGCCATCAGATTCAGTTTTAAGAGTCAAAGTGCAGCATATTAAAGGATGGAGCAGTAATTTTCGAAGCCAATAGAGAGAAGAATTTATACACACTCCATCTTGAAGAACTCAAGGATCAAGATGTCTGTCTGGCAGCAAACAAGGATCAATCTACTGAATTGTGGCACAGAAGGCTAGGTATTGCAGCATAGATGGGATGAGAAAATTACTAAAGAAAAATCTTGTGGAAGGACTGCCAAAGGTCAGTGCAAAAATGGAAGGTGTCTGTAGACCTTGTGCTAAGGGAAAGCACACCAAGAGCTCCTTCAAGTCAAAGACAGTAGTAACAACCTCAAAACCCTTAGAACTCCTTCACATGGATCTATTTGGGCCAATGAGGACTACCAGTCTTGGAGGAAAGAACTTTGGATTTGTCATAGTTGATGATTACTCAAGATTCACATGGGTGTCATTCCTAGAGCATAAGGATGACACATTTGAAAACTTTGTCAGTTTCAGCAAGAAAGTCCAGAAGGATCAAAAGTTTAGCATTGTGTCTATCCAATCAGATCATGGTGGTGAATTTCAGAATGAAAAATTTGCTAAGTTCTGTGATGATTAGGGAATTGAGCATAATTTCTCAGTACCAAGGACACCACAGCAAAATGGAATTGTTGAGAGAAAGAATAGAACTCTATTGGATATAGCAAGAACAATGCTATCTGAATATGATCTGCCAAGGTATTTTTGGGCCGAAGCAATCAACACAGTAAGCTACATCATCAACAGAGTTATGATCAGACAATCCTGAAGAAGACTGCATATGAACTGTTCAAAGGAAAGAAGCCAAAAATCAGTCATTTTAGAACCTTTGGTTGTCCTTCTTCATCCACAACAATGGAAAAAGGGACATTGGTAAGCTGGATGTCAAATCAGATGAAGGCATCTTCATGGGGTACACCTCTAAACCCAAAGGCTATAGAGTATTTAATAAATGCACTTTATTAATTGAACAGTCTGTACATATTATTTTTGATGAAACTAACCCTTCCTTGAGAAAGGAAGAAGATAGTGATAATGATGATGCAGATGAGCTTCCAAAAAACTAAAGAATACATCAATTGAGGACAATGATGATCCACCTCTGGAAGACATGCAACAAAAGAAAATTACACATGAAAATCTTCCAAAGGAATGGAGATACAAGAAAGATCACCCACTCGAAAATATTATTGGTGATCCATCTATAGGGGTAAGAACAAGAAGTAATGTAATTCCTTGTGATTACCTAGCATTTGTTTCTCAAATAGAGCCGAGGACAGTCAATGAAGCTCTTTGTGACGAATCTTGGATATTAGCCATGCAAGATGAACTAAACCAGTTCAAGAGAAACCAAGTATGGTCACTTATTCCTAGACCATCAGACCATCCAGTTATTGGCACCAAATGGGTGTTCAGAAACAAGTTGGATGAGGCTGGTGTAATCTTAAGAAACAAGGCCAGACTGGTAGCTCAAGGCTATTCTCAAAAGGAAGTCATAGATTTCGATGAAACCTATGCACCTGTAGCTAGACTTGAGGCCATTAGAATACTACTACAATATGCATCAGCATTAGACTTAAAACTATTTCAAATGGATGTCAAATCTGCATTCTTAAATGGTTTTATAAAATAGGAAGTTTATGTGGAACAACCCCCGGGTTTTGATGACACAGAATTTCCTAATCATGTTTTCAAACTCCATAAGGCTTTGTATGGTTTAAAACAAGTGCCTAGAGCCTGGTATGAAAGACTTAGCTCTTTTCTTTTAAACCATGGCTTCAGTAGAGGTCAAGTAGATAACACTCTCTTCATAAAATCTAGGGTTAAACACATATTATTAGTGCAAATTTATGTAGATGACATAATCTTTGGTTCTACTGATGAATCCCTCTGCAAGTATTTTGAGAAGCTTATGCAGGGAGAATTTGAAATGAGCATGATGGGAGAGCTAAATTACTTCCTTGGACTACAAATCAAACAAGGAAAGGAAGGAACTCACATCTGCCAAGCAAAGTACACAAAAGAACTCTTGAAGAAATTTGGATTTGAAAATACCAAGCCACTGTCAACACCAATGAGTACATCAACAAGGTTGGACAGTGACAAAGATGGTAAGAAAGTAGATCAAAAGGTCTACAGAGGTATGATCGGCTCATTACTTTATTTAACAGCTAGTAGACCTGATATTCTATTTAGTGTCTGCATGTGTGCTAGGTATCAAGCAGATCCTAGAGAATCGCATTTGACCTCAGTAAAAAGAATATTTAGATATTTAGCTAGAACCCATGACTTAGGTCTATGGTATCCAAAATCGTGTGACATCACTTTAGTAGGATACTCTGATGCTGACTATGCTGGATGCAAAGTAGATAGAAAAAGCACCAGTGGTTGTTGTCAATTTCTTGCAGGGTGTTTGATATCTTGGTCCTCAAAGAAACAAAATTCAGTAGCACTGTCTACAGCTGAAGTTGAGTACGTGGCTGCTGGAAGTTGCTGTACACAACTCCTATGGATAAAGCAACAACTTGAACATTTTGGATTAAATATCAAATCAATTCCACTATTGTGTGACAACACTAGTGCTATCAATCTCACCAAAAATCCAGTCCAACATTCAAGGACCAAGCACATTGAGGTTAGATATCATTTCATTCGTGATCATGTTGCAAATGGTAATATTGAAATATCGTTTATTGATACAAATAATCAGTTAGCAGATATCTTCACAAAAGCCTTACCTGAATAGAGATTCACATCTCTTAGAAGGGAATTGGGCATGTGTAATTTGTGAAAAGATTTCTGTTTGAAACTGGTACAAAAATTTTCAGATTTAAGTAAAATTTCCCTCCATGGATTTAAGCAAAAGAAATTCAAATTATCTCTGTTGGTCACTCTCTTATTAAAGTCGGTTTGAATAGTCAAACTTATTTGTCGTTTTCTACCGCCTTTTGGCATCTCACTTTATGTAAAGCATTTATTTATTTACAAAATCGATGTGGGAACGATTCACCTCCCATCTTCTACCTTTTCCCTTTTTTGTCTGGTAGCCTGAGCCGATGCCCTAATGTCTCCGACATCTCTCTCTGCTCATTTGAAGTTTCGCTCCCCTTACTGTGAAAAATCTCTTGAGGGCTTTCACCCCTTCCCTCATCTCAACCCTCCAGAAACCTTCTTCACCTGATTCCATGGCCGCATCCGTCATCTCTGGAAGTCTTGGGGGCTACGGCGCTGATTTCCTCACTTCTGAGCAGCAGGAGAGGTTCACCTTTGTGAAGACTAAGGTCTGTGGAAACAAGGCAGTGGACATAGCAGATCTTGAAAAGAACGGTATGCACAGCGTAGTAGCAGCATTGAGCAGGATGCAGTGGATGGGAATCGCCGCCGTCTTAGAGGTAAGTTATCTAGACCTCGTGAAGGCCTTTTTTGTCTGTTTGAAAGCAGAGGCAGACGGGTCCCTAGTTTCATCTGTCAAGGGAACCCTGATTAAGATAGATCATGACCTATTGCACCAGTTATTTGGGGTGAAGACCTCAGGGCACAGTGGGGTTCACACCGTGGACGCCCAAATTAAAGGTCTTGGTATTGTAGGACCGGGGTTCAGACTGAGGGATGGCAAATTAGACATTAATCAGTTAAATGCTTTCAACCGCCTCCTTCATTTCATAGTTTGCCAAATCTTGGTTCCTAGAAGTGCAACGTTCTCAACCTGCACCAAGGCTGACTCAGACATGATGTTTTGGGCCATTCAAAACAAGGAGATTAACATGGCCGAAGTGATGATTGAATGAATGAAGTTTGCTCGTGACCAGATCTGGGATACCAAGAGTAAGCTTAATGTGTCGTTACCCTATGCCCACTTGCTTACAAAGATATTCCAACACTTTGGTGTTGATTTGTCTGGGGCGGTAGTTGAGAAGATGGGCTAAGCTATTAGGTCTAGGAACCTGAGAAAGAGTGGTTTTTCATTGGTCAATGGAATTTGGTCTAAGACCTCTGTGGCAGAAGGAGAGGCCATTATAGAAGATGTCCCAGAAATACAAGAAGATGTGCCAGAAGCCACAACAGAGCCAGCAGGAGCGGCATCGGTAGCAAATGTTGAACCATCAGAACTTGCAGCAACATCTGAATTGGCAGCAGCAGTGCCAGCAGAATCACAACCTTCAGTAGCTCAAGCAGAAGAACCAGTGGAAGGTGCATCAACTCCTTTGCCCACCTTCAGTGTAGCCTCTATCCTTAGAGAGGTGCTGGATTCTGTCCATACCACTCCAGTCATTCCATAGGCTCATGGAGTGTCAGTTGAAGAAGTTGTGGCATCAGGCCACATTGAAGAACAGGAGCAATCAGCTGCTCCAGGAGATACTGTTTTTGAAGATGCTCCCATTCAGGGGGAGCAAGACAGGATCATGGAAGATGCTCCCATTCAGGGGGAGCAAGAGACTGAGGACCTCACTACATCTCAAGGGGTGCATACAACAGATGCCCCTGTTCATGAAGAACAGACCCCAGCTCATCAGGATTCTGTTGATAGGAGAGGCAAGAGGATTGCTCACAGAAGGCGAAGGACATCAGAGAAGTTGAAATTGAAGCCTATTCTGAAAAGATTGGAAGCACAAAATGAACTCTTATCCTCAGTCCAATCAAATGTAAGTTCTATCATTGTTCGCCAGGAATCTATTTCCAATGATATGTCACAAGTAAAAAATTCTCTGAAATGGGTTAATAAGGAAATGCGCAGTATGAAGGCAACACTTTCTGAGATTCTGAAGGCAGTGAGTTCTCCACCTTCTGGCACTCAGAGTGTTTCAGAAGCTGTTCTCAGGCCATCAGGGCCAAAAATCGTAGAAGAGGGCAGTGTGCTAGTCCAAGTTCAGACTCAGCAGCAAGCCGAAGTACCCGGACCATCTGATGAGAATGCAGGGCCATCAGGGCCATCTCTCAGTGCAGAAGCTTCAGTACAACCTACTGTGGATGAAAGGCCATCAGGGCAGAATCTTGAAGAGGAGCCTCATGTGGCTGTTTCAGTGGCAGATGAAGTACCCTCTGAGGATCAAGGGCCAGCAGAACAGGCTGAGGGTCTGTCATCCCTGGAGATTTCGGCAGCAGTTGGAGAGGCACAGGCTGTAGTTCCCGAGCCTTCCACTCTTCCTACTCCAGCCCCTCCTTCTCCACCCACCTCATCCACAGCTCCTCCAGCACCCCTTGTTCCCAAAAGGCCACGTTCACGACAAATCTCCTCTCCCACTCGTTTCACTTCTTCCACCACTCCTTTACCTTCCTTCTCTGTTGAAGTTCTTCCCGGATCTTCTTTAGCTGGAGCTTCCTCATCTGGTCCCTCCTCCTTAGGACCAAGTGATCTTCCCACCATCACTCCTGACTCTTTGATTCATCCACCAGCACCTCCATCTTTCGTCACTCTTATTCCTGAAGGTGCCCAACTCACCCAAAGTGAGATCCATGGCATCAAGGATGAATTTGAAGAAGCAATTCTCAAATCTATCTTAGCCACTGGAACTCACTCTCACAGGACTGGTATTTCCAGCCCTGTCT